>CM055061.1:605490-659011 GCA_029204045.2 Tillandsia leiboldiana
AAGAGGATGGGCCTCCATTTCTGACCAATGTGATGTGGATGATGAGGGACACAAAATAAATTTAAGGGTAAATTTTAATATGTTCTCCCGCGCGTGCGGGTTAAACTTAATTTTACTTTATCATCTTGTAATTAAAAAAAAAAAACATTTATATATTCTATGACTATCAACAAAAAAAAATTTCTTTGTTATTCTATTTAACAGTAATTTTTTTAGAAAAAAATAAAGATAAAATTATGAAAAAATTAATGGTAAAACAAAAATCAGCGAAACCACATGGAGCTAAATTGAAGTTTACCCGAATTTAAATGGGGGTATTTGATGAGTGGCCATAAAGATGCTTAAGCCTTTAGTTGCACGAGAGTACGAGACTATGAGAGCGCATGTGGCTATGTCTTTTTATATATATATATATATTTTTTCAAATACCATTAAATTTCATATTGAATTGAAATAATGATCTTCATCTGTACACAGCGTGCAAAGATTTTTATAATTATTATTAGTGTTAGTTTCTGAACTGGGTGAAAGTATTTTTACATGTGGGAGTTTTTAACTATTAATCTCCTGAGAGATAGAAATAATGATCCAAATACATTGTTTTTGCTCATGGAAAGCTCAAAAAAAAAACCCCATTAATTAACTAATGAGTTTAATATACAATTAGGGCTCAAAATTCACAAAAACTGGGTTAGATAAGAGTTCATATAAAGAAGAAGAAGAAAGTGAATAAATTAGTAACAAAGCACTCTTCACGGTCCATTGTCGTATGGGCCGGCCCACTTACCATCAGAAAAGCCCACAATTCACACAACAATAAAATTATGCTATAGCGACACTTTTAAGTATTTCTAAAATCTAAAAAAAAATATCGCTGACAAAAATACCGACACTTATTATTAGTGTTGCTATATGTGCTGTCGCTAGGGTATATAGCGACACATTTTTGTAATGTGTCCCAAAAATGTGTTCCTATAATTCAATTTTGGATATAGATGAAATATAGATAGGATACTTATATAAAAGTGTCACAAACATATGTCCCTATAACTTAATTTTGTTGTAGTATCAGTAGGTCACACAATGCCTTGCTTAGTAACGTGGTGGTTAAAAATACTATTTATATATTATAAAAAATCTAAAATACGTATTTAAAAGTATTTAAAATTTTTCTTCTTCAAGCTCGCTAAAATTACGATTATAATCGTCACTGAAAAAATATCTGGCCACATGCATGTGGCTACATGCACATATGGAACCCCAATTTTAATATACAAAAAAAAAAAATTTAGAAATACCTTTGAAGTTTTTGAGCTGTTTATAATATAAAGTTGATGTATTTAGTAATGATAATATGTGTCCTCTGTCGTGGTTCCATATGTGCTCCTTACGGGTCCAAATCAACAAGAAATTATTCCTTGAAAAAGTAAATCTCTAATTTTTTAAAATAAATTTGAAAAATGTCGGAGATGCTTTTATAATTCTGATGATGATATTATTTTATACAATTGAGTTTTTTTTTTTTTTTTTTTTTTACAGTGATAATTATACAACTACTTGAAATTTATAAAAGTTTCTGTGGTCTGTAGGCCGGGGTCCATTCAATGGCTTTTGAAATGAAGACAAATTACAAGTACATGCTATCGCATGTAACCAGCGGGAAAACCGGGTTTCTCGGCTCCGGTTTTTTTATAGCCCCCAGGTCAATGTACGAATTAAACTCTCTCATGTTCTTATACCCTGCACCATACGTACAGGACACAGCTGAGCCAACTAATCACACAATGCAAGTACAAAGGCTAAGTTTGGTAATCAGATAAGTAATAACTAGCTATAACAGGAATAAGTATAAAATATAAAATTAATATAAAAAAAACGTTTGATATGATTTTAAGAATAAAAAAATTTATGTTTGATATGATAGTAAAAAATAAGAGGAACAAAGAGTATTAGTTGGTGTAAATAATCTTTTTGCCTTTTTTTTTTTATTATTATGTGTTAAAACGATTTAAATTGTAATTTATTTTTTTAAAATAGTTGATTGTAGCCTTTAAAAAATTAAATAAAATCAAAATCAAAATCAAAATTAAATTATATTTTATGAAAATAATATTAAATTAAAAATTTTATTTGCTCTATTTTTCTAAAATTTAAAATATTCATCAAAATTTTTGTAAATTTGTAATCATAAAAAAAAAATATATACTATTTATTTGCTATAAATTTTATATTACTTCCTTACTAATATATACAATTTAAATTTAATATTCAATACCGAAGATAATTAATTCAAATATTTATATATCTGTCATAAAGTAAAAACTGATTATAACATATATTTTTAATAGTAACCATCACGATTCTAACTTCTATTATTTTACAATCGATTTAATGATAATCATCGCGAACAACAATGGTGAAGACAGCTCTTTAGGGGGAAAGAAGGAAGAGAAGGGAGAGAGAATGTAAGCGAGCCACGAATATCCAATGGAAAAAGTCAAAGTGTGAATTTAAAGAGTAAAAACTGTTATTCCTACTTATTCTAATAATACTGAAATAAACTATACCGTTTAATTTCTGCGTTTGAAAAAATAAAAAAAATATTATTCTTATTCTTATTGCTGTATCGTTACCAACGGAGCCTGGGTTTAGTAAACCAACTATTTAAAAAATTTATGATCTTTCAATAATTTTCCTCACTGGTATTTACTAAATGAAATGATAATACTGCCCCCTTGGAAACAGCCATGAAAAAAAGTACGTACGCACGTAGTTGGGTGCGACGCGGCAACGTTGAATGCTTTCCCTTACGGACAAAACAATTCTCCTCCGAACGAATCCAGAGGAGAGGAAAATGACTCGTGCAGCATTGATCGCTTCTGCTTCTGCTTCTGCTGCTGCTGCTGCTGCTGCTGCTTCTGCTTCTGCTTCTGCTTCTTCTTATTCTTCTTCTTCTTAGTTAGTTAATAATGCCAACTGTCCTATCGATCTCCCCTTCTTTAAATTCTGCTTCAGGTGAGTATTTTCCGCAGGTGAGTAATTAAAAACAGACAAACTTGTAGAGAGATTGGGGATTGGAATTCACTGCAGCACCGTGCATTAATTGCATCTGAGTGCAAAATTTCTTTGTCAGGTCGAGTCTAATGTGCGCTTAGCATTAGTTTAAAGAGTAGACAAAATCTATCACTTTTTGATCTACAAAATTAAGAAGTTAGTACAAAACTTAATTTAAAAATATAATAAAACTGTATATTTTCTATCCGCAGCCATTAATTTCTCGCCGCGGCTACAAAAGTGAGCGAACGCTGTGGACGTACCATGCTCTAAACTTTTTTCAATCTTATTCATCCACTTTATTACCCGGGCCTCAGTGCGCACTCTCCGGCGATTCTCTTTTTAAATCGCCGCCCGAATACTCGCAAAGCTGTTCCTCTCCCAGACACATTTTCCCTTTGACCATATCCGGTATACCCCACATAAAACAAACTTTTTTTTTTTTTTTTTACATTTATAAACATAATAAGAGGGATAAATTAATAATAAATTATATATATATATATATATATATATATATATATATAAAGGGAAAAGAAAAAAAAAAGCGGGAAGGGGAACGAAGAGAACAAAAAGCGCTCACTATTATATAGCTGATGTGAGAGGAGTTCCCTCAACAAACCCCACGTACGCCCTTTTCGTCTCCTTTCTCTTTCTCGCTCTCTCCGTCTTCGTCGTCGTCGTCGTCTTCTTCTTCTTCTTTGGGAGGTTTCATCTCTCTAAACCCTAGTTTACGCTTAGTACTTGCTAATTCGGTGGAGTCCTTGATCGAAGAGATCGATCGGGATCGAGGTCGAGGTCGAGATCGAGATCCATGGCGCCCCCCAACACCTGGATCTCCTTCTCCTTACCCCAGATCGAAATGCTCCTACCCTCCTACCCCTCCCCTTACGCCTCCGATCCGATCGTCCCCTCCTCCCACTACGACGCCGCCGCTTCGTACCAATTCCTCGCCCAGGCGATGAAGCTCGAGGACATCGCCGCGGCGCACGGATCCCCGCCGCTGGATCCGTGCGTCGAAACCCTAGCCGACGCCCAGGATTCGTACTCCTCCTTCACGGGCGCTCTCGATCGGCGCTGCTATCAAGTGCCCCACCCATTTCTCCTCGTCTCCGCGAGCTCGGAAATGGCGGAGTCGTCCTCGTCGGCGATCGGCGGCGCTGCCTCCGCCTTCGCCTCCGCGTCCGCCGGGTACTCCCCGGAATCCGGCCGGGAAATCACCGTGGCGTCGTATCCGCAGCCGCCGCCGCCGATGCTAGCGGCGGCGCCACCGCGATCTGAGCGGAGTGCGGCGGTGGGCTCTTGTAAGAGAACCTCAGCGTACCGAGGTGTTACCAGGTAATTATTAATTTAATTAAATAATAATAACAATAACAATTAGAGTGCGTAGAGGCCTAGAGGATGAGTTGTTTGTTAATTTGCGCACGTGTGGGGGGATGTGGGGCGGGGTGCAGGCACAGGTGGACCGGGAGGTACGAGGCGCACCTGTGGGACAACACGTGCCAGAGGGAGGGGCAGAAGCGCAAGGGTAGGCAAGGTACGCACGTGCCAACTCTTTGCTTATTTTATATATATATATATATATATATATAGGAAAATGCTACTTGTACATTCGTAAGGGGTGTACATCTCACACCTCCATCCGGGTGGGGGTGTGATGAGTGGTCATTTTATGTGATCCGTAAAAAATATCGACATCATTAAAGGGGTGGAGGTATAGAATGTAACATTACTCATATATATATATATATATATTGGTAACTGAATTTGATAGCTAGATTAATTATCTCCTCAGTCCCATCTGCATTAATTAATAAAACACTCAGTGTTCGTCCGCATTTCATAAAGAATGTTTGTGTCACACAAATCAATTTACCTATATATCTAAAAAAAAATATGGATAAAAATTTTACTCTTGATGGATTCAAGGGCCAATAAATATTTATTTTAATATTAAAAATTTAAGAGGAATGTATATCTTTTTGGATGAATAAATGTAAAAATTTAGGAAAATGCTACTTGTACACCCGTAAGGGGTGTACATCTCACACCCCCACCCATCTAAGGGTGGGGGTGTGATGAGGGATCACTTGATGTGACCCGTAAAAAACATCGACACTATTAAATGGGTGGAGGTGTAGGGTGTACATGTAGCATTACTCAAAAATTTATTCTCTATTTTGTATACAAATAGTATAGTACAGTGCTTTTTTTTAATACCAAATATTCTGAACTCTAGGATGAGGAGTGAGATTTATGTCGCATTTTTTAGTGCACACTTAAAATTTATCCTATATATATATATATATATATATATATATATATATATATATATATATATATATATATATATATAAAAGTGGAGGTAGAATATTATTAATAGCACAAGAATAGTATTTATTATTAATTTTTGATCATTGTATGCTTATTGTTTAGTGAGAGTTGATGAAATAGTTATAATTTATATATATAAAAAATTAATAGTAAATATTATTTATATACTATATATTAATAGTATATAGATGAACTCAGTATATATATATATATATATATATATATATATAATATGTCACATTGTACTAATAGAATGAGGCATTCCTATAAGTTAAATTTTGAAGCGGTATTGCAGTAAAAAGTGTGTTTTCTTATTGCAGTAAAAAGTGTGTTTTCTTAGATTAGGTGGTCTCCACAATAGAACTGTATAAGGTCTCTTTTCTCAAACTTAAAAAAACTTAGCTACCCGACCATGTTATTTTTTTTTAAAAAAATTGATAGAAAATTATTTAGTAATATATTTAGCATTCCTAATCCAACTTAAAAAAAAACTTTACCATACATCTTTTGTAATATTATTAATTTATACTATTAACATGCTAATACTATAATACAAAAGTTTTAAATTAATCAATATATAAATTTTAAAGAATGTGATACATATATAAATGTTTTATCAATATTATCAACCTTCTGAACTGAAAAATATGTAAGCAATAATACTGTTGATCAATGTAATGCAAGTCATCCTGGTTGGGTGTGTAGAGATATGGAATAATTAAGACTGTCGATAAATAGTTGATTGTAGAATTAGCTAAACCGGGGATAAGTATAAAATACGGAATTAGAGCGAAAAAGCGTTTGGAATGGTTCCAGGGATAAGAGATTTTGTGTTTGGTTTAATAATGAGGAATAGGAAGAATAAAAAGGATAAGTTGGGTAAATTATCTTTTTGTCCTCGAGAGTTAATATGTGATAAAGAGAGAGAGGAGAGAGAGGGATTTGTGATGATGAGAGTGTATTGGGAAGAGAGTAAGGAGGGGAGGAAGGATGGTTTGATAAATAAAAAAATTATAAAATAATAGATAAGAACTGTTGTTTCAGCTTATTCTAGTTATTCTGAAATAAGCAATACCAGATAATTCCAGATGCGTTTGATAAAACAAAAAAAATAAATCTGCTATTTTCGATTCTAGCCCACATCCAAACGGAAGGCCATGAATATATATGTATATATAATGAGTATCAGATAAGAGGCCGTAAAATTTTGAGATAGCCGGCCGGTTGATGATAGATATTATATTATATTATATGAGGCAGCTAGTGGTCTAAAAATATGTGAATTAGGAGTTTAATTCATTAATTATTCATTCAAAATGTCAAAATGAGATGGTGATAGTGTGCTTGAATGGAGCATGCATGAGGTTTAAAATTAATTTTGAAGTGCATAAATAATTAATATTTTTTTTTTCATTCACATACTTTATTAGTGTGTTCCAAAGTAATAATTAATTTGGATGAGTAAAGCATGGATGTAAGAAAGGTGGTGGTTAACGCGCGAGCGATGATTGATTGATAAGACGTCGTCCGTGAGATGCCGCCGTTTGGGGTTTGGAGGATGGAGAAGCTAAACTGACAGCGACAGTGCATGAGTTGAGTAGCCGACCCGACCGTGCAAGCATTACCTTACTCAAAGCATCAGGATGGGGGATCAACTAGTTTATTACTTGCTACTCAAGACTCAAGAGAGAGGGACTCGTTTATTTAATTTAATTTAATTACTCTGAAAAATGAAAAATTAACTCGCCCTTGTCTGATTGGGCTCGTGCGTGGGTCCGGCAAAAGAAAAAGACAAAACCCACCCGGTTGTGGATATATTTGCTCCAGTCGCACCGCTTGTCGGGCGAAGTGAAAAGCCTAGTAGCTATGCATATATAGGTAGAGGCCTAGTAGCGTATATTGGTCGTATATAGGATCCGATCAGGAAGCTAGTAGGAACTCGGTCGCAAAGTCTCCACGTCATTAAAAAAAAAAAAAAAAAAAAAAGAACATGAAAAGAACCATTTGGGCTTCAGATTGGATAGATAATATAGAAGGGAAAGATAGATGGGGATGTTGTTGTTGTTGAAGCGGGATTGTGTGCGGGAAGGTGATGTGACGACACATAGCTACGAGTAACGAGTAGAGGGGAGCCTCATCAGTTCGAGTCCCGTAGCCTCTCCAGTCCCCTCCTTCTCTGCCACGGATGCAGTTCTCTCGGTAGTACACAAGGTGGTCCCATCAACAGCTATCTTTGACCGAATTAAAGTTAGTCCATATGCATTGTATGCATTAATGCATGTGTGGGAAGTTAATACTAATAATAAGGTTCGAAGCGTGGTACATTGACTTACACAAGTTACAACCCACCCACGCACGTGATGAGTTAGTTGCAAAACAGATTTTGATGGTTCATCTAAAGTAACATGGTTAACTTTTCTGGGTGATTAGATTCAATTTAATATGGCTAACCTGTTATTGAATGTTTAGAATCAGTGCCGACTCTCTAACTTTCTCGTGCTGTAGTACGGCTAGCTTACTTCTTCTTTTTTTTTTTTTTGCTCGAGTAAATTATCACTGCTACATCTTGTTTCTATTATTTTGTGGCTAATATCCGCCTTGTAACAACAATTAATGTCCTCATTAATTGCTGTTTTTTTTTTTCCTTTTTTTTGGCTATTTGACTGATGTGAACTGTGATTTCTGTTTTTGCATGTGGCTTACCATCTCTCTCACAAAATTCTGTTGTGTATATGCTTCAGTTTACTTAGGTAAGTTGCAACTCTTTATACTCGGTTTCTTTTTACATTTTGTTTTAAGAACTCTTTGGTTGTGAAGTTGAATTGTGTGTTGACTTTACTAAGATGATAATTCAGGTGGCTATGACAAAGAGGAAAAGGCAGCAAGGGCATACGATCTCGCAGCTTTAAAGTATTGGGGTCCTACTGCTGCAACAAATTTTCCAGTAATTAGCTACACTCATCTGAATTTCTTTTGTTTGTTTAAGCAGAGGTACAATATTCCACATCAAAAGCAGTATTTCTCCCCGCCACTTGTTTGTTCTAGTGTGGCTTACTAAGAGTGCCTTTTAGTGTGGGAATATTGGTGAATAAATCTACTCATTGCGTTTTCAGGCAGAAAATTATAGCAATGAGATTGACGATATGAAGGACATGACGAAGCAAGAATTCATAGCATCCTTACGAAGGTAAATACGGTCAGATATGTTTAACAGATAATTGTCATAAGTTGATGCAATTTCCATGCCCCTCATCTTGGACTCGTATTGGAGTGTTGCAGAAAAAGCAGTGGCTTTTCCAGAGGTGCTTCCATATATCGGGGAGTAACGAGGTGAGTCAAAAGTTTATCTATGGGAAAATTGCAGATAAAATATCTACTATAGTAGCGCGTCCATAAATTCATATTAATCCTTCTTTTTTTGTTTTTTTTTTTTTTGTTGTTGTTGTTGTTGTTGTTGTTGTTGTTGTTCTAATATGCCTAACGATAACCACCTGCCTTAAAACTGTTAGGCATCACCAACACGGACGGTGGCAAGCGAGGATAGGCCGGGTCGCAGGCAACAAGGATCTCTATCTAGGAACTTTTGGTAAGCTGCTGCATATATATCAACCAGATCATATATACTTTGGTGTTCTGCTAAACTGGCTTTTCGTATATTCTCTTCAGCTACGGAAGAGGAAGCTGCCGAGGCATACGACGTAGCTGCGATCAAGTTCAGAGGTGTGAACGCCGTCACCAACTTCGAGATCGGCAATTACGACGTGGAAGCTATCGCCAGTACTGACCTGCCGATCGGAGCATCGACGAAACGGACGAGGCTTACACACAAAGAAGACAACCAACTCGCATCCCTCAGCTCGATTCACGAACACCCGAATAGCGCACCCTTCGGCCCGATTCATCAACACCCGGATCTCATACCCGTAGGTTTCTTTCCGAATCTATTTCAGCTTCGTGTTTCTTGTCCCTTGAGCTCTCTAGCCTACTACAGTGTAGGCGAGCCTAACCTAGACTAACATAGCTAGGGTTTGTATTAGCTTGTTGGTAGCCAAAAAAAAAAAAAAAAAAAAACCAACTTAACGTACCTGCTACATGTAGGGGAGTCGGCTTCTTCAGGCGACAGCTTTTTAGTTTTCCGCTAATCTAGTGCATTTTGAATACATGTTGACTATGTAATTTGTTTGGGACTGATCTTTTCAGAAACTGCTGGCAATTTTTCCCTTGGGGCATATGCGTGCTTAGTTTGCAGCTTATGTACACAAATAGCCAGAGTTTTGAATGGAAAGTATATGTTAGTTACATACTGGTGTATTGTTTCACATCATTGGATAATTGCTTCTTTAATGCTAGGTGTCAATGTATTATTATATGCTTCTCTTCTCACCCCTAGCACCTAATTAAATGCCATATTTAGCTGCATTAGCTAAACATTATTCATGATAAGAAGAGGCAGATCATCCCGATTATATATATAAACGCAAACACAAGAAAAATGCAGAGAATGGAAGAGGGAAATAAAAGATCTAAAATTTAAATATTGCAGCTCCGCTTGATGGCTTAGATGCGAAGACATACAGATCGGCTTCGCTCTTGTAAATGATACCTCTGTCGATCCTTGATTGGTAGAACAGATCCTGCGATAGGGTACAAAAAAAAAGCAGCATATAAACCACATTGTTCTACGAATTAATCTTGAATTGGAAGAGCATATTCGATCTGAGACGTGCCGACTTGATAGAGCGTACAACATAATGGAACAATGCAACAAGAAAACTGCAGAAGTTAGGAAACATAAGCTTTTTAAGTCTAAACCAGTACTGAAAATAATCAGATTATCAGAGACCTTAACCAACACCCCCCCCCCCTCTTTGTTATTATGGGAATGAATGAATTGGGCAAAGACGATAATATAATCAGGTAGAGAGAGAGAGAGAGAGACGTAGAAAAAATACATACCAGAGAATTCACTGAAAACTCCACTCTTTTATGACTCTACGAGTCTTGGATGAAAATAACACAAGAATATATAATTACCAGAAAGAAGCATTTTCTATTGTCAACTGACCTTTAACTTGATTATAAACTGGGGAACGATGCTATCTTTTACCAATGCAACTGCACAACCGCCCCAACCAGCACCTGTGAGCCTCGCCCCCAGTGCGCCATTATCTCGACAGATTTTCACAATTTCTTCCAACTCTGGGCAGCTGTAAAAGGAAAATAAAATTTAAAAAGATGAATGATGGTAGAACTTTGAATTGTTCAAGAAACATACAGCTTAGCTGGTCCCTTGTGTAATAAACTAGTATACTTAATATGAACTGGACTGGAACTAGCGAGTTCACTTGCAGAAATCACCATCCAGAGTGTAAATAGTTGACAACTATAAATAATTTGGTTTCTGAAACATACTGTTCTTTTATGTGCTAGCAAAACAATAGTACTGGACAACTGGCTAAAAGAAGAAATAGGATGAAGGCCATGATTGAAAGGTGACTATGAATGAAGGTGGTTGATAAGTCATACCTGCACTCATAAAGAACACTGCAGCTATAGTGACTCTCATTCATGAGATCACCAAGTTTGCTGAGCTTGTTATCATCACTGCAAAAGATATCAATGGGAATTAGACATTTCAGCATGCTAATTTGCAAGGCTGATCATTGTTTCTCTGCATTAAGATAATATGTCGCAAACGGAAGGTAATCATCTTCAACAAAGGAAAAAAAAAGAACGAAAAGGAGATGCAGAGAAAAGAAATTAGTAATCTATCCATTATACTAGGCAAGGATATGTAAAATGTATTTGAAACCACAATGGAGTGTTGTTATGCGCACCAACTCTCCAAGCATTAGAGTATATCTCTGTATTGACCTATTTTCATCTTTTTTCTCACTGTAGATATTATGTGTTACCAATTTCAAGATATACTATGTCATTATTTCAAACTAACCTACGAATTATAGCTTGTACGTACTAATACGAATTCTAAATTCTCAATCCTCGAGTCATTTGTTAGAGAATAAATTGAATGAAAGGTTGGAGATGTTGAATATGCACCTGAGTTTTGCTAAAACAGTATCCCTGAATGCATAGACACGCTTAGCTTCAGAGTAGACATGGGAGGCCCGCTGGAAATAATCATAAATTAGTACCAAATTAGATAATTGAGAAGAGAATGAAATTGCATCCACAATAACTATTATGCAGAGGAAACAAAGAAGAGTATATGTAATGGCATTTCACCATATAAATCTGCATCCTGTGTTACTATTTGCTTTTTCCTCACATGTTCCCAATAATAAAATGTAACTGATAGTACTATCATAGACATGTTCTCTTGATAAATAAAAGATCATGAATGACAACTCCAAGAGAGGAGACTATGAATCACTTCAAAACATAGAATGAAAAGTATAATAAAGAAAACGAAAAAGAGAATCACCTGAAATAGCTTAAAATACTTAGCAGCTTTTAGCACATCTAATGAAGTAGCTGAATTTTTGAGGATCGATGTAAGGGCCTCCGATGTTATCTTTTCAATATCTTCTGCAGTATAGGGCTTCTCATTTAGTAGCTCCTGCATAAATGAAATGATGTTCTTTCAATAGGTAGCCGACTAATATTGCTACAAACGAGGTTTATTCACTATTCGCCTAGCTAAGAGAAATAATCTATACATAGAAGAATGCAAAAAGAAAGAAAAGAAGTACAAGTTGATTGCATTCAATTGCAACCACAGAATTACCAATGGATAGATTACTTCTGGATTCTAAAGGTAACAAAATATACAGGGTATGCATGCAAACTAGTCTAAGGAAAGAGAGACAGCAATACCTTAACAGCGACTTGAGGATCGGAGGATCCACGACTCTCAGCAAATGATACGCATAACTGCTCAACATCAGAGAGGGTTTTTACTTTCAAGATTGCCTCGTTTGGTTTCATTCCTAGTTTTATAGCAAGGACGATCTGCAGGAGTCGCACAGGAAATTATTGAAGGGAAACAAACACATTACTTCAATATTTGAAAGAAAACTTGCGAGAAAAGTTTTTGAAAACAGATGAAGACCAGCTAGACATATCCAACCCCACTAGCATATCTTATGTCGCCACCCTGTCTTAAAAATCTCTTTGCCTTCCTCTCCTTTCTGGAAATATCTTTAGTACTGAACTTGCAAAAATGGAAAACTTAATTTTACGAGGAAAGAAAAGCTTACAGCAGCCAAGTGACATTCCACAACACGGTTATTATAATTCGTTGCAGCAGTAACTGCTTTCTGAGATTCTGCAAGTGAATGGGCAATAACAAATGTCCCACCTGCTGGTAGTTGCACGTCGCTTGCCCTGATTGGATTGAAATCTATTAGCTCAGCATATCCAGATTTTGCCATGATCGAGATCGCCTATCAAATAGAATGTTTCAGTAGAAATATTAGAGACAATAAATGGACGATCTCACTCAGAGTATGTAATATACGTAGTGAATTAAGTATAATTGGACGATGACATCAAAATCACTTATATGCCAGTTACAAGTAACAAACAAGTTAATTCTGCTTCTTTTTTTCCCTTTCAAATTTGACTTGGCATGATCAAAAGGATAGGTCAGTGTTACTGTACCTGGTCCATGCCTCCTGATTGTGTTCCAATGTGGCGTTCACAGTCACATGTAAGCTGAGCAATCTCTTTCTGCAAGAAAAGAATAAAAATTAGACTAAGGTGAACTTTCTATTAAAAATAAATGTATGCAAATCAACCATCTGTATACCTCCTCATCAATTGGTCCTATCTTTTTGCATACAAAACAAAATACAAGGAAAAATAAATAGAAATAATCCAGAACAAAACAGTTCTCTCTTTTGGACTTTTTTCTAGATAAGTTACCTCTTTTTGAAAGCTTCCAGAAAAGTTATCAATTGCTTTATCTTATTACTAGCCTGACATTCAGCATTCAAACAGTATGAATTGGATGCTCGGCTGTTGGAAGTTTAACATGTAAATCAGAAAAAAAACGTATCATTTTCACATTGCCAAAGGCTAGATGAATTAGAAATGGCCCCTAAATGTGTAATGATGATCATGCTATATTTGAATGAAATGAAGAAAGGGGCTATGCGAGTATCAGAAGGGCTATGCAAGGACTAACATGAAGGGATGGGAGGCAATTGAGGCAAGTTGTTGTGGATAAATAGATTCCAAGGAGAGAGGATGACAAAGCTTTAGGCAAAGACAACAAAATATCCTAATTATTTGGTCGGTTGGTCCGCTACGAAAAAATAGATAACCTAATAATTTCGGATTCGATGCTCCAAACTAGACATGAATTGCTCTTCCTAATATATTGCGGAAAAAGAATATGATGGTTGATTAATCTATTTTCTCATGTTGCATATTCTTCCTGGAGTGGTGATTTTTTGTAAGCATTTGTCTTTCCTAGATGTTGTATGCCATGCATTAGAGGCAGCAACATAACCTAGTCATAAAGAGTTTGATCAACTATCAGACCAGAAACAAGATAAAACTAAAATAAGAAAAAGATATGTGAAGCTAGACATTTATAGTGTAGAATCAGTTGTAGAAGAGATTAAACCTTTGGGAAATTCATGTTGAAGACAGCCATGATAGCTATGGTTGCTGAACAAACAAATGCTGCCGAGCTTGAAAGTCCCGACCCTACATTCAAACATGAAGTAATACAAAAGAGGATCCCTTGATAAGAGACATTATAAGCAGACATTACTGGACAATATGATAAAGAGGAAAAGCAGTGAAACATAAGAAGCCATTCGACAAAAAATGCTACCTGTAGGGACTATTCCATCGACAATTACATCGAGGCCAACAGGTGGACCAACATCTATTCCTTTCGACTTTGCATATTCATAAAATCCTTTGTATCTGTAGAAGAGGAATCATTTGTTATAAGTGCACAAAGTTCTCAAAAGATCAAAAGCCTGTAATAGCTCAGTGTTCGTATAATGAGAATAAAAATGAACAGCAGCTTCATAAATACCAAGTTCAATCTTACCCACAAATAAAATAATGGCCCCATTTGTGGTTCTTCAAATCAACCTCCTACATGATAGAACATGTTCACAATAACTTTAAGAAATGCTCATGAAAGAAAAGTTTTCATAATTTGTCACTCAATATTTACATAAGAACAACACGAAAGATCCAGCAGAATGGAATGAATGGTATTTGAATGAAACTATGTTCAAGAAAGAGGGCATTTGTTTTGATATTTTTACAAAAGAACAATAGCTTGGTTACCCAAACAGTTTCCTCTATAAACATCACATATAACAAAAGCCAAGCCCATATAGTTTTGTTGAAATTTGTTAGTAATTGATAAGACCGGGGAATGGTGGGATTCCAATTTATCTAAGGAAAAATGTTGTCTTATTCTTTCAAGTTAACTGGTAGACTGGTTGGGCCATGGCATAGGTTCGTCCTATGAGACTAAATCAAATCAATGCCACTCAATATCCAGTTGAAAGATCCATATGCATTAAGTCTTGGAAATCACTTAGATTGATTAACAACCTTTAGAATCTATTGCGGGTGCCCACAACTAAAATTTCACTGAGCACTAGTAGGGAAAAGAACTTGTGAAACGAGACAATTAAATAGATATATGAGAAGATGGAACATGTTATAGAACCTTGTATAGGTACATTTCAGTCAATCACACATTTCAAATTTCTTATCATCTTGAGTTTCCAGTTTAATCGCATGAAAGCAACACTTCGAACCAGAATTTCATACAATGTGCGTAAAATTCTCTATATTTGTATAGTCTTTCTCAAACATAACTCTGAATCATATTGATCCTGCGTGTGGGATAGCAGTGGTGAAAAGGATAAACTCTTCAGACTACAACGAACACTTGAAGAAGTAAAGCTCATTTTCACTTTTAAGAAAAAACTGCACCAAAAGATGGATTGCATTCATGCCCTTCAGATTTGAGATATGAGGCAATAACAGAAAATAGACCATACTTTAATGGGCAGTAGTGCAATTGAAGGGCATTCACGTGAACACATCTCTTTTGAAGGGTATTTATGCAGTTTTCCAATCTACAGATATTAAATGAGAAAAAAAAATCCATCATAAACTTTTGGTAACTATAATGTTTTCTTATCCAATTTTGGCCAATGATGGAAAGATAAGAAACCTGAAATGGTAAAGTTATTGTTCTTTGTTCGACCACTTCTAGGGCCCACCAATTCCAAACAGTCTAAAACACCTGAGAAGTTTCTTATTACAACCAGGAAAAATACAAGTTAAAGCAAGATTCTAGTCTTTATTAAGGCAAATCGGCAGATGAATTGGCCACAGCTCACAGATACTGCAACTACAATTTTCCGGAAGCGATATTATTCAACAAAAGGAAAACACACTATAATTCTATTATACCTGATTGGGATCAGAAGGGTACGTGCACATGGAGTACTTATCATTCACGTTTGCGATCCGAAGGACCTTCGGGGATTCCTCTGCTCCACGCTTCCTGATTGCCACGATCGTATCCTGCCTTATGGCCATTGGAAGGACCGAATACCCCTCGTAATCTATATGCTCACCGATCAAATTAACCCTACCTAAAAATCAAAGCAAAATTCAATCAAAATCCAGCAATTCCTCTGACAATTAAACTGTTTCTAGATCAAACGAAAGCAAATCGGAGATCGAGAACGAAGAAGAACCTGGGGATCGAGTGTAGACCTCTGGATGGTGCCCAAACACCTCGGCGAACTTGGATTTAAGCCTATTGAATCGGAGCTTGGTCTCGTCGAGGTGAGATCCTTCGCCATAGACCTGATCGAGGGAGGAGAAGATCGGGATTGGGAGGTCCTCGTGCGCCATTAGAGTGAGGAGGAGAACGATTGCTAGGGTTTTCGCTTCGACGAAGAGGAGAGAGAGGGGGGGTGGGGGGGGGGCGGAATGAGAGCGAGGAGTTTCGCTTTAAATGGCAGGGTGGTGAAGAGAGTCTCGTGCCTAAAATTTGGGAGGCGGGAGCGGCGGGAGATCAGGAGACATCTGGACCGTTGATTAAGGCAACACAGGCAACAATTGGACGACTGTGATTCGTATATATATCACGTTTAAAACACAAACGGTTCTGCTAAGCGACCACGTGGCACTTTCTAGGTGGCCCGAACAGCATCTTACCTTAATTTTTTAAAGGGCATTGCTACCTGTACACCCCTTACACCCCACCTTATTCTGAGATGGAATGTAAGATGTACATCCCCAAGGAGATGTACACTTAGTTTTTCTCTTTTTTAAAAGGCGGGACGCGTGGTATCAATGCGGACGTTAATACATAATTACATTACATATATATATATAATTAGTTAAGGTGAGTGATGGAATACTATTGTAAAGCCCTGCACTACTTAGCCAATTTCATAAGTAAAATGAAAAAAAGAGGGAGCTAATTACAAATACAGTGTAAAAAAGAAAGAATAATAACTATTCGAACAGCCCCTGCTCCCCCATAAACTTTTCAATGCGATACACTCAGACATTAATCTCGATTCTTTCATTACAGTATCAAGAGAGACAGAAAAAAATAAAGACAGAAAAGAAAGCATTTAAAAGCTGCAGACCATTTTTTTTTTTTTTTTTTTTTTTTTTTTTGCAGTAAAAGCATATCTTGTCACAGCACTGGATAATGAGATAGAGGTAAAGCCAAGAAGATCCTAAAACAAAAATAGTATTTATGAAACATTATTTCCTGTCCTCGAGGAGAGCAAGGACATCCATGGCACATAATTAAAAGTTTTAAAGTAGCAGTTGAGACGCGCCGCAAACGTTTGTTGAAGCCAAACACTTTACTCCTTCAATTGAGGGGCAGATTCATCCTCAAGAGCTGGTTTTGTAGTGACTGCTTCGAGCAGCTTATAGAACTCCTCAGGAAGGTGGCCGGGTCCGGTGCTGAGGAATGTGTTTGGGGATTGACGCGTCGCATTCGTAATCTTCGGGAACACCCCAGGGATCCCACTCTGCAGTTTAGAAAGAGGTTAACATGGAGAGTAAATTCCCATTCTTTTTCTGTCAACAGAAAAAAGGAAAAAAGAAAGGTTATGAGTAGAACCACCGTGAAATTAGCAAAAGAAATTATAATTCATTTAAGTGGAGGATCCCTAAAAAACAAAAAACTCTGTTAAATAGCCAGTGATCTAGCCATCTAGCTGGACTCTTATGTACTGCATTAAATGGCCTTCCCCTCCAAAATGGAAGCCCAACAATGTGAAAAAGCTACTCGTTAACCATGTGCTGTCGTGTACTACTACTAAACCTCATGAACAAGAAAGAACAGAAGCATTACAATAATTAACAGGCTCTGGAGTACATTGGGCAGCAAAAATCCAATTTAGATGATGAATTCTGGTTGGGTCAACCTACAAGCAGGTCAATTTTTCTCCGAAGTACCAACCCATTTTTTAACATTAAATTGGGGCAAGGTAAATGAGCAGCCCTATCTGGTACAGTTTGCTGAGTCAACATGCACTCCCAGGAATTCATGACCTGACGTAAACCCTGCCTACATCAGGTCAACATTTCCCGCTCCGGATCGACTGCTTTATCAAATGTGTTGGGTAAACAGGTCACATTGAGTTGGGACGGTCTAATCAGGTTCATCTTTGCGACCCCTAGTTGTATCATCCTTTAAACATCTTATATGTCTAATCCATCACCTTGAGATCTGCTTGACGTTTTCCTAGTCATGAGATTAAAATTGTAGATACAACTCACACCACTGCAGCCATGAGTTGCTTAAGTTAGTGCTCCTAAGCAGCTCTTATCTACCTAAGTACATAATCAGCAACAAAAAAGTTGCCACTTGTAAGGTCTCTTTTCTATCAGCCACTTCTTTTCAAATTCTTTTCCAGAACAACAAATAAAACTTACAGAATATTAGTTCTATCCATACATGTATAATATTGAATTCGGTGAGAAGAGTCAGTGAGCAGCAAACTGAGAACTATTCCTTCTCCAAGTTGACTGCAGAGGAGTTACTACACAAAGAGAATTCCCTTGCTGTATAAGGGTAAACCTAAAGCTTATTACCTTGTATATGGGATGTCTGGACGGTCATGTTTATATATTGTTCAATACTAAAATAAACTATGCGAGCTCTCCTCTTTATTTTCATCCTTCCTCTCTTTTTCCTTCCATCTTTTTCCTCAAAAATTGTAGATGTATACATTCGAGCGCAAACAAGATTTGGATATTGTTTTCTCAACAGATTTATAGTTAACAAGTGTAAAATCTCTATAACTTCAGAATGGAGAATCAATATGTCATCACTGATGAATGAAGCGGTAGCATGCTACCTTTCCCTCAAAAAATATGTCATCACTGTCCACAAATCTACTTTGCAGTTTCTATAGGGTGGGGCCAGCAAACAAAAAGTGAAGGCAAGCAAATCCTCATGCATAAACATCAATTGCATAAGCTAAATGAGATTGAAACATAGATAACATAATCAAGATTCAAGAGATGCAAATGTAGATGGAAGCCATACAAGTTCCATATTCAAAAATTGTATAACCCTCAATACATATCAATTTCAAGATGAGTCACTGTCCATTTGATTGTATGAATGAAACGATAGAAGAAAACGTAAACATATAATAAACTATAAACTATTAGGATCTTAGCAAGAAGAGATTATAGTAGTAATTATATGGCCAGGCCACCAATGCAAAGTTTTTGACACTTAAATCATATAAAACAAGTTTGCCTGTAACGCAGTTGGATCTGACACTACAATGCAGTTCCTTTCTTCATGTGTTATCGTAGGCTAACTCATAGAACAAAAGTTATAAAAGAATATGTGAAAAGATAGATGCTTATATGCAATTTCGCTTTGATTTGCTTAAATCATACAAACTCCCATTCTATTTATCAATCTTCAGCAAGAATTTATCCCCTCGCACATGTAATGTGTTAATGCCATATTTCTCATAGGATGACCCAAATAATTTTGTCTAGGCAACTAGGAAATAGAATATTGGGTACTTTAGCAATTCGCACAAATTTGGATCATTTACATTCTTAAGCAAACAATAATTGATCACTTACCAAAAAGTTTTAGATATTATTAATAGTTCCTCACCTCTTTCACTAAGCAGGATGATCCACATCATGAAATTAGAGCCTTAACTATATGGAAAAAAATGGTTACTAATCCAACCACTTCCATCCATCTCTTGTTATGCAACCCTCTCCATCCTTTCCAATCCTGGCAGAAAAAAGGCGCTCCTCCGATATGCCATTAAGAAACTCATTCGATTGGTATTACTATTGCCATGATATGTCCATTTATGATCAAATTTCTAGAACCAGGAAATATTGTCACCCCACACCACTCATGTAGTGAAAAACCAATCCACATGCACTACTTTCTAACAGCTACAGATCATAGAGAATAGCTTATCAACCTCTCCTTCAAAAACCCTAAATCTAAGCTACAGTTCAGCAGAAATGGTACATCTGATCTACCTTTCTAGGATGAATACTCACCTCTACTCTCAATTCTGATCTAAGATATGTAAGCCAACACAACCAATCCACATTACGAACTACCAAATCAAACCAAAAACTACCATCCATCAAATAGTACACCAAGAGATCAAAATGGAGCAAAATTAACGGCAACTGCGAAGAAAGGGGAGCAAGAGCGAACCGATCATCTTTGAGATGAGCTTGAGCTCATCCTCAGCTTCTTCGATGAGCTCCTCCACTTGTCCGCAGCCGACGCGCTTCTCGATCTGCTCCCAATCCCCTTCTTCCGGGCAAATGCCGAGGCGGTGGGGCGTGAAGCTCTCCACGGACTTGCGATAGCCCTCGTCCTCGGGAACGGCTTGGATCTCCTTGAGCGTCATCGTGTAGAGCGAGATCAGCACCTCCCGCGCGTTGGGCACAACCTCTAACCCTACGATCCCCGTCGTCTGCTTCACCTTCGCCATCACCATCCCCCCCCAATCCCCCCTTCAGAATCCGCCGCAGAATCATCTCTCTCTCTCTCCCTCTCTCTCCCTCGATTAATCGATCGATCGATCGTTCTCGTAGAAGACGAAGGCGAAGAGGGTGTTGATCGAGGAGAATGGAAATGTGGAACGGAGCAGAGGTTCGAGAGGCGACGAACGGTGTGCACGATCGGATCCTGATCCGACGGCTGATATTGGTTTTAGTTTGGCGGAGATGGATTCGATGTGCAAATGGGCTGAATCGGCCCATTAATTAAACCAACAATGTAATTAATCTGTGTCACATTGTTTTGGCCCATTAGAATGGGCCAACTTTAAGATTCGCCCAACCCTAATGAGTTTCCATTTCCCTGGTAATTAAATAGATATATAAGTAAAAACACAAACTTATCATGGGGATTTTAAAGGTTATTAAGTAAAATCTGAAAACTCTTCGTTTTCTGCGTTAATCTACAAGTTCCCAAATGTTGGGGATTCCAAAGGTTTAGAAATTAATAAATACATCTCGACTCTTCGACATAGAATTTAGTACTATAAATAGTTGTGTTTCCATGCAATCTCCAACCATTGATCCCCTAATACAAAAATTGCAAAAATGAGTCGTAGGAACAGCGATCTCATCCCCACATCCTCATCTCCATCCACCACGCACTACACCGTGCGTTTCTCCACTCAGATCATAGACACCACCGTGACCAACGAAGCTTCGGCCGCTGAGGATTGGATCAGGACTGTACGTGCTGCGCATTCGGGTGGTCGGATCATCGTGGGCCTGGACTGTGAATGGAAGCCACAAAACAGTTCGTCGGTTAACAACAAAGTGGCCACACTTCAACTGTGCGTGGGGAACAAATGCCTCATACTCCAGCTCTTCTACATGGCCTCCGTTCCTCAATCTGTTAAAAATTTCCTCAGTGGTAACGACGTAATTTTGGTTGGTGTTGGGGTTCAAACTGATGTGGCGAAGTTGAGGAATGATTATGGTCTCGTTTGTTGTGAGCCCAAGGATTTGCACGAATTGTGCAGCGCTTATTTGGGCTTATCTGGCGAACTACGTATGGGCCTTGAAGGGTATGCTAGAGAAATTTTGGGCCTTACTATGGAAAAGTCTGAAGCGGTTACACTGAGTAATTGGGAGGCGAGTAACTTAAGTGAGATCCAGGTTCAGTATGCTAGCATTGATGCTTATGTGTCTTATAGGTTGGGGTGCAAAGTTTTAGAGTGAAATAAGTTAGTTTATGTTCTTTTGCTTGTTGTTTTTGTGGGCTTGTTATTTAGTTTAATTTAGTTTGTGTTATTGTCTTATAGGTTGGTGTGCGAAGTTTTAGAGTGAGATTAAGTTAGTTTATGGTCGTCTGCGTCTTGTTTTTGTGTTGTTATTTTGTAAGCAGTGGCTTTTAGTTATGTTATCCGCTTTCATTTTGATAATGAAATTGTCTGCTCTTATAACAGTAATGCAAAAAATGGTATGAATCACGAAATCTTTGTGATTTTATTTTATAATGCTACTTTTTATATTTTGTATTTTATTTATGCATAATCAAAATATTAATTTTCCAGTACTGCTGTGCGTCGTATGAGATACGTACAACGTTACTTGTAGAGTAGAGCATCCTCTGCTCTCTAGGAAATAGCGGAAGAATTACTACACCACTCGGATCATCCTGCCGCTAATTACGGATGGAATATATCCTCACCGTCCGAATCGGACGGTGCTGATCAATTCTGCTACTAATGAGCGGCGGGATCAGCCTAATGCGTGGCGATTTGCAGAATTCCGAATTCGAAGAGAAATTTACAGCTCCACTTTTATCTTTTTCCATTTCCCTCCGTCTATATCTTTCTCTTTCTATTTTATTTTTTTCTTTTTTCTCTCTTTCCATCTTCTCCGTACGCTCCTCCGTCTCTTGCTACAGCAACAATGTCGGGAATTTTTTTAAATTAACCCTCTAAAAAATGGTAATTTGCAAAATAATTCTCCCCAAAAAATATTTGCAAATCTAACTCTCTTTTTGCCACCTCGGGGCCACGGTGGGCAGACGACCTGAAGGCGCTGAAGCGTTCAGCGCCTTCACAAATAACCTGTGAAGACGCTGAATGAATCAGCGCCTTCATGGTATATGTTGAAGGCGTTGGAGCGCTCAGCGTCTTCACAAAAAAAACGTGTGAAGGCGCTGAATGAATCAGCGCCTTTATGGTGTATGCTGAAGGCGCTGTTTCATTCAGCGCCTTCAGCATACACTATAAAGCGTTGAGGACTTAGCCATTTTTCGTCGCGAAAATTGGCTAAGTTCTGTGTAAACGAAAAATGACTTCTGTGTAAAGGCGCTGAGTTGCTCAACGCCTTTAGTGATTTACACTAAAGGCGCTGAGCGACTCAGCGCCTTCAGTGAAGAACACTAAAGACGCTGAATTGCTCAGCGCCTTTAACTTATAATGTTGAACGCGCTGACCGAGATCAGCAACTCCCGCGCGTTGGGCACCACCTCTAACCCTACGATCCCCGTCGTCTGCTTCACCTTCGCCATCACCATCCCCCCCCAATCCCCCCTTCCGAATCCGTCGCAGAATCATCTCTCTCTCTCTCCCTCCCTCGATTAATCGATCGATCGTTCTCGTAGAAGACGAAGGCGAAGAGGGTGTTGATCGAGGAGAGTGGAAATGTGGAATGGAGCAGAGGTTCGAGAGGCGACGAACGGTGTGCACGATCGGATCATGATCCGACGGCTGATATTGGTTTTAGTTTCGCTGAGATGGATTCGATGTGCAAATTGGCCGAATCGGCCCATTAATTAAACCAACAATGTAATTAATCTGTGGACATTGTTTTGGCCCATTAGAATGGGCCAACTTTAAGATTCGCCCAACCCTAATGAGTTTCCATTTCCCTCGTAATTAAATAGATATATAAGTAAAAAACACAAACTTATCACGGGGATTTTAAAGGTTATTAGGTAAAATCTGAAAACTCTTCGTTTTCTGCGTTAATCTACAAGTTCCCAAATGTTGGGGATTCCAAAGGTTTAGAAATTAATAAATACATCTCGACTCTTCGACATAGAATTTAATACTATAAATAGTTGTGTTTCCATGCAATCTCCAACCATTGATCCCCTAATACAAATATTGCAAAAATGAGTCGTAGGAACAGCGAACTCATCCCCACATCCTCATCTCCATCCACCACGCAGTACAGAGTGCGTTTCTCCACTCAGATCATAGACACCACCGTGACCAACGAAGCTTCGGCCGCTGATGATTGGATCAGGACCGTCCGTGCCGCGCATTTGGGTGGTCAGATCATCGTCGGCCTCGACTGCGAATGGAAACCAGAGTTCTTCTCGTGGGTTAACAACAAAGTGGCCACACTTCAACTGTGCGTCGGGAACAAATGCCTCATACTCCAGCTCTTCTACATGGACTACGTTCCAAAATCTGTTAAAAATTTCCTCAGTGGCAACGACGTAATTTTGGTTGGTTTTGGGGTCGGAAATGACGTGACAAAGCTAAGGAATGATTATGGGCTCGTTTGTGGTGAGCCCAAGGATTTGCACGCATTTTGCAACGCTGATTTGGGCTTATTTGTCTTACAACGTCTGGGCCTCGAAGTGTATGCTAGAGAAATTTTGGGTCTTAATATCGAAAAGTCCATATGGGTGACACTGAGTAATTGGGAGGCGAGGAGCTTAAGTGAGACCCAGGTTCAGTATGCTTGCATTGGTGCTTATGCGTCTTATATGTTGGGGTGCAAATATTATCAGTGAAATAAGTTAGTTTATGTTCTTTTGCTTGTTGTTTTTTTCTGCTTGTTACTTAGTTTAAGTTAGTTTATGTTCTTTTGCTTATGTATCTTATAGGTTCGGGTGCGAAGTTTTAGAGTGAGATTAAGTTAGTTTATGTTCTTCTGTTTCTTGTTTTTATGTTGTTATTTTGTAAGCAGTGGCTTTTAGTTGATGTTATCCGCTTTCATTTTGATAATGAAATTGTCTGGTCTTATATCAGTAATGCAAAAAATAGTCGGAATTACAAATTCTTTTTGATTTTATTTTATAATGCTACTTTTTATATTTTGAATTTTATTTATGCAAAATCAATATATTATTTTTCCAGTACTGCTTTGCGTCGTATGAGATACGTACAACGTTACTTGTAGAGTAGAGCATCCTCTGCTCTATAGGAAATAGCGAAATTACAGGGATATGCTGCGTACAAACGAGGCTGTAGGAATTACTACACCCCTGGGTCATCCTGCCGCTAATTACGGACGGAATATATCCTCACCGTCGTCCGAATCGGACGGTGCTGATCAATTCTGCTACTAATGAGCGACGGTATCAGCCTAATGCGTAGCGATTTGCAGAATTCCGAATTCGAAGAGAAATTTACAGCTCCACTTTATCTTTTTCCATTTCCCTCCGTCTATATCTTTCTCTTTCTATTTTATTTTGTTTTTCTTTTTTTTCTCTTTCCATCTTCTCCGTACGCTCCTCCGTCTCTTGCTACAGCAACAATGTCTATCACTGTGAAGAGCGAGTGTTCGCGGTCACCTTCAATGGCTCCGACGAGATCCTGACGACGGTGACCTCGTCGGGCGCGGACGCGGAGACGTGGGTGGGGGACGTGCTCGGCGTGCACCGACAACTCCTGAACAGCCTCGTGGTGGGTCTCGACACGGAGTGGCGCCCCAACTTCACCGCTGGGGCGGCACCGAACCCCGTCGCCATCGTCCAGCTGTGCATCGGGCGCCGCAGCCTCGTCTTCTCCCTCCTGCACTGCGACTTCCTCCCCGCCCGCCTCTCCGATTTCCTCGCCGACTCCCGCTTCGCCTTCGTCGGCGTCGGCGTCGCCGAAGACGCCGAGCGCCTCGCCGACGAGTGCGGACTCACTGTCGCCGACCCCGTCGACCTCCGCGACCTCGCCGCCGGGAAGACGGGGCGCCGCGAGCTCAAGCAGATGGGGCTCGCGGGGCTCGCTGCGGAGGTCATGGGGATCCAGGTGAGGAAGAACGACCGGGTGAGGATGAGCCAATGGGATCGGAGGGACCTGACCATGGATCAGATCGGGTACGCGGCCGTCGACGCTTTCCTCTCGTTCGAAATCGGGAGGATGCTCTTCGCAGGGGAGTTTTTAGATCTAGGGTTTTTTTGGGGGGTAGAGCATTGGGGGTTCATCCTGGTAACTCTCTAATAATGGCTGTAGATATGGTATGGATTTAGATTAGTACTTTTGGATCTTTGCAGTCTAAAACCCTCGTTATTCGCGTAGAAGCATGTCATCCTACCCACATTGTGGTGTTCTGGTTTTACAATCACTGCTTTTCTGTGAAAAAATTAAGATAGGTGTTTTTTTGATTTGATGGTGCAGATGCATGCCCTGTAAAGTGCTAACTACAATGCAGTGTTCTGTTTTTTCATCATCGCCATTTCTTTGGACATTTGATAATGTTTCCTGCATTAGATTGTGCAGAAGCATCTTTCTCTCCCTCTCTTTCTCTCTCCCTCGATTAATCGATCGGTCGATCTCTCTCGTAGAAGATGAAGGCGAAGAGGGTGTTGATCGAGCAGAGTGGAAATGTGGAATGGAGCAGATGTTCCAGAGGCGACGAACGGTGTGCACGATCGGATCATGATCCGACGGCTGATATTGGTTTTGGTTTCGAGAAGAAGGATTCGATGTGCAAATGGGCTGATATTGGTTTTGATTTCTTCTGGTTCGGAGATGTGCACCTGAATAGGAGAGGAAGGCTAGGTGCGTGGAAGAATTTGTGCAGAAACAAGATGGAAGGGCGTTGGGAATTTTTGATATACGCCTAATGAACACTCACCAAATGATGGTGAAGGTTTTTCGCGATGCCCGAGCTCTTTTGGACCAAACTGATCAGAGCGGTGTACTATGTGAAAAGAAAACTCGTGCGAGAGGGGAGAGGTTTTAGGCCTTCTCATAATGGTGGAGGGATGTCATCAGTCTAAAAAAAGTGTTTTAGAAGAGAGATATCTTATCAACTTGGAAATAAAAAAATCACCTACTTCTGGTTAGATAGATAGTGTGGTGAGTTGACCTTAAAATTTTTCTTCCCCGAAATTTTTATCAAGGTGGAGAGGAAATCCCTACTGTTTCGAACGCAATGGATGGAATTGAAGGAAAATCCTAAAAGGCGACACACGGGAGACGGGTGCGTTCCGGCCGTGTTCGACAGTTGGTGGAGCTTAAGAACCTGTTGGCGGGGACCACTTTAGGGACCGAAAACGACGCTACGGTGTGGCGGTGGCATGACGAGGATACCTTTTCTGTTTAGTCTACCTACTCGGTTCTACGGTTCGTTTTGGTGGACGCTAGAGGCGTATGAAAAATGTGGATGGCGTTGGAGGGGCCGATGCAAGGAATAAAAAGCTTTCGTACCCTTCGGCGACGTGGGCTGTTATTTGGGCTATCAAAAAATAATACTATCGTTCGCCAAACGAACACGGATCCCCTTGGCGCGGTTAGCTAGGTCAGAAGAAACTTATTTTTGTGGAAAGATTTGAAGCATCACATCTCATAAGAATAAGAATAATTTTTTTTATTTATTTATTTCGAAAGCAATTTTTTTTTTTTTATTTATTTCGAAACCCAGCTGTCTCATCCCCTCTTGCTTAGCTCATTTTCGTATTGAATGAAGCTATGTTATTTTTTTTTCAAAAAAAATAAATTTAATTAATCCGTGGCACATTTTTTTGGCCCATTAGAATGGGCAACTTTAAGATTCGCCCAACCTTAACGAGTTTCCATTTCTGTCATAATTAAATAGATGTAAATTTAGGTACATGCGTAATAAGTAAAAACACAAACTTATCATGGGGATTTTTTAAAGGTTATAACTCACGAGTAAAATCTGCACGTCGCTTGCCCTGATTGATTGGATTGAAATCTATTAGCTCAGCATATCCAGATTTTACCATGATCGAGATCGCCTATCAAATAGAATGTTTCAGTAGAAATATTAGAGATAATAAATGGACTATCTCACTCAGAGTATGTAATATACGTAGTGAATTAAGTATAATTGGACGATGACATCAAAATCACTTATATGCCAGTTACAAGTAACTAACAGTTAATTCTGCTTCTTTTTTTCCCTCTCAAATTTGACTTGGCATGATCAAAAGGATAGGCCAGTGTTACTGTACCTGGTCCATGCCTCCTGATTGTGTTCCAATGCGGCGTTCACAGTCACATGTAAGCTGAGCAATCTCTTTCTGCAAGAAAAGAATAAAAATTAGACTACGGTGAACTTTCTATTAAAAATAAATGTATGCAAATCAACCATCTGTATACCTCCTCATCAATTGGTTCTATCTTTTTGCATACATAACAAAATACAAGGAAAAATAAATAGAAATAATCCAGAACAAAACAGTTCTCTCTTTTGGACTTTTTTTAGATGAGTTACCTCTTTTTGAAAGCTTCCAGAAAAGTTATCAATTGCTTTATCTTATTACTAGCCTGACATTCAGCATTCAAACAGTATGAATTGGATGCTCGGCTGTTGGAAGTTTAACATGCAAATCAGAAAAAAAAAACGTATCATTTTCACATCGCCAAAGGCTAGATGAATTAGAAATGGCCCCTAAATGTGTAATGATGATCATGCTATATTTGAATGAAATGAAGAAAGGGGCTATGCGAGTATCAGAAGGGCTATGCAAGGACTAACATGAAGGGATGGGAGGCAATTGAGGCAAGTTGTTGTGGATAAATAGATTCCAAGGAGAGAGGATGACAAAGCTTTAGGCAAAGACAACAAAATATCCTAATTATTTGGTCGGTTGGTCCGCTACGAAAAAATAGATAACCTAATAATTTCGGATTCCATGCTCCAAACTAGACATGAATTGCTCTTCCTAATATATTGCGGAAAAAGAATATGATGGTTGATTAATCTATTTTCTCATGTTGCATATTCTTCCTGGAGTGGTGATCTTTTGTAAGCATTTGTCTTTCCTAGATGTTGTATGCCATGCATTAGAGACAGCAACATAACCTAGTCATAAAGAGTTTGATCAACTATCAGACCAGAAACAAGATAAAACTAAAATAAGAAAAAGATATGTGAAGCTAGACATTTATAGTGTAGAATCAGTTGTAGAAGAGATTAAACCTTTGGGAAATTCATGTTGAAGACAGCCATGATAGCTATGGTTGCTGAACAAACAAATGCTGCCGAGCTTGAAAGTCCCGACCCTACATTCAAACATGAGGTAATACAAAAGAGGATCCCTTGATAAGAGACATTATAAGCAGACATTACTGGACAATATGATAAAGAGGAAAAGCAGTGAAACATAAGAAGCCATTCGACAAAAAATGCTACCTGTAGGGACTATTCCATCGACAATTACATCGAGGCCAACAGGTGGACCAACATCTATTCCTTTCGACTTTGCATATTCATAAAATCCTTTGTATCTGTAGAAGAGGAATCATTTGTTATAAGTGCACAAAGTTCTCAAAAGATCAAAAGCCTGTAATAGCTCAGTGTTCGTATAATGAGAATAAAAATGAACAGCAGCTTCATAAATACCAAGTTCAATCTTACCCACAAATAAAATAATGGACCCATTTGTGGTTCTTCAAATCAACCTCCTACATGATAGAACATGTTCACAATAGCTTTAAGAAATGCTCATGAAAGAAAAATTTCCATAATTTGTCACTCAATATTTACATAAGAACAACACGAAAGATCCAGCAGAATGGAATGAATGGTATTTGAATGAAACTATGTTCAAGAAAGAGGGCATTTGTTTTGATATTTTTACAAAAGAACAATAGCTTGGTTACCCAAACAGTTTCCTCTATAAACATCACATATAACAAAAGCCAAACCCATATAGTTTTGTTGAAATTTTTTAGTAATTGATAAGACCGGTGAATGGTGGGATTCCAATTTATCTAAGGCAACTTGTTGTCTTATTCTTTCAAGTTAACTGGTAGACTGGTTGGGCCATGGCATAGGTTCGTCCTATGAGACTAAATCAAATCAATGCCACTCAATATCCAGTTGAAAGATCCATATGCATTAAGTCTTGGAAATCACTTAGATTGATTAACAACCTTTAGAATCTATTGCGGGTGCCCACAACTAAAATTTCTCTGAGCACTAGTAGGGAAAAGAACTTGCGAAACGAGACAATTAAATAGATATATGAGAAGATGGAACATGTTATAGAACCTTGTATAGGTACATTTCAGTCAATCACACATTTCAAATTTCTTATCATCTTGAGTCTCCAGTTTAATCGCATGAAAGCAACACTTCGAACCAGAATTTCATACAACGTGCGTAAAATTCTCTATCTTTGTATAGTCTTTCTCAAACATAACTCTGAATCATATTGATCCTGCGTGTGGGATAGCAGTGGTGAAAAGGATAAACTCTTCAGACTACAACGAACACTTGAAGAAGTAAAGCTCATTTTCACTTTTAAAAAAAAACTGCACCAAAACATGGATTGCATTCATGCCCTTCAGATTTGAGATATGAGGGAATAACAGAAAATAAACCATACTTTAATGGGCAGTAGTGCAATTGAAGGGCATTCACGTGAACACATCTCTTTTGAAGGGTATTTATGCAGTTTTCTAATCTACAGATATTAAATGAGAAAAAAAAAACCATCATAAACTTTTGGCAACTATAATGTTTTCTTATCCAATTTTGGCCAATGATGGAAAGATAAGAAACCTGAAATGGTAAAGTTATTGTTCTTTGTTCGACCACTTCTAGGGCCCACCAATTCCAAACAGTCTAAGAAGTTTCTTATTACAACCAGGAAAAATACAAGTTAAAGCAAGATTCTGGTCTTTATTAAGGCAAATCGGCAGATGAATTGGCCACAGCTCACAGATACTGCAACTACAATTTTCCGGAAGCGATATTATTCAACAAAAGGAAAACACACTATAATTCTATTATACCTGATTGGGATCAGAAGGGTACGTGCACATGGAGTACTTATCATTCACGTTTGCGATCCGAAGGACCTTCGGGGATTCCTCTGCTCCACGCTTCCTGATTGCCACGATCGTATCCTGCCTTATGGCCATTGGAAAGACCGAATACCCCTCGTAATCTATATGCTCACCGATCAAATTAACCCTACCTAAAAATCAAAGCAAAATTCAATCAAAATCCACCAATTCCGCTGACAATTAAACTGTTTCTAGATCAAACGAAAGCAAATCGGAGATCGAGAACGAAGAAGAACCTGGGGATCGAGTGTAGACCTCTGGATGGTGCCCGAACACCTCGGCGAACTTGGATTTAAGCCTATTGAATCGGAGCTTGGTCTCGTCGAGGTGAGATCCTTCGCCATAGACCTGATCGAGGGAGGAGAAGATCGGGATTGGGAGGTCCTCGTGCGCCATTAGAGTGAGGAGGAGAACGATTGCTAGGGTTTTCCCTTCGCTGCGTCGACGAAGAGGAGAGAGAGGGGGGGGGGAAATGAGAGCGAGGAGTTTCGCTTTAAATGGCGGGGTGGTGAAGAGAGTCTCGTGCCTAAAATTTGGGAGGCGGGAGCGGCGGGAGATCAGGAGACATCTGGACCGTTGATTAAGGCAACACAGGCAACAATTGGACGACTGTGATTCGTATATATATCACGTTTAACACACAAACGGTTCTGCTAAGCGACCACGTGGCGCTTTCTAGGTGGACCGCACAGCATTTTATTTTACTTAATTTTTTAAAAGGCGGGACGCGTGGCATCAATGCGGACGTTAATACATAATTACATTACATATATATATATATATAAAATTAGTTATGGTGAGTGATGGAATACTATTGTAAAGCCCTGCACTACTTAGACAATGTCCTAACTAATATGAAAAAAAGAGGGAGCTAATTGCATATGCAGTGTAAAAAAGAAAGAATAATAACTATTCGAACAGCCCCTGCTCCCCCATAAACTTTTCAATGCGATACACTCAGACATTAATCTCGATTCTTTCATTACAGTATCAAGAGGGACAGATAAAAATAAAGACAAAAAATAACACATTTAAAAGCTGCAGACCATTTCTTTTTTCTTTTTTTTTTTTCTTTTTTTTTTTCTTTTTTTTTTCTTTTTTTTTTTGCAATAAAAGCATATCTTGTCACAGCACTGGATAATAAGATAGAGGTAAAGCCAAGAAGATCCTAAAACAAAAATAGTATTTATGAAACATTATTTCCTGTCCTAGAGGAGAGCAAGGACATCCATGGCACATAATTAAAAGTTTTAAAGTAGCAGTTACGACCCGCCGCAAACGTTTGTTGAAGCCAAACACTTTACTCCTTCAATTGAGGGGCAGATTCATCCTCAAGAGCTGGTTTTGTAGTGACTGCCTCGAGCGGCTTATAGAACTCCTCAGGAAGGGGGCCGGGTCCGGTGCTGAGGAATGTGTTTGGGGATTGGGGCGTCGTCTTCAATGACCTCACATTCGTAATCTTCAGGAACACCCCAGGGATCCCACTCTGCAGTTTAGAAAGAGGTTAACATGGAGAGTAAATTCCCATTCTTTTTCTGTCAACAGAAAAAAGGAAAAAAGAAAGGCTATGAATTGAACCGCCGTGAAATTAGCAAAAGAAATTATAATTCATTTAAGTGGAGGATCCCTAAAAAACAAAAAACTCTGTTAAATAGCCAGTGATCTAGCCATCTAGCTGGACTCTTATGTACTGCATTAAATGACCTTCCCCTCCAAAATGGAAGCCCAACAATGTGAAAAAGCTACTCGTTAACCAGTGTGCTGTCGTGTACTACTACTAAACCTCATGAACAAGAAAGAACAGAAGCATTACAATAATTAACAGGCTCTGGAGTACATTGGGCAGCAAAAATCCAATTTAGATGATGAATTCTGGTTGGGTCAATATGTCATCACTGTCCACAAATCTACTTTGCAGTTTCTATAGGGTGGGGCCAGCAAACAAAAAGCGAAGGCAAGCAAATCCTCAAGCATAAACATCAATTGCATAAGCTAAATGAGATTGAAACATAGATAACATAATCAAGATTCAAGAGATGCAAATGTAGATGGAAGCCATACAAGTTCCATATTCAAAAATTGTATAACCCTTAATACATATCAAGATGAGTCACTGTCCATTTGATTGTATGAATGAAACCATAGAAGAAAACGTAAACATATAATAAACTATAAACTATTAGGATCTTAGCAAGAAGAGATTATAGTAGTAATTATATGGCCAGGCCACCAATGCAAAGTTTTTGACACTTAAATCATATAAAACAAGTTTGCCTGTAACGCAGTTGGATCTGACACTACAATGCAGTTCCTTTCTTCATGTCTTATAGTAGGCTAACTCATAGAACAAAAGTTATAAAAGAATATGTGAAAAGATAGATGCCTATATGCAATTTCGCTTTGATTTGCTTAAATCATACAAACTCCCATTCTATTTATCAATCTTCAGCAAGAATTTATCCCCTCGCACATGTAATGTGTTAATGCCATATTTCTCATAGGATGACCCAAATAATTTTGTCTAGGCAACTAGGAAATAGAATATTGGGTACTTTAGCAATTCGCACAATTTGGATCATTTACATTCTTAAGCAAACAATAATTGATCGCCTACCAAAAAGTTTTAGATATTATTAATAGTTCCTCACCTCTTTCACTAAGCAGGATGATCCACATCATGAAATTAGAGCCTTAACTATATGAAAAAAAATGGTTACTAATCCAACCACTTCCATCGATCTCTTGTTATGCAACCCTCTCCATCCTTTCCAATCCTGGCAGAAAAAAGGCACTCCTCCGATATGCCATTAAGAAACTCATTCGATTGGTATTACTATTGCCATGATATGTCCATTTATGATCAAATTTCTAGAACCAGGAAATATTGTCACCCCACACCACTCATGTAGTGAAAAACCAATCCACATGCACTACTTTCTAACAGCTACTGATCATAGAGAATAGCTTATCAACCTCTCCTTCAAAAACCCTAAATCTAAGCTACAGTTCAGCAGAAATGGTATATCTGATCTACCTTTCTAGGATGAATACTCACCTCTACTCTCAATTCTGATCTAAGATATGTAAGCCAACACAACCAATCCACATTACGAACTACCAAATCAAACCAAAAACTACCATCCATCAAATAGTACACCAAGAGATCAAAATGGAGCAAAATTAACGGCAACTGCGAAGAAAGGGGAGCAAGAGCGAACCGATCATCTTTGAGATGAGCTTGAGCTCATCCTCAGCTTCTTCGATGAGCTCCTCCACTTGTCCGCAGCCGACGCGCTTCTCGATCTGCTCCCAATCCCCTTCTTCCGGGCAAATGCCGAGGCGGTGGGGCGTGAAGCTCTCGACGGACTTGCGATAGCCCTCGTCCTCGGGAACGGCTTGGATCTCCTTGAGCGTCATCGTGTAGAGCGAAATCAGCACCTCCCGCGCGTTGGGCACCACCTCTAACCCTACGATCCCCGTCGTCTGCTTCACCTTCGCCATCACCATCCCCCCCCAATCCCCCCTTCAGAATCCGCCGCAGAATCATCTCTCTCTCTCTCTCTCTCTCTCTCTCTCTCTCTCTCTCTCTCTCTCTCTCCCTCGATTAATCGATCGATCGATCGTTCTCGTAGAAGACGAAGGCGAAGAGGGTGTTGATCGAGGAGAGTGGAAATGTGGAATGGAGCAGAGGTTCGAGAGGCGACGAACGGTGTGCACGATCGGATCATGATCCGACGGTTGATATTGGTTTTAGTTTCGCGGAGATGGATTCATTGTGCAAATGGGCTGAATCGGCCCATTAATTAAACCAACAATGTAATTAATCTGTGGCACATTGTTTCGGCCCATTAGAATGGGCCAACTTTAAGATTCGCCCAACCCTAAAGAGTTTCCATTTCCCTCGTAATTAAATAGATATATAAGTAAAAATACAAACTTATCATGGGGATTTTAAAGGTTATTAAGTAAAATCTGAAAACTCTTCGTTTTCTGCGTTAATCTACAAGTTCCCAAATATTGGGGATTCCAAAGGTTTAGAAATTAATAAATACATCTCGACTCTTCGACATAGAATTTAATACTATAAATAGTTGTGTTTCCATGCAATTTCCAACCATTGATCCCCTAATACAAAAATTGCAAAAATGAGTCGTAGGAACAGCGAACTCATCCCCACATCCTCATCTCCATCCACCACGCACTACAGAGGTCGTTTCTCCGATCATATCATAGACACCACCGTGACCAACGAAGCTTCGGCTGCTGAGGATTGGATCAGGACCCTCCGTGCTGCGCATTTGGGTGGTCAGATCATCGTGGGCCTCGACTGTGAATGGAAGCCAGAAAACAGTTCGTCGGTTCACAACAAAGTGGCCACACTTCAACTGTGCGTGGGGAACAAATGCCTCATACTCCAGCTCTTCTACATGGACGACGTTCCTCGATCTGTTAAAAATTTCCTCATTGACGACGATGTAATTTTTGTTGGTGTTGGGGTCCAAAATGATGTGACGAAGTTGAGGAATGATTATGGGCTCGTTTGTGGCGAGCCCAAGGATTTGCACGAATTGTGCAGCGCTTATTTGGGCGGACAACGTCTGGGCCTTAAAGAGTATGTTAGAGATATTTTGGGCCTTTATATGGAAAAATCCGAAGAGGTGACACTGAGTAATTGGGAGGCGCGTAACTTAAGTGAGAGCCAGGTTCAGTATGCTGGCATTGATGCTTATGCGTCTTATAGGTTGGGGTGCAAAGTTTTAAAGTGAAATAAGTTAGTTTATGTTCTTTTGCTTGTTGTTTTTGTGGGCTTGTTATTTAGTTTAAGTTAGTTTATGTTCTTTTGCTTATGTGTCTTTAGGTTGGGGTGCTAAGTTTTAGAGTGAGATTAAGTTAGTTTATGTTCTTTTGCTTCTTGGTTTTGTGTTGTTATTTTGTAAGCAGTGGCTTTTAGTTATATTATCCGCTTTCATTTTGATAATGAAATTGTCTGGTCTTATAACAGTAATGCAAAAAATGGCCGGAATCACAAAATCTTTGTGATTTTATTTTATAATGCTACTTTTTATATATTGTATTTTATTTATGCATAATCAAAATATTATTTTTCCAGTACTGCTGTGCGTCGTATGAGATACGTACAACGTTACTTGTAGAGTAGAGCATCCTCTGCTCTGTAGGAAATAGCGAAATTACAGGGATATGTTGCGTACAAATATGAGGCTGTTGGAATTACTACACCCCTGCGATCATCCTGCCGCTAATTACCGACGGAATATATCCTCACCGTCCGAATCTGATTAATTCTGCTACTAATGAGCGGCGGGATTAGCCTAATTCGTAGCGATTTGCAGAATTCCGATTTCGAAGAGAAATTTACAGCTCTACTTTATCTTTTTCCATTTCCCTCCGTCTATATCTTTCTCTTTCTATTTTACAGCTCTACTTTATCTCTTTCGAGAGGCGACGAACGGTGTGCACGATCGGATCATGATCCGACAGCTGATATTGGTTTTAGTTTCGCGGAGATGGATTCGATGTGCAAATGGGCTGAATCGGCCCATTAATTAAACCAACAATGTAATTAATCTGTGGCACATTGTTTTGGCCCATTAGAATGGGCCAACTTTAAGATTCGCCCAACCCTAATGAGTTTCCATTTCCCTCGTAATTAAATAGATATATAAGTAAAAACACAAACTTATCATGGGGGTTTTAATGGTTATTAAGTAAAAATCTGAAAACTCTTCGTTTTCTGCGTTAATCTACAAGTTCCCAAATGTTGGGGATTCCAAAGGTTTAGAAATTAATAAATACATCTCGACTCTTCGACATAGAATTTAATACTATAAATAGTTGTGTTTCCATGCAATCTCCAACCATTGATACACTAATACAAAAATTGCAAAAATGAGTCGTAGGAACAGCGAACTCATCCCCACATCCTCATCTCCATCCACCACGCACTACTGAGTGCGTTTCAGCGAACTCATCCCCACATTGTCATGTCCATCCTTCACGAACTACACAGTGCGTTTCTCCACTGAGATCATAGACACCACCGTGACCAAGGAAGCTTCGGCCGCTGAGGATTGGATCATGACCGTCCGTGCTGCGCATTTGGGTGGTCAGATCATCGTGGGCCTCGACTGTGAATGGTAGCCACAAAACAGTTCGTCGGTTCGCAACAAAGTGGCCACACTTCAACTGTGCGTGGGGAACAAATGCCTCATACTCCAGCTCTTCTACATGGACGACGTTCCTCGATCTGTTAAAAATTTCCTCAGTGGCAACGACGTAATTTTGGTTGGTGTTGGGGTCCAAAATGATGTGACGAAGTTGAGGAATGATTATGGGCTCGTTTGTTGTGAGCCCAAGGATTTGCACGAATTGTGCAGCGCTTATTTGGGCGGAATACGTCCCGGCTTTAAAGTGTGTGAGCCCAAGGATTTGTTCAAATTGTACAGAGCTTATTCTAGTGGAAAACGTCTCGGCCTTAAAGAGTATGCTAGAGATATTTTGCGCCTTTATATGGAAAATTCCGAAGCGGTGACACTGAGTAATTGGGAGGCTCGTAACTTAAGTGAGAGCCAGGTTCAGTATGCTTGCATTAATGCTTATGCGTCTTATAGGTTGGGGTGCATAGTTTTAGAGTGAAATAAGTTAGTTTATGTTCTTTTGCTTGTTGTTTTTGTGGGCTTGTTATTTAGTTTAAGTTAGTTTATGTTCTTTTGCTTATGTGTCTTATAGGTTGGGCTGCGAAGTTTTAGAGTGAGATTAAGTTAGTTTATGTTCTTTAGCTTGTTTTTGTGTTGTTATTTTGTAAGCAGTGCCTTTTAGTTGATGTTATCCGCTTTCATTTTGATAATGAAATTGTCTGGTCTTTTAACAGTAATGCAAAAAATGGTCGGAATCACGAAATCTTTGTGATTTTAATTTATAATGCTACTTTTTATATATTGTATTTTATTTATGCATAATCAAAATATTATTTTTTCAGTACTGCTGTGCGTCGTATGAGATACGTACAACGTTACTTGTAGAGTAGAGCATCCTCTGCTCTCTAGCAAATAGCGGAAGAATTACTACACCCCTGGGATCATCCTGCCGCTAGTTACGGACGGAATATATCCTCACCGTCCGAATCGGACGGTGCTGATCAATTCTGCTACTAATGAGCGGCGGGATCAGCCTAATGCGTGGCGATTTGCAGAATTCCGAATTCGAAGAGAAATTTACAGCTCCACTTTATCTTTTTCCATTTCCCTCCTTCTATATCTTTCTCTTCCTATTTTATCTTCTTTTTCTTTTTTTTTTCTCTTTCCATCTTCTCCGTACGCTCCTCCGTCTCTTGCTACAGCAACAATGTCTATCACTGTGAAGAGCGAGTGTTCGCGGTCACCTTCAACGGCTCCGACGAGATCCTGACGACGGTGACCTCGTCGGGCGCGGACGCGGAGACGTGGGTGGGGGACGTGCTCGGCGTGCACCGACAACTCCTGAACAGCCTCGTGGTGGGGCTCGACAAGGAGTGGCGCCCCAACTTCACCGCCGGGGCGGCACCGAACCCCGTCGCCATCGTCCAGCTGTGCATCGGGCGCCGCAGCCTCGTCTTCTCCCTCCTGCACTGCGACTTCCTCCCCGCCAGCCTCTCCGACTTCCTTGCCGACGCCCGCTTCACCTTCGTCGGAGCCGACCCCGTCGACCTCCGCGACCTCGCCGCCGGGAAGACGGGGCGCCGCGAGCTCAAGCAGATGGGGCTCGCGGGGCTCGCTGCGGAGGTCATGGGGATCCAGGTGAGGAAGAACGACCGGGTGAGGATGAGCCAATGGGATCGGAGGGACCTGACCATGGATCAGATCGGGTACGCGGCCGTCGACGCTTTCCTCTCGTTCGAAATCGGGAGGATGCTCTTCGCAGGGGAGTTTTTAGATCTAGGGGTTTTTTGGGGGGTAGAGCATTGGGGGTTCATCCTGGTAACTCTCTAATAATGGCTGTAGATGTGGTATGGATTTAGATTAGTACTTTTGGATCTTTGCAGTCTTAAACCCTCGTTATTCGCTTAGAAGCATGTCATCCTACCCACATTGTGGTTTCTGGTTTTACAATCACTACTTTTCTGTGAAAAATTTAAGATAGGTGTTTTTTTTTGATATGATGGTGCAGATGCATGCCCTGTAAAGTGCTAACTGCAATGCAGTGTTCTGTTTTTTCATCATCGCCATTTCTTTCGACATTTGATAATGTTTCCTGCATTAGATTGTGGAGAAGCATCTTTCTCTCCCTCTCTCTCTCTCTCCCTCGATTAATCGATCGGTCGATCTCTCTCGTCGAAGATGAAGGCGAAGAGGGTGTTGATCGAGCAGAGTGGAAATGTGGAATGTAGTGGTTCCAGAGGCGACGAACGGTGTGCACGATCGGATCATGATCCGACGGCTGATATTGGTTTTGGTTTCGAGAAGAAGGATTCGATGTGCAAATGGGCTGATATTGGTTTTGATTTCTTCTGGTTCGGAGATGTGCACCTGAATATGAGAGGAAGGCTAGTTGCGTGGAAGAATTTGTGCAGAAACAAGATGGAAGGGGCGTTGGGAATTTTTGATATACGCCCGATAAACACTCACCAAATAATGGTGGAGGTTCTTCACGATGCCCGAGCTCTTTTGGACCAAACTGATCAGAGCGGTGTACCACGTGAAAAGAAAACCCCTGCGAGAGGGGGGAATTTTTAGGCCGTTCTCATAATGGTGGAGGGATGTCATTAGTCTAAAAAAGTGTTTTAGAAGAGTGGTATCTTATCAACTTGGAAATAGAAAAACCACCTACTTCTGGTTAGATAGATAGTGTGGTGAGTTGACCTTAAAATTTTTCTTCCCCGAAATTTTTATCAAGGTGGAGAGGAAATCCCTACTGTTTCGAACGCAATGGATGGAATTGAAGGAAAATCCTAAAAGGCGACACACGGGAGACGGGTGCGTTCCGGCCGTGTTCGACAGTTGGTGGAGCTTAAGAACCTGTTGGCGGGGACCACTTTAGGGACCGAAAACGACGCTACGGTGTGGCGGTGGCATGACGAGGATATCTTTCTCTCCCTCTCTTTCTCTCTCCCTCGATTAATCGATCGGTCGATCTCTCTCGTAGAAGATGAAGGCGAAGAGGGTGTTGATCGAGCAGAGTGGAAATGTGGAATGGAGCAGATGTTCCAGAGGCGACGAACGGTGTGCACGATCGGATCATGATCCGACGGCTGATATTGGTTTTGGTTTCGAGAAGAAGGATTCGATGTGCAAATGGGCTGATATTGGTTTTGATTTCTTCTGGTTCGGAGATGTGCACCTGAATAGGAGAGGAAGGCTAGGTGCGTGGAAGAATTTGTGCAGAAACAAGATGGAAGGGCGTTGGGAATTTTTGATATACGCCTAATGAACACTCACCAAATGATGGTGAAGGTTTTTCGCGATGCCCGAGCTCTTTTGGACCAAACTGATCAGAGCGGTGTACTATGTGAAAAGAAAACTCGTGCGAGAGGGGAGAGGTTTTAGGCCTTCTCATAATGGTGGAGGGATGTCATCAGTCTAAAAAAAGTGTTTTAGAAGAGAGATATCTTATCAACTTGGAAATAAAAAAATCACCTACTTCTGGTTAGATAGATAGTGTGGTGAGTTGACCTTAAAATTTTTCTTCCCCGAAATTTTTATCAAGGTGGAGAGGAAATCCCTACTGTTTCGAACGCAATGGATGGAATTGAAGGAAAATCCTAAAAGGCGACACACGGGAGACGGGTGCGTTCCGGCCGTGTTCGACAGTTGGTGGAGCTTAAGAACCTGTTGGCGGGGACCACTTTAGGGACCGAAAACGACGCTACGGTGTGGCGGTGGCATGACGAGGATACCTTTTCTGTTTAGTCTACCTACTCGGTTCTACGGTTCGTTTTGGTGGACGCTAGAGGCGTATGAAAAATGTGGATGGCGTTGGAGGGGCCGATGCAAGGAATAAAAAGCTTTCGTACCCTTCGGCGACGTGGGCTGTTATTTGGGCTATCAAAAAATAATACTATCGTTCGCCAAACGAACACGGATCCCCTTGGCGCGGTTAGCTAGGTCAGAAGAAACTTATTTTTGTGGAAAGATTTGAAGCATCACATCTCATAAGAATAAGAATAATTTTTTTTATTTATTTATTTCGAAAGCAATTTTTTTTTTTTTATTTATTTCGAAACCCAGCTGTCTCATCCCCTCTTGCTTAGCTCATTTTCGTATTGAATGAAGCTATGTTATTTTTTTTTCAAAAAAAATAAATTTAATTAATCCGTGGCACATTTTTTTGGCCCATTAGAATGGGCAACTTTAAGATTCGCCCAACCTTAACGAGTTTCCATTTCTGTCATAATTAAATAGATGTAAATTTAGGTACATGCGTAATAAGTAAAAACACAAACTTATCATGGGGATTTTTTAAAGGTTATAACTCACGAGTAAAATCTGCACGTCGCTTGCCCTGATTGATTGGATTGAAATCTATTAGCTCAGCATATCCAGATTTTACCATGATCGAGATCGCCTATCAAATAGAATGTTTCAGTAGAAATATTAGAGATAATAAATGGACTATCTCACTCAGAGTATGTAATATACGTAGTGAATTAAGTATAATTGGACGATGACATCAAAATCACTTATATGCCAGTTACAAGTAACTAACAGTTAATTCTGCTTCTTTTTTTCCCTCTCAAATTTGACTTGGCATGATCAAAAGGATAGGCCAGTGTTACTGTACCTGGTCCATGCCTCCTGATTGTGTTCCAATGCGGCGTTCACAGTCACATGTAAGCTGAGCAATCTCTTTCTGCAAGAAAAGAATAAAAATTAGACTACGGTGAACTTTCTATTAAAAATAAATGTATGCAAATCAACCATCTGTATACCTCCTCATCAATTGGTTCTATCTTTTTGCATACATAACAAAATACAAGGAAAAATAAATAGAAATAATCCAGAACAAAACAGTTCTCTCTTTTGGAAATGGGCTGATATTGGTTTCGAGAAGAAGGATTCGATGTGCAAATGGGCTGATATTGGTTTTGATTTCTTCTGGTTCGGAGATGTGCACCTGAATAGGAGAGGAAGGCTAGGTGCGTGGAAGAATTTGTGCAGAAACAAGATGGAAGGGCGTTGGGAATTTTTGATATACGCCTAATGAACACTCACCAAATGATGGTGAAGGTTTTTCGCGATGCCCGAGCTCTTTTGGACCAAACTGATCAGAGCGGTGTACTATGTGAAAAGAAAACTCGTGCGAGAGGGGAGAGGTTTTAGGCCTTCTCATAATGGTGGAGGGATGTCATCAGTCTAAAAAAAGTGTTTTAGAAGAGAGATATCTTATCAACTTGGAAATAAAAAAATCACCTACTTCTGGTTAGATAGATAGTGTGGTGAGTTGACCTTAAAATTTTTCTTCCCCGAAATTTTTATCAAGGTGGAGAGGAAATCCCTACTGTTTCGAACGCAATGGATGGAATTGAAGGAAAATCCTAAAAGGCGACACACGGGAGACGGGTGCGTTCCGGCCGTGTTCGACAGTTGGTGGAGCTTAAGAACCTGTTGGCGGGGACCACTTTAGGGACCGAAAACGACGCTACGGTGTGGCGGTGGCATGACGAGGATACCTTTTCTGTTTAGTCTACCTACTCGGTTCTACGGTTCGTTTTGGTGGACGCTAGAGGCGTATGAAAAATGTGGATGGCGTTGGAGGGGCCGATGCAAGGAATAAAAAGCTTTCGTACCCTTCGGCGACGTGGGCTGTTATTTGGGCTATCAAAAAATAATACTATCGTTCGCCAAACGAACACGGATCCCCTTGGCGCGGTTAGCTAGGTCAGAAGAAACTTATTTTTGTGGAAAGATTTGAAGCATCACATCTCATAAGAATAAGAATAATTTTTTTTATTTATTTATTTCGAAAGCAATTTTTTTTTTTTTATTTATTTCGAAACCCAGCTGTCTCATCCCCTCTTGCTTAGCTCATTTTCGTATTGAATGAAGCTATGTTATTTTTTTTTCAAAAAAAATAAATTTAATTAATCCGTGGCACATTTTTTTGGCCCATTAGAATGGGCAACTTTAAGATTCGCCCAACCTTAACGAGTTTCCATTTCTGTCATAATTAAATAGATGTAAATTTAGGTACATGCGTAATAAGTAAAAACACAAACTTATCATGGGGATTTTTTAAAGGTTATAACTCACGAGTAAAATCTGCACGTCGCTTGCCCTGATTGATTGGATTGAAATCTATTAGCTCAGCATATCCAGATTTTACCATGATCGAGATCGCCTATCAAATAGAATGTTTCAGTAGAAATATTAGAGATAATAAATGGACTATCTCACTCAGAGTATGTAATATACGTAGTGAATTAAGTATAATTGGACGATGACATCAAAATCACTTATATGCCAGTTACAAGTAACTAACAGTTAATTCTGCTTCTTTTTTTCCCTCTCAAATTTGACTTGGCATGATCAAAAGGATAGGCCAGTGTTACTGTACCTGGTCCATGCCTCCTGATTGTGTTCCAATGCGGCGTTCACAGTCACATGTAAGCTGAGCAATCTCTTTCTGCAAGAAAAGAATAAAAATTAGACTACGGTGAACTTTCTATTAAAAATAAATGTATGCAAATCAACCATCTGTATACCTCCTCATCAATTGGTTCTATCTTTTTGCATACATAACAAAATACAAGGAAAAATAAATAGAAATAATCCAGAACAAAACAGTTCTCTCTTTTGCACTACTTAGCCAATTTCATAAGTAAAATGAAAAAAAGAGGGAGCTAATTACAAATACAGTGTAAAAAAGAAAGAATAATAACTATTCGAACAGCCCCTGCTCCCCCATAAACTTTTCAATGCGATACACTCAGACATTAATCTCGATTCTTTCATTACAGTATCAAGAGAGACAGAAAAAAATAAAGACAGAAAAGAAAGCATTTAAAAGCTGCAGACCATTTTTTTTTTTTTTTTTTTTTTTTTTTTTGCAGTAAAAGCATATCTTGTCACAGCACTGGATAATGAGATAGAGGTAAAGCCAAGAAGATCCTAAAACAAAAATAGTATTTATGAAACATTATTTCCTGTCCTCGAGGAGAGCAAGGACATCCATGGCACATAATTAAAAGTTTTAAAGTAGCAGTTGAGACGCGCCGCAAACGTTTGTTGAAGCCAAACACTTTACTCCTTCAATTGAGGGGCAGATTCATCCTCAAGAGCTGGTTTTGTAGTGACTGCTTCGAGCAGCTTATAGAACTCCTCAGGAAGGTGGCCGGGTCCGGTGCTGAGGAATGTGTTTGGGGATTGACGCGTCGCATTCGTAATCTTCGGGAACACCCCAGGGATCCCACTCTGCAGTTTAGAAAGAGGTTAACATGGAGAGTAAATTCCCATTCTTTTTCTGTCAACAGAAAAAAGGAAAAAAGAAAGGTTATGAGTAGAACCACCGTGAAATTAGCAAAAGAAATTATAATTCATTTAAGTGGAGGATCCCTAAAAAACAAAAAACTCTGTTAAATAGCCAGTGATCTAGCCATCTAGCTGGACTCTTATGTACTGCATTAAATGGCCTTCCCCTCCAAAATGGAAGCCCAACAATGTGAAAAAGCTACTCGTTAACCATGTGCTGTCGTGTACTACTACTAAACCTCATGAACAAGAAAGAACAGAAGCATTACAATAATTAACAGGCTCTGGAGTACATTGGGCAGCAAAAATCCAATTTAGATGATGAATTCTGGTTGGGTCAACCTACAAGCAGGTCAATTTTTCTCCGAAGTACCAACCCATTTTTTAACATTAAATTGGGGCAAGGTAAATGAGCAGCCCTATCTGGTACAGTTTGCTGAGTCAACATGCACTCCCAGGAATTCATGACCTGACGTAAACCCTGCCTACATCAGGTCAACATTTCCCGCTCCGGATCGACTGCTTTATCAAATGTGTTGGGTAAACAGGTCACATTGAGTTGGGACGGTCTAATCAGGTTCATCTTTGCGACCCCTAGTTGTATCATCCTTTAAACATCTTATATGTCTAATCCATCACCTTGAGATCTGCTTGACGTTTTCCTAGTCATGAGATTAAAATTGTAGATACAACTCACACCACTGCAGCCATGAGTTGCTTAAGTTAGTGCTCCTAAGCAGCTCTTATCTACCTAAGTACATAATCAGCAACAAAAAAGTTGCCACTTGTAAGGTCTCTTTTCTATCAGCCACTTCTTTTCAAATTCTTTTCCAGAACAACAAATAAAACTTACAGAATATTAGTTCTATCCATACATGTATAATATTGAATTCGGTGAGAAGAGTCAGTGAGCAGCAAACTGAGAACTATTCCTTCTCCAAGTTGACTGCAGAGGAGTTACTACACAAAGAGAATTCCCTTGCTGTATAAGGGTAAACCTAAAGCTTATTACCTTGTATATGGGATGTCTGGACGGTCATGTTTATATATTGTTCAATACTAAAATAAACTATGCGAGCTCTCCTCTTTATTTTCATCCTTCCTCTCTTTTTCCTTCCATCTTTTTCCTCAAAAATTGTAGATGTATACATTCGAGCGCAAACAAGATTTGGATATTGTTTTCTCAACAGATTTATAGTTAACAAGTGTAAAATCTCTATAACTTCAGAATGGAGAATCAATATGTCATCACTGATGAATGAAGCGGTAGCATGCTACCTTTCCCTCAAAAAATATGTCATCACTGTCCACAAATCTACTTTGCAGTTTCTATAGGGTGGGGCCAGCAAACAAAAAGTGAAGGCAAGCAAATCCTCATGCATAAACATCAATTGCATAAGCTAAATGAGATTGAAACATAGATAACATAATCAAGATTCAAGAGATGCAAATGTAGATGGAAGCCATACAAGTTCCATATTCAAAAATTGTATAACCCTCAATACATATCAATTTCAAGATGAGTCACTGTCCATTTGATTGTATGAATGAAACGATAGAAGAAAACGTAAACATATAATAAACTATAAACTATTAGGATCTTAGCAAGAAGAGATTATAGTAGTAATTATATGGCCAGGCCACCAATGCAAAGTTTTTGACACTTAAATCATATAAAACAAGTTTGCCTGTAACGCAGTTGGATCTGACACTACAATGCAGTTCCTTTCTTCATGTGTTATCGTAGGCTAACTCATAGAACAAAAGTTATAAAAGAATATGTGAAAAGATAGATGCTTATATGCAATTTCGCTTTGATTTGCTTAAATCATACAAACTCCCATTCTATTTATCAATCTTCAGCAAGAATTTATCCCCTCGCACATGTAATGTGTTAATGCCATATTTCTCATAGGATGACCCAAATAATTTTGTCTAGGCAACTAGGAAATAGAATATTGGGTACTTTAGCAATTCGCACAAATTTGGATCATTTACATTCTTAAGCAAACAATAATTGATCACTTACCAAAAAGTTTTAGATATTATTAATAGTTCCTCACCTCTTTCACTAAGCAGGATGATCCACATCATGAAATTAGAGCCTTAACTATATGGAAAAAAATGGTTACTAATCCAACCACTTCCATCCATCTCTTGTTATGCAACCCTCTCCATCCTTTCCAATCCTGGCAGAAAAAAGGCGCTCCTCCGATATGCCATTAAGAAACTCATTCGATTGGTATTACTATTGCCATGATATGTCCATTTATGATCAAATTTCTAGAACCAGGAAATATTGTCACCCCACACCACTCATGTAGTGAAAAACCAATCCACATGCACTACTTTCTAACAGCTACAGATCATAGAGAATAGCTTATCAACCTCTCCTTCAAAAACCCTAAATCTAAGCTACAGTTCAGCAGAAATGGTACATCTGATCTACCTTTCTAGGATGAATACTCACCTCTACTCTCAATTCTGATCTAAGATATGTAAGCCAACACAACCAATCCACATTACGAACTACCAAATCAAACCAAAAACTACCATCCATCAAATAGTACACCAAGAGATCAAAATGGAGCAAAATTAACGGCAACTGCGAAGAAAGGGGAGCAAGAGCGAACCGATCATCTTTGAGATGAGCTTGAGCTCATCCTCAGCTTCTTCGATGAGCTCCTCCACTTGTCCGCAGCCGACGCGCTTCTCGATCTGCTCCCAATCCCCTTCTTCCGGGCAAATGCCGAGGCGGTGGGGCGTGAAGCTCTCCACGGACTTGCGATAGCCCTCGTCCTCGGGAACGGCTTGGATCTCCTTGAGCGTCATCGTGTAGAGCGAGATCAGCACCTCCCGCGCGTTGGGCACAACCTCTAACCCTACGATCCCCGTCGTCTGCTTCACCTTCGCCATCACCATCCCCCCCCAATCCCCCCTTCAGAATCCGCCGCAGAATCATCTCTCTCTCTCTCCCTCTCTCTCCCTCGATTAATCGATCGATCGATCGTTCTCGTAGAAGACGAAGGCGAAGAGGGTGTTGATCGAGGAGAATGGAAATGTGGAACGGAGCAGAGGTTCGAGAGGCGACGAACGGTGTGCACGATCGGATCCTGATCCGACGGCTGATATTGGTTTTAGTTTGGCGGAGATGGATTCGATGTGCAAATGGGCTGAATCGGCCCATTAATTAAACCAACAATGTAATTAATCTGTGTCACATTGTTTTGGCCCATTAGAATGGGCCAACTTTAAGATTCGCCCAACCCTAATGAGTTTCCATTTCCCTGGTAATTAAATAGATATATAAGTAAAAACACAAACTTATCATGGGGATTTTAAAGGTTATTAAGTAAAATCTGAAAACTCTTCGTTTTCTGCGTTAATCTACAAGTTCCCAAATGTTGGGGATTCCAAAGGTTTAGAAATTAATAAATACATCTCGACTCTTCGACATAGAATTTAGTACTATAAATAGTTGTGTTTCCATGCAATCTCCAACCATTGATCCCCTAATACAAAAATTGCAAAAATGAGTCGTAGGAACAGCGATCTCATCCCCACATCCTCATCTCCATCCACCACGCACTACACCGTGCGTTTCTCCACTCAGATCATAGACACCACCGTGACCAACGAAGCTTCGGCCGCTGAGGATTGGATCAGGACTGTACGTGCTGCGCATTCGGGTGGTCGGATCATCGTGGGCCTGGACTGTGAATGGAAGCCACAAAACAGTTCGTCGGTTAACAACAAAGTGGCCACACTTCAACTGTGCGTGGGGAACAAATGCCTCATACTCCAGCTCTTCTACATGGCCTCCGTTCCTCAATCTGTTAAAAATTTCCTCAGTGGTAACGACGTAATTTTGGTTGGTGTTGGGGTTCAAACTGATGTGGCGAAGTTGAGGAATGATTATGGTCTCGTTTGTTGTGAGCCCAAGGATTTGCACGAATTGTGCAGCGCTTATTTGGGCTTATCTGGCGAACTACGTATGGGCCTTGAAGGGTATGCTAGAGAAATTTTGGGCCTTACTATGGAAAAGTCTGAAGCGGTTACACTGAGTAATTGGGAGGCGAGTAACTTAAGTGAGATCCAGGTTCAGTATGCTAGCATTGATGCTTATGTGTCTTATAGGTTGGGGTGCAAAGTTTTAGAGTGAAATAAGTTAGTTTATGTTCTTTTGCTTGTTGTTTTTGTGGGCTTGTTATTTAGTTTAATTTAGTTTGTGTTATTGTCTTATAGGTTGGTGTGCGAAGTTTTAGAGTGAGATTAAGTTAGTTTATGGTCGTCTGCGTCTTGTTTTTGTGTTGTTATTTTGTAAGCAGTGGCTTTTAGTTATGTTATCCGCTTTCATTTTGATAATGAAATTGTCTGCTCTTATAACAGTAATGCAAAAAATGGTATGAATCACGAAATCTTTGTGATTTTATTTTATAATGCTACTTTTTATATTTTGTATTTTATTTATGCATAATCAAAATATTAATTTTCCAGTACTGCTGTGCGTCGTATGAGATACGTACAACGTTACTTGTAGAGTAGAGCATCCTCTGCTCTCTAGGAAATAGCGGAAGAATTACTACACCACTCGGATCATCCTGCCGCTAATTACGGATGGAATATATCCTCACCGTCCGAATCGGACGGTGCTGATCAATTCTGCTACTAATGAGCGGCGGGATCAGCCTAATGCGTGGCGATTTGCAGAATTCCGAATTCGAAGAGAAATTTACAGCTCCACTTTTATCTTTTTCCATTTCCCTCCGTCTATATCTTTCTCTTTCTATTTTATTTTTTTCTTTTTTCTCTCTTTCCATCTTCTCCGTACGCTCCTCCGTCTCTTGCTACAGCAACAATGTCGGGAATTTTTTTAAATTAACCCTCTAAAAAATGGTAATTTGCAAAATAATTCTCCCCAAAAAATATTTGCAAATCTAACTCTCTTTTTGCCACCTCGGGGCCACGGTGGGCAGACGACCTGAAGGCGCTGAAGCGTTCAGCGCCTTCACAAATAACCTGTGAAGACGCTGAATGAATCAGCGCCTTCATGGTATATGTTGAAGGCGTTGGAGCGCTCAGCGTCTTCACAAAAAAAACGTGTGAAGGCGCTGAATGAATCAGCGCCTTTATGGTGTATGCTGAAGGCGCTGTTTCATTCAGCGCCTTCAGCATACACTATAAAGCGTTGAGGACTTAGCCATTTTTCGTCGCGAAAATTGGCTAAGTTCTGTGTAAACGAAAAATGACTTCTGTGTAAAGGCGCTGAGTTGCTCAACGCCTTTAGTGATTTACACTAAAGGCGCTGAGCGACTCAGCGCCTTCAGTGAAGAACACTAAAGACGCTGAATTGCTCAGCGCCTTTAACTTATAATGTTGAACGCGCTGACCGAGATCAGCAACTCCCGCGCGTTGGGCACCACCTCTAACCCTACGATCCCCGTCGTCTGCTTCACCTTCGCCATCACCATCCCCCCCCAATCCCCCCTTCCGAATCCGTCGCAGAATCATCTCTCTCTCTCTCCCTCCCTCGATTAATCGATCGATCGTTCTCGTAGAAGACGAAGGCGAAGAGGGTGTTGATCGAGGAGAGTGGAAATGTGGAATGGAGCAGAGGTTCGAGAGGCGACGAACGGTGTGCACGATCGGATCATGATCCGACGGCTGATATTGGTTTTAGTTTCGCTGAGATGGATTCGATGTGCAAATTGGCCGAATCGGCCCATTAATTAAACCAACAATGTAATTAATCTGTGGACATTGTTTTGGCCCATTAGAATGGGCCAACTTTAAGATTCGCCCAACCCTAATGAGTTTCCATTTCCCTCGTAATTAAATAGATATATAAGTAAAAAACACAAACTTATCACGGGGATTTTAAAGGTTATTAGGTAAAATCTGAAAACTCTTCGTTTTTCTGCGTTAATCTACAAGTTCCCAAATGTTGGGGATTCCAAAGGTTTAGAAATTAATAAATACATCTCGACTCTTCGACATAGAATTTAATACTATAAATAGTTGTGTTTCCATGCAATCTCCAACCATTGATCCCCTAATACAAATATTGCAAAAATGAGTCGTAGGAACAGCGAACTCATCCCCACATCCTCATCTCCATCCACCACGCAGTACAGAGTGCGTTTCTCCACTCAGATCATAGACACCACCGTGACCAACGAAGCTTCGGCCGCTGATGATTGGATCAGGACCGTCCGTGCCGCGCATTTGGGTGGTCAGATCATCGTCGGCCTCGACTGCGAATGGAAACCAGAGTTCTTCTCGTGGGTTAACAACAAAGTGGCCACACTTCAACTGTGCGTCGGGAACAAATGCCTCATACTCCAGCTCTTCTACATGGACTACGTTCCAAAATCTGTTAAAAATTTCCTCAGTGGCAACGACGTAATTTTGGTTGGTTTTGGGGTCGGAAATGACGTGACAAAGCTAAGGAATGATTATGGGCTCGTTTGTGGTGAGCCCAAGGATTTGCACGCATTTTGCAACGCTGATTTGGGCTTATTTGTCTTACAACGTCTGGGCCTCGAAGTGTATGCTAGAGAAATTTTGGGTCTTAATATCGAAAAGTCCATATGGGTGACACTGAGTAATTGGGAGGCGAGGAGCTTAAGTGAGACCCAGGTTCAGTATGCTTGCATTGGTGCTTATGCGTCTTATATGTTGGGGTGCAAATATTATCAGTGAAATAAGTTAGTTTATGTTCTTTTGCTTGTTGTTTTTTTCTGCTTGTTACTTAGTTTAAGTTAGTTTATGTTCTTTTGCTTATGTATCTTATAGGTTCGGGTGCGAAGTTTTAGAGTGAGATTAAGTTAGTTTATGTTCTTCTGTTTCTTGTTTTTATGTTGTTATTTTGTAAGCAGTGGCTTTTAGTTGATGTTATCCGCTTTCATTTTGATAATGAAATTGTCTGGTCTTATATCAGTAATGCAAAAAATAGTCGGAATTACAAATTCTTTTGATTTTATTTTATAATGCTACTTTTTATATTTTGAATTTATTTATGCAAAATCAATATATTATTTTTCCAGTACTGCTTTGCGTCGTATGAGATACGTACAACGTTACTTGTAGAGTAGAGCATCCTCTGCTCTATAGGAAATAGCGAAATTACAGGGATATGCTGCGTACAAACGAGGCTGTAGGAATTACTACACCCCTGGGTCATCCTGCCGCTAATTACGGACGGAATATATCCTCACCGTCGTCCGAATCGGACGGTGCTGATCAATTCTGCTACTAATGAGCGACGGTATCAGCCTAATGCGTAGCGATTTGCAGAATTCCGAATTCGAAGAGAAATTTACAGCTCCACTTTATCTTTTTCCATTTCCCTCCGTCTATATCTTTCTCTTTCTATTTTATTTTGTTTTTCTTTTTTTTCTCTTTCCATCTTCTCCGTACGCTCCTCCGTCTCTTGCTACAGCAACAATGTCTATCACTGTGAAGAGCGAGTGTTCGCGGTCACCTTCAATGGCTCCGACGAGATCCTGACGACGGTGACCTCGTCGGGCGCGGACGCGGAGACGTGGGTGGGGGACGTGCTCGGCGTGCACCGACAACTCCTGAACAGCCTCGTGGTGGGTCTCGACACGGAGTGGCGCCCCACTTCACCGCTGGGGCGGCACCGAACCCCGTCGCCATCGTCCAGCTGTGCATCGGGCGCCGCAGCCTCGTCTTCTCCCTCCTGCACTGCGACTTCCTCCCCGCCCGCCTCTCCGATTTCCTCGCCGACTCCCGCTTCGCCTTCGTCGGCGTCGGCGTCGCCGAAGACGCCGAGCGCCTCGCCGACGAGTGCGGACTCACTGTCGCCGACCCCGTCGACCTCCGCGACCTCGCCGCCGGGAAGACGGGGCGCCGCGAGCTCAAGCAGATGGGGCTCGCGGGGCTCGCTGCGGAGGTCATGGGGATCCAGGTGAGGAAGAACGACCGGGTGAGGATGAGCCAATGGGATCGGAGGGACCTGACCATGGATCAGATCGGGTACGCGGGCCGTCGACGCTTTCCTCTCGTTCGAAATCGGGAGGATGCTCTTCGCAGGGGAGTTTTTAGATCTAGGGTTTTTTTGGGGGGTAGAGCATTGGGGGTTCATCCTGGTAACTCTCTAATAATGGCTGTAGATATGGTATGGATTTAGATTAGTACTTTTGGATCTTTGCAGTCTAAAACCCTCGTTATTCGCGTAGAAGCATGTCATCCTACCCACATTGTGGTGTTCTGGTTTTACAATCACTGCTTTTCTGTGAAAAAAATTAAGATAGGTGTTTTTTTGATTTGATGGTGCAGATGCATGCCCTGTAAAGTGCTAACTACAATGCAGTGTTCTGTTTTTTCATCATCGCCATTTCTTTGGACATTGATAATGTTTCCTGCATTAGATTGTGCAGAAGCATCTTCTCTCCCTCTCTTTCTCTCTCCCTCGATTAATCGATCGGTCGATCTCTCTCGTAGAAGATGAAGGCGAAGAGGGTGTTGATCGAGCAGAGTGGAAATGTGGAATGGAGCAGATGTTCCAGAGGCGACGAACGGTGTGCACGATCGGATCATGATCCGACGGCTGATATTGGTTTTGGTTTCGAGAAGAAGGATTCGATGTGCAAATGGGCTGATATTGGTTTTGATTTCTTCTGGTTCGGAGATGTGCACCTGAATAGGAGAGGAAGGCTAGGTGCGTGGAAGAATTTGTGCAGAAACAAGATGGAAGGGCGTTGGGAATTTTTGATATACGCCTAATGAACACTCACCAAATGATGGTGAAGGTTTTTTCGCGATGCCCGAGCTCTTTTGGACCAAACTGATCAGAGCGGTGTACTAGTGAAAAGAAAACTCGTGCGAGAGGGGGAGAGGTTTTAGGCCTTCTCATAATGGTGGAGGGATGTCATCAGTCTAAAAAAAGTGTTTTAGAAGAGAGATATCTTATCAACTTGGAAAAAAAAAATCACCTACTTCTGGTTAGATAGATAGTGTGGTGAGTTGACCTTAAAATTTTTCTTCCCCGAAATTTTTATCAAGGTGGAGAGGAAATCCCTACTGTTTCGAACGCAATGGATGGATTGAAGGAAAATCCTAAAAGGCGACACACGGGAGACGGGTGCGTTCCGGCCGTGTTCGACAGTTGGTGGAGCTTAAGAACCTGTTGGCGGGGACCACTTTAGGGACCGAAAACGAGCTACGGTGTGGCGTGGCATGACGAGATACCTTTTCTGTTTAGTCTACCTACTCGGTTCTACGGTTCGTTTTGGTGGACGCTAGAGGCGTATGAAAAATGTGGATGGCGTTGGAGGGGCCGATGCAAGGAATAAAAAGCTTTCGTACCCTTCGGCGACGTGGGCTGTTATTTGGGCTATCAAAAATAATACTATCGTTCGCCAAACGAACACGGATCCCCTTGGCGCGGTTAGCTAGGTCAGAAGAAACTTATTTTTGTGGAAAGATTTGAAGCATCACATCTCATAAGAATAAGAATATTTTTTTTATTTATTTATTTCGAAAGCAATTTTTTTTTTTTTATTTATTTCGAAACCCAGCTGTCTCTCCCCTCTTGCTTAGCTCATTTTCGTATTGAATGAAGCTATGTTATTTTTTTTTCAAAAAAAATAATTTAATTAATCCGTGGCACATTTTTTTGCCCATTAGAAT
>CM055061.1:659111-781611 GCA_029204045.2 Tillandsia leiboldiana
TTTATAATGCTACTTTTATATATTTGTATTTTATTTAATGCATAATCAAAAATATTATTTTTTCCAGTACTGCTGTGCGTCGTATGAGATACGTACAACGTTACTTGTAGAGTAGAGCATCCTCTGCTCTGTAGGAAATAGCGAAATTACAGGGATATGTTGCGTACAAATATGAGGCTGTTGGAATTACTACACCCCTGCGATCATCCTGCCGCTAATTACCGACGGAATATATCCTCACCGTCCGAATCTGATTAATTCTGCTACTAATGAGCGGCGGGATTAGCCTAATTCGTAGCGATTTGCAGAATTCCGATTTCGAAGAGAAATTTACAGCTCTACTTTATCTCTTTTCCATTTCCCCTCCGTCTATATCTTTCTCTTTCTATTTTACAGCTCTACTTTATCTCTTTCGAGAGGCGACGAACGGTGTGCACGATCGGATCATGATCCGACAGCTGATATTGGTTTTAGTTTCGCGGAGATGGATTCGATGTGCAAATGGGCTGAATCGGCCCATTAATTAAACCAACAATGTATTAATCTGTGGCACATTGTTTTGGCCCATTAGAATGGGCCAACTTTAAGATTCGCCCAACCCTAATGAGTTTCCATTTCCCTCGTAATTAAATAGATATAAGTAAAACACAAACTTATCATGGGGGTTTAATGGTTATTAAGTAAAAATCTGAAAACTCTTCGTTTTCTGCGTTAATCTACAAGTTCCCAAATGTTGGGGATTCCAAAGGTTTAGAAATTAATAAATACATCTCGACTCTTCGACATAGAATTTAATACTATAAATAGTTGTGTTTCCATGCAATCTCCAACCATTGATACACTAATACAAAATTGCAAAAATGAGTCGTAGGAACAGCGAACTCATCCCCACATCCTCATCTCCATCCACCACGCACTACTGAGTGCGTTTTCAGCGAACTCATCCCCACATTGTCATGTCCATCCTTCACGAACTACACAGTGCGTTTCTCCACTGAGATCATAGACACCACCGTGACCAAGGAAGCTTCGGCCGCTGAGGATTGGATCATGACCGTCCGTGCTGCGCATTTGGGTGGTCAGATCATCGTGGGCCTCGACTGTGAATGGTAGCCACAAAACAGTTCGTCGGTTCGCAACAAAGTGGCCACACTTCAACTGTGCGTGGGGAACAAATGCCTCATACTCCAGCTCTTCTACATGGACGACGTTCCTCGATCTGTTAAAAATTTCCTCAGTGGCAACGACGTAATTTTGGTTGGTGTTGGGGTCCAAAATGATGTGACGAAGTTGAGGAATGATTATGGGCTCGTTTGTTGTGAGCCCAAGGATTTGCACGAATTGTGCAGCGCTTATTTGGGCGGAATACGTCCCGGCTTTAAAGTGTGTGAGCCCAAGGATTTGTTCAAATTGTACAGAGCTTATTCTAGTGGAAAACGTCTCGGCCTTAAAGAGTATGCTAGAGATATTTTGCGCCTTTATATGGAAAATTCCGAAGCGGTGACACTGAGTAATTGGGAGGCTCGTAACTTAAGTGAGAGCCAGGTTCAGTATGCTTGCATTAATGCTTATGCGTCTTATAGGTTGGGGTGCATAGTTTTAGAGTGAAATAAGTTAGTTTATGTTCTTTTGCTTGTTGTTTTTGTGGGCTTGTTATTTAGTTTAAGTTAGTTTATGTTCTTTTGCTTATGTGTCTTATAGGTTGGGCTGCGAAGTTTTAGAGTGAGATTAAGTTAGTTTATGTTCTTTAGCTTGTTTTTGTGTTGTTATTTTGTAAGCAGTGCCTTTTAGTTGATGTTATCCGCTTTCATTTGATATGAAATTGTCTGGTCTTTTAACAGTAATGCAAAAAATGGTCGGAATCACGAAATCTTTGTGATTTTAATTTATAATGCTACTTTTTATATATTGTATTTTATTTATGCATAATCAAAATATTATTTTTTCAGTACTGCTGTGCGTCGTATGAGATACGTACAACGTTACTTGTAGAGTAGAGCATCCTCTGCTCTCTAGCAAATAGCGGAAGAATTACTACACCCCTGGGATCATCCTGCCGCTAGTTACGGACGGAATATATCCTCACCGTCCGAATCGGACGGTGCTGATCAATTCTGCTACTAATGAGCGGCGGGATCAGCCTAATGCGTGGCGATTTGCAGAATTCCGAATTCGAAGAGAAATTACAGCTCCACTTTATCTTTTTCCATTTCCCTCCTTCTATATCTTTCTCTTCCTATTTTATCTTCTTTTTCTTTTTTTTTTCTCTTTCCATCTTCTCCGTACGCTCCTCCGTCTCTTGCTACAGCAACAATGTCTATCACTGTGAAGAGCGAGTGTTCGCGGTCACCTTCAACGGCTCCGACGAGATCCTGACGACGGTGACCTCGTCGGGCGCGGACGCGGAGACGTGGGTGGGGGACGTGCTCGGCGTGCACCGACAACTCCTGAACAGCCTCGTGGTGGGGCTCGACAAGGAGTGGCGCCCCAACTTCACCGCCGGGGCGGCACCGAACCCCGTCGCCATCGTCCAGCTGTGCATCGGGCGCCGCAGCCTCGTCTTCTCCTCCTGCACTGCGACTTCCTCCCCGCCAGCCTCTCCGACTTCCTTGCCGACGCCCGCTTCACCTTCGTCGGAGCCGACCCCGTCGACCTCCGCGACCTCGCCGCCGGGAAGACGGGGCGCCGCGAGCTCAAGCAGATGGGGCTCGCGGGGCTCGCTGCGGAGGTCATGGGGATCCAGGTGAGGAAGAACGACCGGGTGAGGATGAGCCAATGGGATCGGAGGGACCTGACCATGGATCAGATCGGGTACGCGGCCGTCGACGCTTTCCTCTCGTTCGAAATCGGGAGGATGCTCTTCGCAGGGGAGTTTTTAGATCTAGGGGTTTTTTGGGGGGTAGAGCATTGGGGTTCATCCTGGTAACTCTCTAATAATGGCTGTAGATGTGGTATGGATTTAGATTAGTACTTTTGGATCTTTGCAGTCTTAAACCCTCGTTATTCGCTTAGAAGCATGTCATCCTACCCACATTGTGGTTTCTGGTTTTACAATCACTACTTTTCTGTGAAAAATTTAAGATAGGTGTTTTTTTTTGATATGATGGTGCAGATGCATGCCCTGTAAAGTGCTAACTGCAATGCAGTGTTCTGTTTTTTTCATCATCGCCATTTCTTTCGACATTTGATAATGTTTCCTGCATTAGATTGTGGAGAAGCATCTTTCTCTCCCTCTCTCTCTCTCTCCCTCGATTAATCGATCGGTCGATCTCTCTCGTCGAAGATGAAGGCGAAGAGGGTGTTGATCGAGCAGAGTGGAAATGTGGAATGTAGTGGTTCCAGAGGCGACGAACGGTGTGCACGATCGGATCATGATCCGACGGCTGATATTGGTTTTGGTTTCGAGAAGAAGGATTCGATGTGCAAATGGGCTGATATTGGTTTTGATTTCTTCTGGTTCGGAGATGTGCACCTGAATATGAGAGGAAGGCTAGTTGCGTGGAAGAATTTGTGCAGAAACAAGATGGAAGGGGCGTTGGGAATTTTTGATATACGCCCGATAAACACTCACCAAATAATGGTGGAGGTTCTTCACGATGCCCGAGCTCTTTTGGACCAAACTGATCAGAGCGGTGTACCACGTGAAAAGAAAACCCCTGCGAGAGGGGGGAATTTTTAGGCCGTTCTCATAATGGTGGAGGGATGTCATTAGTCTAAAAAAGTGTTTTAGAAGAGTGGTATCTTATCAACTTGGAAATAGAAAAACCACCTACTTCTGATCAGACAGATGGTGTGGTGAGTTGACCTTAAAGTTTCTCTTCTCCGATATTTTTATCATGGTGGAGAGAAAATCCCTACGAGTCTGCGAGTGTTTCGGGCGCAATGGATGGAATTGGAGAAAAATCCTAAAAGGCGTCACACGGGGGGCGGGTGCGTTCCGGCCGTGTTCGACAGCTGGTGGAGCTTAAGAATCCGTTGGCGAGGACCACTTTAGGGGCCGGAAACAACGCTGCGGTGTGGCCGTGGCATGACAATGGTTCTTTTTCTATTAAGTCTACCTACTCGGTTCTACGTTTCGTTTTGGGGATGGGTGACGTAGCTATTTGGTTCAGAAACTCCGTGGTGGACGCTAGAGGTGTGTAGAAAATGTGGATGGCGTTGGAGGGCCCGATGCAAAAGATAAAAAGCTTTCATATCTTTCGGCGACTTGGGCTATTATTTGGGCTATCAGAAATAATACTATCTTTCGCCAAACGAATACGGATTCCCTTAGCGCGGTTAACTAGGTCAGGAGAGACTTACTTTTGTAAAAAAGGTTTGAATCATCACATTCCATAAGAATAGGAATAATTTTTTATTTTTTATTTTTTTTCGGAACCTAGCTGTCTCATCCGTTTTTGCTTAGCTCATTTTCGTATTGAATGAAACGAATAGCTATTTTTTTTCAAAAAAACAAAATTTTAATTAATCCGTGGTATTTTTTTTGGCCCATTAGAATGGGCAACTTTAAATTCGCCCAACCTTAAGGAGTTTCCATTTCTCTCATAATTAAATAGATGTAAATTTAGGTACATGTGTAATAAGTAAAAACACAAACTTATCATGGGGATTTTTTAAAGGTTATAACTCACGAGTAAAATCTGAAAACTCTTCGTTTTCTGGGTTAACCTACAAGTTCCCAAATGTTGGGGATTCCAAAGGTTTAGAAATTAATAAATACATCTCGACTCTTCGACATAGAATTTAATACTATAAATAGTTGTGTTTCCATGCAATCTCCAACCATTGATCCCCTAATACAAAAATTGCAAAAATGAGTCGTAGGCACAGCGAACTCATCCCCACATCCCCATCTCCATCCACCACGCACCACACAGTGCGTTTCTCCAATCAGATCATAGACACCACCGTGACCAACGAAGCTTCGGCCGCTGAGGATTGGATCAGGACCGTCCGTGCCGCGCATTTGGGTGGTCAGATCATCGTCGGCCTCGACTGCGAATGGAAACCACAGTTCCGCTCGTGGGTTAACAACAAAGTGGCCACACTTCAACTGTGCGTGGGGAACAAATGCCTCATACTCCAGCTCTTCTACATTGACTACGTTCCTCGATCTGTTAAAAATTTCCTCCGTGCCAACGACGTAATTTTGGTTGGTGTTGGGGTCCAAAATGATGTGACGAAGTTGAGGAATGATTATGGGCTCGTTTGTGGTGAGTCCATGGATTTGGACGAATTGTGCAGGGCTCATTTGGGCTTATTATTCGGCCGACAACGTCTGGGCCTTAAAGGGTATGCTAGAGAAATTTTGGGCCTTAATATGGAAAAGCCCAAATCGGTGACCATGAGTAATTGGGAGGCGAGGAGCTTAAGTGAGAGGCAAGTTCAGTATGCTTGTATTGATGCTTATGTGTCTTATAGGTTGGGGTGCAGAGTTTTAGAGTGAGATTAAGTTAGTTTATGTTCTTTTGCTTGATGTTTTTGTGGGCTTGTTATTTTGTAAGGAGTGGCTTTTAGTTTATGTTATCTGCTGTATTCTTCCTTTTGATAATGAAATTGCCTGGTCTTATAACAGTAATGCAAGAAATGGTTGAACTCAAAAAATCTTTTTGAGTTTATTTTATAATATTTCTTTTTATAATTTGTATTTATTTATGCATAATCAAAATGTTATTTTTTCTTATTACTGCGGTGCGTCGTATGAGATACGTACAACGTTACTTGTAGAGTAGAGCATCCTCGGCTCTATAGGAAATAGCGAAATGACAGGGATATGTGTTGCGTACAGATGAGGGTGTAGGAATTATCCTGCCGCTAATTACGATCGGAATATATCCTCACCGTTCGAATCGGACGGTGCTGATCAATTCTGCTACTAATGAGCGACGGGATCTGCCTAATGAGTAGCGATTTCCAGAATTTCGAATCCCAAGAGAAATTTACGGCTCCACTTTATCTTTTTCCATTTTCCTCCGTCTATATCTTTCTCTTTCATTTTCTTCCTACGCTCCTCCTCCGTCTCTTGCTACAGCAACAATGTCGATCAGAGTGGAGATGGAGAGCGACACGGTGTTCGCGGTCACCTTCAACGACTCCGACGAGATCCTGACGACGGTGACCTCGTCGGGCGCGGACGCGGAGGCGTGGGTGGGGGAGGTGCTCCGAGTGCACCGACAACGCCTGAACAGCCTCGTGGTGGGGATCGACACGGAGTGGCGCCCCAACTTCACCGCCGGGGCGGCACCGAACCCCGTCGCCATCGTCCAGCTCTGCGTCGGGCGCCGCTGCCTCGTCTTCTCCCTCCTACACTGCGACTTCCTCCCCGCCCGCCTCTCCGACTTCCTCGCCGACTCCCGCTTCGCCTTCGTCGGCGTCGGCGTCGACGAAGACGCCGAGCGCCTCGCCGGCGAGTGCGGGCTCACCGTCGCCGACCCCGTCGACCTCCGCGACCTCGCCGCCGAGAGGACGGGGCGCCGCGAGCTCAAGCAGATGGGGCTCGCGGGGCTCGCCGCGGAGTTCATGGGGGTCCAGGTGTGGAAGAACGACCGGGTGAGGATGAGCCGCTGGGATCGGAGGGACCTGACCCTGGATCAGATCGGGTACGCGGCCGTCGACGCGTTCCTCTCGTTCGAAATCGGGAGGATGCTCTTCGCAGGGGAGTTTTGAGATCTAGGGTTTTTTGGGGGGTTAGAGCCTTGGGGGTTCATCCTGGTAACTCTCTAATAATGGCTGTAGCTATGGTATGGATTTAGATTAGCACTTTTGGATCTTTGCAGTCTAAAACCCTCGTTATTCGCGTAGAAGCATGTCATCCTAGCCACACTGTGGTGTTGTTCTGGTTTTACAATCAATGCTTTTCTGTGGAAATTTTAAGATAGGTGTTTTCTTGATTTGATGGTGCAGATGCATGCCCTGCTAAGTGCTTACTACAATGCAGTGTTCTGTTTCTTCATCACTGCCATTTCTTTCGACATTTGATGATGTTTCCTGCATTAGATTGTGCAGTAGCATGCCCTGCTAACTACAACATGGTGTTCTATTTTATGATCACTGCCTTCCTTCAGATGATCCTGCATTAAGTTACTGATAGGCTTGCATGCAGAATGAAGGAAATGCATTATTCTGAAAAGATTTTTGTAGGATTTTATTAACCCTGGTCGGATAGCGCGAACCAAAAGCCCCCTAAGTAGATGCTTTGTGTGTCTTAGATAGTATATGTGGCAATGCATTTTATTAGTACTCTATAGTTCCTGGCACATTTCGAGTATGGTTCACTTGTTCATATGAATTAGGAAATGGCTCTTGGGAGGCTTGTTGATTCATTGTTTCCTTTAACTCCTGTTAATAGATTTTCAGTTTTACGGGGTTCAGCTCTTAATTCTCATTCGCATGAACTATGAAGCATGCTCTTAAAGGGTTAATGCATTTTGTGCACTATTTACTCGTTATTTAGGCCATAAACATAAATATGATGCTAATGGACATATTCGGCATTAGCCAATTAATGTACTTTTAACTGAACACCTTCATATATGCTAGAGAATCAGAGTCTTATTCGTGCAATTTCTTTTAATTGTAGCTTGCACTGAAAATTGGTGTTCTCACTCTTTTATTCTGACTCTTATGACTTCCTTAGTTCCTTGTTTAATCATATTTGCTATTTTCAGGCGTGGAAACAATTTTCCTTTGTAGTTTTCAAGCCAAGATTTTCTTTCCAAAGCATTTAATGGTTTTATGTCTTATGAGGAACTTTCGATTCTACCTCCTTCTATGCATTTCATCTCGTCACTATGGTTTTGTAAACATACAGCTGTAGTTATTTGCTTCGGGCTTTAGTTTCTTAGACTGAAATTAGAAGGATTGGCTTTCTAAATTTGATGAAATCGCTCTAAGCTATAAATTTGATGATTCTGTATGTAACTAATGAACAATTTTGGAATTTGCTTAACATCTTTCTTTTATCAATATGACCATTTTAGCATAGATCCCATCCATTTTATCCCTTAACTTTCTCATTTTGTTAGAATGCTACTTTCCTTCTTGTTCTTTTATACATGAATGACCATTTAAAATTTCATTATTTTAGGTTAGGACAATATATCATATTCAGTTTAAGGAATCATGATTGTTGTTTACTCTCTGATTCTTTTTCTAACAACTAGTATCGTTATAAGTACCTCTGCCTTGCATTTTACGGAGTAAAGAAATGATCTACTTCAGTGTGCAAATGTTATCTGACCATCTTGGTCATACATTGGCGAATAATTCGCAATTTTCTGGTTATGGATGTGAACTTTGTCCGTAATATTCTTATGGGTTTTCCTGATCTGTGTGTTTAACATGTGGAGAATTGTTTCCTACTACCTATTACATGCTCCGGATCGGCCAAATTATGTAGTTTCTTAACCATTAATGTTTGTAACTGCACTGACTACATTTGTTGTTTTATGGTCGGAAAAATTTGTTTCATGCTTAATTACAAGAGATAGCTTTCGTGATTTTTCTGCTGCTGTTCTTTGCCACTTGTTGGAGCTTTACTTTTGCTTGAATTTATCTAGAGAATTTTCATCTCATTTTACCAATGCTGTTACTCAGTAGTTTAGATGTGAGATAAAAGTCTCTTTAACCTCTTAAGACGGATCTTTTTTAATCATTTATTATAGATATATTTTTGTTGTTGCTTAATATAGCTCTTTTCGTGTTCGGTGTATTCATAATGTTGACATGTTCTTTATCTCCTTACTTTTGATTGGTTAAGAAATTCTCGTGGCGGTGCTACTCATGTGGATTGATGCAAATTACGTTGGTGTGAATTATAAAAATCTGATATTCTATGTGTATATGTGCAGTATTTTGCTAATACCTTACTATGTTTCAATGTTTTCCTTTTGTAACTTTTTTTTTTTGTATTGCATGCTTAGTAGTGAACAAAGGTTTGGGGTACTAGGCTTGTTTGTTTAAATAATTTAAGTCATTTCCCTGTAAATGTAATATGTCCATCTCTGAGTTTGGGCAATTAAAAGTTGTGGACAAAAATTTTATGGGCATCGTCATCAAAATATGGGGATGATGCGGATGGGCACGGTGAATGATGCGGATGGGCACGGGCGCGAAGCGGCGTTCATTCATACTCCCGTCCACTGCTCTTTCTTTAAAATCTAGTAAATTTTGGGCGGATGGATGGATACCGCTTTGCTACGCTGTATCCATCCGCATCGTTTTCAAATTTGTTTTTTTTTTTTTTTTTCGGTAATGATGCCACAATTTTTGCACTTTGATTCTCGATGAGTAATAAAGTCACTTTGTTTAGCAGGTAGTTGGTTCGAAATTAGGAAGAAATCCACCTTTAAATATCTTCATACGAACGCAAGATAATAACTTTACGATATGCTTCGAAAAGAACAACTTTATTTGTATCTAGTACACAATAACGCGTCTTTAATTGCACGCATAGCTTTTTAATACGTGTAACTGTATTTTATGTGTACAGCTTCGCGCATTGAGAGTGCGCAATCAAATTATATTTTTTTCCTCAGCGTACCAAGTCAAAATATAGACATGTTATTAAGCGCGCGCGTGTTTTAACTAAGTATACGACACGGAGAGATTTTAAAATAAATAAAGTGACATGAATACTAATGGATAAGCATTGACCTTTTATCCTCTTAGTAACATTCAAGTTACAGACATGTTCGGGTAGCTCACTAAACGCCATGTACATAAAGACGCAGAATACCAAATCATCTGACACGTGCTCTCACCTCTTCCCCGGAGAAGGCACCGTTTGTCCTCATTGTGAGATCGACCAATGTTTCTAACGCTGCTACTACTTGCACATATTTTACCTTTTTATACACCTTCCATTTGACCCGTGATATGGGATACCTATTTATTTATCTATTCCATGTATATCTATATATATAGAGAGAGAGAAAGAGAGAGAGTACGACAAACTCATATCCTACTCAAAATTTAAGCATGTACAACAACTTTTCTGTAGACTATAGCATCAGGTCCTAGTAGAGACAAATGAATTGACTTAAAGCGTGAGGCCAGGTATAGATGGCGTATCATATATAATATCCTAATGCATATTTCATGTACTAGCTAGACCCCTTGCAGAATAACACAAGTTATCTCCAGGTTGACTGTAGGCGCACATAAAAATGTACACTCCTTGTCAATGATAGAGTAGTTTTATCACTGGAAAAAATTAAGGTTCGTCCAATAGAGAGAAACTGATATAGGATGATCACGGTAGAATGAAAAAAAAAAAAAAAAAAAAAAAAAAAAGAGGTAAATAAATTTAAGGTGATGAATTCTGTGCCTACAAAAAAAAAAAAAAAAAAAAAAAAAAAGAGGAGAGATAGAGAGTTAAAATTACAAATATATCTTAATCTGAAAGAAAAGGAAAGAAGGATATAGAGAGATCAATATTATGGAAATCTAGTTAAAAACAAAATATATTTTTTTATAGACACGTTGCACTATGCATGAGTAAAGATGAAGAGCATGTACACCCCAAAGAGGGTGTACATTTTACACCCATCCATTTAGGGTGGAAAAATTATTTTACAAATTGTAAAGTGATCCCTCACCACATCCCACCCATTGGATGGATGGAGTGTGCGATGTACACCCCCAAATGGAATGTACAAGTAGCATTTTTCAAAGATGAAAAAAAAAATTGAAGTGACAGCGGAAACAAAAAAAAATATGAGCAATGCTACCTGTACACCCCGAAGGGGTGTACATCATACACCTCCACCATTTTAATGGTGGCGATACTTTTTACCGGTCACATCAAGTGACCCATCATCACACCCCCACCCTTAGATGGGTGGGGTGTATGATGTACACCCCGAAAGGGGTGTACACATAGCATTTTCCAAAATATATATATATATATATATATATATATATATATATATATATATATATATATATAGAGCATAATGCATTGCAAGAATTATGTGCGTGCAATAGTAAGAACATTAAATTAACTCTTTGAAACGTCACCCCAAAGAATACGAAATAATTAACACATAATCTCCACAGTTGAAAACTAAACTTGTACGAAGTTAACTACGGATTAAGATTGCAAATATATATATAATTAACACATAATCCACTACATTGATGAATCCTCTCCTTATCATTAAACACAAGCAATGAGTAGACCAGAACAGGAGAATGCATGAGAATATAATTAATTTGCTCGAATATCTAATTATAAAATCTTTTCTTCTGCAACAATTTAAGTTGTAATTGTGCATTAGTACTAATAAGAGTTTAGAGGCTGGAGTAACATGATGTTATTATCTTTTTTTTTATTTTTTTGACATAAATACTCATCAAATCAAATCAAATCAACCTAATTTAGTCCTAGTAAACATGGCTAGCTAAAATCATCTTCTTTTGTACAATACATACATGGAAAAACAACATACCAGTGCTTTTTTTTCTTTCTTTTTTTTTTTTTTGAGAGAGAGAGAAAACATATAATTAAGTGATGGTTTACAATTCAGGAACAACATCTCTGCTATAACATTTTTGCCTAGCTATAGATAGTATAGCTTAATTTACTAACTGCCACCAACATTCCTATCAAAACCAAATCGCCTACTACGATAAGGACACCTCTATTCCCTCACCTTCTCACACTAAACTCACATAATAAAATATCAAAAAATGAAAACCCAGGTGAGCATTGAGTTTATATATATTCCAGAAAAAAGAAAAGAAAAAGAGAAGAGAAGAACAAACTTTTAATTCCTCATGTATTTCTAATTTCCTACGCTCTCAATCGATCTTCTTGTAAAAAGAACCAAGATATATAATTGTCCCAGGAGTGTAGCACTTCAGTAGAAGATTTGTAAAAAGAACCAAGATATATAATTGTCCCAGGAGTGTAGCACTTCAGTAGAAGATTTTTTTAAAAAAAAAAAAAAAAAAAAAAAAATTCCATCTCTCTAGCTACTACCATTCAATGAACCTGAAAACTGAGCCCTAAAGAAGCAAAGGAATAAAAATCCCCCACCAAGACAAAAAGAGCAAATCTTCAATAGTTCCATTCACACCCACCCATACTCTCTCTCTCTCTCTCTCTCTCTTTGTGTGCACATTTCCCACGCTTTTAGTCGCATTCTAGGTGCAAACCTGCCACTCTATCCCAACACAACTTTTTCTCCCGAGATCATTCCTAGGGTTTCTTCCAACTTTCTATGAATGGTTCGATCAATACCCATCCCAATCAATCTCCCACGTGAAAAGCTGCACACTTTGTCTACCACCTCCATCTACTTCATGCTTCCCCTCCCATGAAAACCCTAACCCTAATTCCAAAACTCTTCTGATAACTGGGTTCTCGCGCGCATACACCAAAAACCAAACTTCAAATGAGTAATTAAGACAACTATTTAAGGAGAAATAAAAGCAAAAAAAGAAACCCACTAATATATATTTATATAAAACTGGGATCTGTATATATAATACAGAGGAATAGTGTTTCCAGCACTAGAAGTACATCCTAATCATTAGCTGGCGATCGATCATCTCATCTGTGTACACCAAATGGAGGGCTCTCCACGAACTAAGTCAGTAAAAATCCTCCACAAAAAAAAAAAAAAATAAAAATAAAATAAAATAAAATAAATAAAATATATATAAAGGAAAGGAAATAACACATACACATGCATATATTATGTAATATATAATAATAATAATAATAATAATAATAATAATAATAATAATAATATGAAGAGCTAAACGTTGATTAATTAGTTACCGGGTAGAAGCAGCAGCTGTATAAAAGTAATTAGTATGCGTTTTACTCGTCCTTGACCCTCCGGATCACGTCAGAGGCAACGACGTCCTGTAACAGCCCATCACTGGCGCCGGTGGGGGCGGAGGACACGTGGCTGAAATCGAGCGGCGGAGGGCTGAGGTAGCCGTTGAGGAAGGCGGGGCGGAGCGGGAGCGGGAGCGGGAGCGGGGCCGGGGACGCGAAGCCGAGCTCGGCGGCGCCGCGCAGCGGAGTGGGGTGGAGGGCCGGATGGGAGCCACGTGGCAGGACGGGGCTGGGGTGGGTGTGGCGGCCCTCGTAGGTGGTGACCACGACCGTCGGATCGTCCGAGGAGCGCTCGACGCGCTTCTTCACGCCGCACGCCGCGCTGGTGCAGCGGTAGTAGCTCCTGCGCGGACGAAATGACGATCGTGCCCTCGGGGAGTTAGGAGGAGGAGGAAGGAAATTGAAATAAAAAAGAGTTCGTAGAGTGGGCATGGTGGCCGGGGTGGTAAATACGGACCTGGGGAAGGGGCTATTTTTGACGGCCTTCTGTCCGTACTTGCGCCACCTGTAGCCGTCCTCGAGGTGATCCACCTCGCTCTTCGTCTTGAACGCGAATCGCGGCTCCCTCTGACGCTTCTGCCCCTTCCTCTTCTCCCCCATCCCCACCGCAGCACCCCTAAAATCAAACAAAAATAAAAAATAAAACAAAAACAAACACAAACACACGCGCGCGCACACACAAAAACTACCCGTTAAAATCCCCACGACTAGCTACCTAATAATTATTACTTCTCAAAATACTACTACTAATAATAATAATCGTGATTACTAGCTTGCTATAGCTAGAAACTTGGAGGAGCTTACGCTTTCTCGGACTTGGTCTCCTCCTCGCTCTCCTCCTTCGCAGGCGCGATCGCAGCAGCGTTCTTAGCTCCGTCCGCATCGTTCGTGGCCTCATCGGACGAGGAGGAGATCGACGACGAGATCGGCGTCGCGGGGAGGTTTACGGTGTCGGAGGTCTCCGACGGAGTGGCGGAGCACCGCAGCGCCGCCGGATCCAGCGCCAGAGGGATATCCCAGAGGAGCCTGGGTATGTCCTGTAAGCCGAGCAGCTCGAGGAAGCCCAGCGAGCTCCGATCGCCGACCACGGCGCCGCCTCCATCCGCGGCGGAGTCGAAGATCCCGGCGAGGGTGGAGGGGAGATGATCCGAGAAAGGTAAGATCGTCGCCGCTACTTCCATTTCTTCTTCTCTGTTTCCCATCGTCATCATCGCGGAGATCGCATCGCCTTTCCGATATGTTAACGTTAGGGTTTTGGTTACGGTGCAAGAGGTAGAAAAAGCGAGAGAGAGAGAGAGAGAGAGAGGGAGATTTTAACCAGTGGTGGGAGGGGCAGGATCAGGAAAGGGAATAGAATAAGAGCAATAAAAGGCGTGGCAAATTTGCGGATAGCCCCAACACAGTCCGAAAATAACATCTAGACCTGTATACTAATTTAATTACACTTTAGATCTTAATTTTCAGAATAATTAAGACTTTACGATCTAGTGTCCATTGCACTTTAATTCTTCTAATCAGTATATATTTTATTAAATATATATATAAAAAAAAACTTTTGTTGATTTACAATAAAACACATATATAAAGAATAGCCTTTTTTTAAAAGCTAGAGTCAACTAAATTAACTGTGTGAATTCTATTGATCTTGCAATTTGGGAAAAGTACAGGAACTATCTATGCAATTTTCTCCCAGAATATATATATACCACCGGGATGACCGGCGATCGCAGGTGGGATTTAGCACGGAAGAGGTGCATTAAATGCTGGCGCCTGTCTCGCGAGCCTGCTGGTCGGCGGTTTCAGACCTGACCGAAACCCGCTGATGCCGGTGCTTTTACCTGCAGCGGATTACGTGTAAACGGCGACCCTTCGCACGTGCCCCGGCCACAATGTTACGCTATTCAAAATCCTCTCGCTCCCATCGCCGATCATGTTCCTCAGGGGCTTGATCGCCAACCGCACACGTCCACGAAAGGATGTCGATCCAACGGCTGATGTTGGAAGAAAGGTCTTCTTTTAACTGTTACTGATATTTATAAAAAAAATAAAATAAAATATTTGTATATTATATTTATATAATAATAAAATTCAAGCTAAAAATGTTAATAAATGAATAAATATTTAGTACTTGTTGTAAAAAGTTTCATTTAATTTGTTTACATATGGGGTCCAAAATGACGTACTGTATTATGGCTTTGCTACAGCATTTGTGGTACGAGTAGGAGGAGGTGTGGTGTGAATGGGGCCGCACGAGCTTATCAAATTTCCCGTTTGGACGATCGATGTTCAAGTCGCACGTGTGGTCCCGACTCTGACACGCGGATCGCATGGCCACACGATTCCCGCGTCATCCTTCTCTCTCTCTCTCCCTCCCTCTAAACCCCACGCGCCAACACCGTCAAAAATAATTTTTTTAAAAAAATATTTTGTGCAATCAAAATATATTAATTTATTTCAATATAAATAATAAGTATTTATTATATATATATATATATATATATATATATATATATATATATATATATATATATATATATATATATAAAATTTTTTTTTTAAAAAAAAAACTAATTTAGCATTTTGGTGAAAATTAAATTATTTATAAAAATAATAAAAATAGCATTCAATAATTAGATTGACATTATAAGAATAAAAGTAAATATAATTTTAAAATAATAATATTTTATTTAATTAATTAATATAAATATATTAATTAAATAATAATTTTATTTATTTATTTATTTACTATTAGATAATTATAAATATTAATTAATAAAATAATCAATAATGATTATTATTAATAATAATTTAATCAACCATATATAATTTAATAAATTAGCAAAGTAATTCGTTAATTATTTAATAATATGATAATTAGTTAATAAAATAATTAGATTAGTCAAAATATTATATTAATTTAAATTATGTTTACTAAACTTGTTTTCAAGTGAGAACGAATATGTTTCAGAAAAAATAATAGAATAGTAATTTTAAACTTATATCAGTTTGTTCCATGAAGACGAGATGAGTTTGGAGAATCAATACTAAGACAAGTTCTTATTCCAAATCTTATTTTCCAACCAAACGCTTCACACATTTCACGTAAATAGTAACAAATAATTAACAAATAATTAATGTGGCAACGAGTTATGGAGAACTCATCTACCTACGATATTGTAGATGTACAGTTTTAGTGATTTACTTAATTATCTATGTTGTAGATATCCAATTTTAATAAATACAATTTAACCATTAACTTGTTTGGTTCAAAATTTTGTTTTCATAATCAAACTTTTAATTACATATAAAATTTTAAAAATATTTCAGATAAATTACCTATACCTAGCATATTTATCTTAATTCATGTGCCTATCATCAACAAATTCATAATACTCCCAAATTCAAATAAATTGAATAAACATATTAATTTCTCCAAAAAGATTTTCGAATGCTCGAATAAAAAAAGTGTATGACTTTAAATAAAATTTGGACAATTTATGCAATAAGAAATTTTAAAAAAATGCTAAGATGAAATTAAAATCACTAATAAAGATTCGAGAAATAATAAAAACAGAATAAGTTGCACATGTGCTTAATTAAATGGTGAGAAACACAAAAATAAATGGCCGTATCGTATATAGCATTCAGCGTCGTGATGTGTGTATTCAATGTCCATCAACGGTCTCTGTTTTGACCCGATAACACGGTCAAACCTTCAATGACCACTCAGAGAAGGCATTATGATGTACGTAGCTGGTTTTGATGGATTGGATTTGGATTAGATCTGGACCGTTGGATGGGGTAAAGTTGTAGTTAAACGATTTGCAAAGATATTTCAATCCGGTCCCTCCGATCTTTCAAATCGGTTAGGTAACGTGATATAGACCCCATAGTTGTCTTAACTAATTCGTATGCAAACCACTTTTGCATTATTATAATTAAAAAAATATATATTTTTTAAATTTTTTATATTTTGGATTGTTGTTAACATATATGATACAAATGGAGATTCCGGATTCTCTCAAACTGTTAGGATTTGTTTAAATTAAAATTAAATTTCAATATATAAAAATGAAATTAAATTAATTTTAATTTTAAAATGAAATAAAATTTTTATTATTCTTAGATTTGGAGTACGTTATAATGATGCATTATATAGTTTTTTTTTTTTTTTTTTTTTTTTTTTTTTTTTTTTTTTTTTTTTTTTTGCATTTGTTATGTGTGATCTGGTACGGTTGATTGCTACGGTGGTTTTCCGTGCGATATAAATAGAGAGACTTGTCCGGATTGCATGCATCTAGTGTGGGTGCATCTGAGTTTTTTTAATTTTAATTTTTTTATGTTTTTATTTTTTTGAAAATGTGAGAAGATTAAAAAAAAAATTCAGAAGAAGAATCTGAAACTATTATAAACATAAATTAAGTCATGTGTATTTTTTTTAACAAAATTTATTTCATCTAGTTTTATTAGACGTTTCCGTTATAAAATTCAAACAATATATTTCAAAGCGTGTTTAAAATTTATATACATTAATTTGTACCAGATGGATAAGAGAGTCCCAACACAAATACTGCGCACCTTATAAAGATGTTTTGAAATATGCATATTTTAGTATAATTAATTATTTTTGCGTTTTGAATATACGCAAAATCTACATATTATATTTAAAATTTGATCAAATAAATATTGATTTAACAAAATATTTATTCAAAATTAAATAATTACTAATATTTTGAATACAACGTCAGATGCATACAACATCTTAACTATCTAAATTATTGTAACTATATATTATAATTTAGTCGATCGTGTGAATGACGATGTTGTACTAAGGTGATAGTGTTGTAGTTGATAATAATTATAAAAATCACAATAATTATTAGATGTAAATTAATTATTAAAATTAAAATCATTATTATTAGTAAAAGGAGAAAATAGTAAATTACATTTTGTGAAGCGACCTCACCACAATTCACGGCCACGGTCGCACCAGTCCCTCGAATCGATTCCCGAACCCAACGAAACCCGTGCGGGACTTCACAAGTGTACCTAATACTCCATCCGGACCGTCCACGTGTCGAAATCTGACGGCTTCCCGTCGCGCCCGTTTTTCTGATTCATTATCTTTTTCTTCATCTCGATTGGCGCGTCACTTTCGCCCCAGTAAATCACTTGCTTGCTTCGCACGCTCCTAAAATTTCGCTCCAGTTGTAATTTTTTTTTTTGTCCTTATTATTATTTTTTTCGAATTTTGATTTTTTAAAAATAATTTGTAGTCGATCAAACAACAGTGATTAGGGTACAATTTTTACCGCATTAAAAAACTTTTATGTTTTTTTTTAATCTACTTTTTCATCAAATTATTATTATAGCATTATTTAGAGATTAAAATAGTTAGAAACAGTTCAGTGATTGGGATTTATTGAAGCGGTTGCTTGGTGGGCAAGTAAGCAAATAAGAAAACACCAAATTTTGCTCGTGAGAAGATATTTTTCATTTTTATTAATTGTTTATTGTCACCGAAATTGATCTAAATAAGTGAATAATAAAGTTGACCGCTGACCGTTGACTGTAGTAGTCTCCAGTTTCACTATCAAAGGCTCTGATAAATCTCTTCGGAAAAGCATTAATATGTTTTATTACAATTTTCTCATTACTTCTCTATTACATCAAATATAATTTCTTAAGTGCTATTTTATTTCTAAGTTCAATTATCTATTCAATGTAATATTTATTAACAAGTCTCACATTTTTTTTTTTTTTTGGGATATTTTTTATCACTAAAACCAAACTAACCCTCATAAAATATAAAATATGCAAATAATGGTCCCTATATTTAGAGTTGAAGCGATGGGGAATTGGTTAATTAATCAGGGCATTGACTAGTTGATTGGAATCAATCAGAAGATGATGCGTACATTTTTAATTAATTAGGGTGACTTCATTCAACAGCACTTTATTTACTTTTTAATACATCCATTAATATTCTACACATCTCGTTTTGTGAAATTGTATTAGCGTGGAGTATGACTCGATGATTCTCCTTCTAGATAGATGTTGACATATTTTTAATAATAAAAAAAACATCATAAAGTTTCTATGGCTATTCCAGTTTTTTTTTTTTCTTTTTTTTCTTTTTTTTTAAAAAAAAAAGAAAAAAGAAAAAGAAAAATGGTTTGAAATTAACTTTGGAAGTAAAATTAAGTACGCTGATGAAATAATTACACCATCATTTTTCACTTTAATTATCACATATTTAAAAATAATTTTGTTTGATTTAATATATTATAATGTGCTTGCTTTGTGAACAGTTCATTTGGTAGGAGTGTCACCGAATAAACTCCGTACTTGATACTCCGCTTATTAATGGTCTCAATCAAATTACTATTAATTATTAGTCCCCCATGTGACTTATTTATTAAGGTCTTTATACAGCATGGTTTCATATTTTATTTGCAATGAAAGTTTCCTAGTATAATTTGTCTTTTTCTATTGTATCCTACTGCATAAATTAAGTTTTCCTATAATACTAATAAACTGTATTAATTATTAATTAACTGCAACATTATTTTAAAAAAGCTAATTAAGGGCGTGTTCAATTTTGAAACAATCAAAGTAAAAGCTGGTGTTAATATGTAAATTAAGTTTTATAATTAGAAATATAACGACGATTGGGTGGGCGTGAATTAAGTTAAAACTTTATTTTGAACTTTACTTTTAAATTTCAATTAGAAAAGAGTAGTTTGTAATTTTCAAAGTGGTTTTTTCTTTCTTTTATTTTATACGCTGGAGCTTCCTAAGAAGTGGTCAGTTGAGCTGCTATAAGAAATTATAATACAAATTTCCATTATAACTTATTTAACAATTGTTTGGTGCAATTGAAAAATAAAATAAAATTATACACTGCTTTTCTTATAATTGTTTAGCTTTTATTCAAGGTTTTGTCACACCTCTAAACCTTATTTTTTTTGTTTAGAGGTAAAAGAATTGGGTGAAAATAATGGGGCCGAGAGATGTAGCAATAAAATTATGTATTTTAATACCATGTAAAATTATGTGAGATAATCATTATGCTCTAAAAGTTTAAGATTTTAATATACAATAGTTGTTTTATATAATTTAATATTAATATATTGTAAATCGAAAAAAAAAAAAAAAAAATCTCCAGTTGGGCTTAGATCATAAGATTCTTGGGCCTAGTATTTGTTATGCCCATTGTACAATTGGATTTTTTGTTTTTTTTTTTTTAAGAAGGCCAAGCCCAAATCATAGCACTGTGCAACAAAGTATACTGTTACAGAGACTATGGATCAACAAAGTATAATAAAGCTCCTCTGATTCAATCCTGTGAGAAAATAGATTACTAATTAAGCTTTAAATTTAAGATATAACAAGTATATGGAACATTAGGATCTTTTAAAATAATAATAATAATAATAATAATAAGTCCTATCAAAACCATCATGCATAGGCTAGTACTTTGGAGGCTCTGTGTTCCCCACACTATAAATTATGGCTCAACCAAACATTGCCATATATAAAATCCCTTATTACTACTAGGTGGCTCAAGCAAGTAGTAGTAGTAGTAGTAGTAGTAGGTAATCATGGTGGTTGGTGATGCATGAGCTTGTGCTTCCTTATAGGTGGCTAAATAAGGTGCTTTTATTTGAGTAATTGATGCTTCTGATTTAGGGTTCAATGTATGTGCTAATAATCCGAGCATAGAAAGTTTAGATCCTAATGTTAGGATAAGGATTCGGTTGTTCCCTACACTACCAAATAATTTCATGATGAACCGTTTCTCATTACTGCATGTTTTTATTGTTCTCGTGTCGTAAACATGGCGTCGATCGGCGCCACGTCCCTTTCGCATTCTAATGATTTAAGAAGAAAAATGATGAGGTTAGGTCAATATGATCACATGCAAGTTTAATTAAGCCCCATGTCTGAGGCTCTGAGATTGAATGCTTATTGAAGCATCTTTGACAATTGGGCATTGATTGTTATAATGAGAGAACAATAATTATTCTCCATTTGACGACGTACATGTACGAATTCGATGGATATATATGTATATGAAAAATACTGAGTGTTTGATCTATGTGCTTCGCATGATTTCTTATATAGTACACTTAAAATTTTCTAATTTTCAATAAAAATCAATAAACAGTTTCACTCAAGAGAGAGAAAGAGATGTACAGCTATGAAAGAATTGAACCTTGGTATATTATGGCAAAAATTATTAACGCGCTCTGCACTTAGCCGCCATATTTCGCCAACCGACTCGATAGCGAACGCTAAAATCAGATTACATGAGATAATAATGCAAGTCATAACAATCCACGTGCATTTGTACCATGGATTTATGATTAGTCTTCTTCACTAGCACCCAAGGTCCCACATCACTACTGCTGCTGCTGCTGCAGTTTCCTTGATTATATATATATGCAGTAAAGTGAAAAATTAACAAAACCGTTTCACATATTTTATTTAGATATCTTGTATTTATATTTATTATTTGATTTCTGACAAAACAAAGCTTTACTGCTACTGAAATGCAACACTCTTATTTTTCCTCTCTCGATCCCCGCCATGATATATACTCCCAGGCGCTATACATTTTGGCGATCGACAACGGTGCAGGTAATGCTAGAACTGTTGTAATTCTAATTGTTAATTAGCTACTTTTGTGACATTGACATTAGTCCAATCTCATCATAAGGTCCACAATATTAATTAGAATTAGTTGCTCATTGAAACGGACTAGTCCTCCACCATCAAAAAGTAAAAAAATAAAAAAATAAAAAAAAAATAACTACACATAACATAACGAATAGGTATTATTTAGTGGACCCTGTCGTCAAGTAATTAAACTGTTGTAGGTGTAGTAAACAGAAGAAAAAGGTTTAGGGTCGTTATTGTAGTTATGGGAGAGTGGGCCCAGATGGAGCAGCTCCCACCTACTATTGGAGAGTGGGCTCCAACATCACGAACGTTTGACGGATATGTGGGTCCCACACACGTGGTTGCCACGTGCGACCTGGCTGGTCCACGTAAGCTTTACGGCAATTTCGTAATGTCGTTTATTATAGTTATATTATGTGCCCTTCCTTCCATAACTCGTTTCACATAGCACAGGATAACACTATAATTTTTTTTTTTTAAAAAGGGAAGAGTAGAAACTAGAATGGATTAGAGATCAAAAACTTAGAAATTATGAATATATCTTGTTACTAATTAACTAAATGGTACAAGGGCTTTTTCTCTGGTGAGAGTCATTAATTAATGAGGTCGATCGCCTCACCGAAGAGATTTACCCTTTTCCGAGGAAACCATTTGGAGGAGGTGGCTCTTTCAGATTTTTATTCACAACAATGGTGAAGCATGTTAACGATTACAAATATTTTTAAATACAAAGTGATCTGCTTATTGGAGATGGACGGACGAACAGTGAGTTTTTGAATAAATATTTGGTAAACTCAGAATTTTCTATAAAATTTATATATGATGTATTTTTATTCATTACTGTTATTTTTCTTACGCCAAATATTATAAAAGCGCAAGTGACAAAAAATTTAATAATTGATATTCGAGATTCAAGTTCGAAACTGAGTTGCTTCACATTTTTCTCTCAAAAAAAAAAAAAATTATCAAATTAAAAGCATTCATCCAAGACAAAGAAAAAAAAAATTTATGCTAAAATATACAGAGTAGACATATAATATAACACTTGCGACCACATCAAAATAAGTTTTTTGATCACTTTGTATAACGAAAATCTGATAAAAAAAATCTTTATACATTGGCAGGAGATGGAGCTGATAATACAGAACGGGAGAAAATGCTCCAGTAATAATTAAGCGAACCATGCCAGATGCCTTCTTCAAACAGAGAGATCGAGCGCGCGCGACTGTCGCCGTCGACATGTCACTTTAAAATTAAAAAAAAAAAAAAAAAAAAAGGAAAATCGATACGATAGAACGAAAACAGTGTTTGGATCCGGCTACCAGATCAGTTTGGCAGCCCTGCGCTGGTACCTCCGGCGGTGGAGAGGGCGTCGGCGATAACGCTCATTGCTCGTACTTGCATTTCGAGTGCTGCGATGTAGTCGGAGGTCTCCTCGAGGAGCGCCGGCAGGGAGACCTTTTGGCAGCCGGGGACGAGACGGCCGAGCTCCTCCGCCTTCTTCCGCACCACCTCCGATCTCATCATCCTCCTCCTCCTCCTCTCCATCGGCTGCGGCAGCTCCGCCATTCCCTGCCGCCGCCGCCGCCGCCGCTGCCGTCGCCGCCGCACGGCCCTGAGCTTGATCGCCCGGCACGAGAGGATGGCGCGGCTCCACCGCGTGCGGCCGCGCGCCGCCACCGCCAGCGCGCGATCCGCCGCGTCCCGCACGGCGCGGCTCCGCCGGGGCTCCGCCGCGTCGTCCCGGATGCGGCGGAGGGCTTCTAGAAGCTTCGAGGTGTACCTCTTCTCGATGTTCTCCGTCCTCCACGTCGACAATCTTCGGCGGCTGGGCTCCGGCGCCGCGTCTCTCCGCTTCCGCTTCCTCTCTCCTCTCACCGTCGCCGCATCGCCGATCTCCGAACTCGGAATCGCCATGCACGTAACGATCGGATCACGAACGATTAGGGACTAAATCGCTAGCTATCTCATTACAAAGAGATCACTCGAGAAATTAAGGGAGAGGGGAAATGGGAGATGTGGAAAGAGTGGGAGGAGGGAGGGGGTTAGTTATATTGCGGTGGTAATAACGGAAAACGGACACGCGTCCTTTAACGTTTAATTAATCCAACCGTTGCAACATTTACTTTTCTCCCCCACCATTATGTCCAGTAATTATATTTTATATTTTCTAATGACAATTTCTTAACGATATTTATTCAAATTTTACATATTAAGTTCTTGATTATAAATGTAATATAGCAAATTAATGAATTAGTTTTATAGATTCTTCTTACTTTTGTGCAAAGATCGATCATTTTGGGATTTTTTTATCCCTAATATCTTTATGAATTTATTATCACAGCAGGACAATGAAGTTTATATATTTGAAATGAGGAGTGCTACCAGTACACCCCAAATGGGATGTACATGCTACACCCATCCCATCCTAAAGTAGGTATTCTTCCGCTCGTCCCATCGATGGGACGAGTGGAATTCACCCCACCCCAGAATGGGGTGGGTGTAAGATGTACACCCCAATTGAAATGTACATCTAGCATTTTCCATTTGAAATTAAGGGTGGGTGTTATATAATTGTTATACCAAGCATACAAACAAATTAATATGAGTTGTCATGCACCCTACTGCTCCAGTTATGTTTTTCACTATCTAATAATTGTGATCCAAATGGTGATGCTACAATTTAAAACATAACAAAACAATTAGGTATATATATATCTCCCATAATTAAACAATAGTCATTGTTAAAAATTATCCAATAAAAGGTTTAGGCTTACAACCTCATTAATTAATTGTTGCAAATTTATCAGAGAAATTTGTTCATGGATCAAATTTGTGATTTCCATTGATTATATATATATATATATATATATATATATATATATATATATATATATATATATATATATATATATATATATATATATATATATATATCTTTATTCTGCATCTTAGGAGCTACAAAAAACGCACAAATGATCAGCAAGAAAATTTTCTATTAGATTACCTAGCTAGCTAATTGTAGTGCTTATTTTTCATGCATCCCACTCTTTATATATCCACCTCAATCTCAATTTTATTATCTCATAATACCATCCACTGGACCCACATTCCTTTGCAGTGTCCAAATAATGAGTCCATATTATTCCTCAATTATATAACTTATCTAATTTATATTTATTCTAATCTAAAGTTGATCCCATTCATATGTATGTAATGAATTCATTGGTTTGCCTCACTGGCATGTCTCCCACTAAATGGCTGGAGATCATAATTGTTTCTGTTCCACTCCTTAAAATAATTGGCAATATATGCTGTACAAAATCTATATATGTGATTTTTTCCACCAATTTTGTTCATTTTATTCTCTTCATTCATTTTCTCTCTTAATCCTTCAACTATTACTGGCTTTTCTCAAAGAGAGTGAGAAATAGTTGAATCACAGTACTTTTGGCCTCTTCTTCCAGGAGAGACATTTGCTTCATTTCTTGCAAAGAGACATCACCAGAGAATATATACATGCATGAATCATGAACAGATAACTAAATATTTCACAATTTTTGGCAACATAAGCAAAAACATGTTTTTCCATGGAAAACTAAAATAAAAATACAAGGTTTAGCTAATAGGAAGATACATACATCAGCATAATGATCATATGACAGAGACAAGAAACTTTAATTTAGTCATATTAAGATGCATAGTAACTGGTCTAGATTTTGTGATGGAATCTTTCAATTTTCTCCTTGTAAATTTAATTAAAAAAATCAAAGGAGATCTTTCAGAATCTACACTAGATAGAATGCAGGAGGTAATTCCCCTCTAGACATGTGATATGTCAATGACCACAAAGTATTCTATTTCCACTTGACACATTAACATTATATTAATTTGGAAAAGAAAAAAGAATAATAATGAAAGTAAGTATGGAATGAACTTTGTCGCGCTGCCTACAAAAGTCAAGGCAAATGATCATTGTTTTCAAGCTTGAATAGTCATTTTGAGATTATTATAGACCTAATTTGGCTTGGTTTGGGGCTTCTTTAGAAGCATCATTTAAGTTGTTCAAAAAGGTTCCAACAATTTATCCAGTATACCGAAAAAAAACTGATAATTTGGCACCGTATGAAGAGGTATTGTTTTTTTTTCTTTTTGAAAAGAATTGTAGCATTCCTTTATTAAGTTCTATGTGTTCTCAACAAGTTTGCTACCTAGTAAAGTAGTACTCAAGAACTAATTAAGGATAAGTTCACTGCGAAATTAAACTTCTCACCTGCTTATCAATGTCACTTATTCTACAATATATTTTTTTATTCTTTGTTGGTAAGCATTGAACAAGAGTGGCTGCGTGTGAGAAGCTTGTGGTAGTGCTGAAAAGAAGAAGAACAGCAACATTGTTTCATTTTGAAGCTGCATCTTTAAATTTTTAGTTGCCATCAAAATATCCTGTGTTCTTAAAAAAGTAACCCAATCATGTGAAACATGAGGTTGACATCAAAACAAAGCGCCTGTTCTGAGCAAGTTATACATTACGCAGTATTGGGATCTTACAATCAGTGCACATTGTTCAACAAATTACATACTCGATTATCTTAAGCATGACCATACGAGCTTAAATATCTATATCTTGATCTCTTTGTAGCCTTTTATTAAGTAATGTATGCAATTTGATGGCAATAAATTGTACTTTAGAATACACACCAGTTGAAGAAAAACTGGTTTTTTTTTCCATGATATTTTCATTTTAATAAGATTCTATAGAGTCAATTCTCAGATTGAATAACATAAAACCTACTGAATATATGAAACCTCTTAAAGAAACAGAATACTATGCAATCCATACGGTCAAAACAACCAGATTCACTGATAAATTTTTTGTTCGATCACTTGTGGTGCTTCTTAAAATATTCACGAAAGCGATCATTTCTTTCTTTGGCATCTTTTCGTTAGGAATTTCTTTGAGTAGCAGCTTTTCCCTAATAGATAAAGAAAACTAAGAGAACTCAGTGTTCCATTTAGTACTAGGCGGGGACACAGTCCATTAATAGATAAAGAAAATCTAAGAGAACTGAGTGTTCCATTAGATCATGGAAATGTTCAACCAACTCCTGATTGATCTTTTTTTTTTTCTTTTCTTTTTTTTTAGCTATATTTCTTGAGCTGGAAAAACTTGATGTTAGAGATAGAAGATTTACAGAGTAATAACAGAGTCTAATTCATGTTCTTCTAATCATCATTTTTATGTCAGCATAAGCAATAATTTTACAAGAAAATCCGGTGAGAGTTTCACACTTTCCTTTCCCTTTTTTTTTTTTTTTTTGTCTTTTCCTTTACGTTTAGTAGTCTTTTTCTGAAGGAACTAGATGGAGACTTGATTGCTGCAGGATCAATTGTGAACCTCCTACTACTAAACTGTGGGAAACGCATGCAGTCAAGAAAGGGAGCTTGGGCAAAAGAGCTCTCATCACTATCGCAGCCACGTGGTGGTTCATTTGGCTGGAAAGGAACAGAAGGATCTTCGAAAACAAGAGCCGTTCCCTCCGTGAGATCCTCGCCGACATCAGGCTCTACCAATCATACTGGTCCAGATTCTGCATCTAAATTGTTTTTTTTTTTTTTTTTTTAGGGGCCCAGCTGCTCTTCGCAGCCTTCGGCTGTCCCTCCCCTCTGCTAAATTCAACTTCGTAATGAATGAAGCGGCAGCATTCTGCCTTTATCTCAAAAAAAGGAGCACAACTGCAGGAAAACTTTTTTCTAAAAAATAAGCACACTATTTACTTCATTCAAAAAATAAAATAAATTAAGCTACAAGAGCGAGGCATTGAGAGCATCCAAAAAAAAAAGAAAAAGAATTAAACAAATTGTAGAATAAATCTAAAGAATATAGAAGCAAAAGAATCAAACCAAATTCCTCACATCGCTTGACGATCAGAATGATCCGGTCGACAGCCAATTCGCTATTAGATTCGAGATCGTAAAGATTACAATCCTTTTGGTTATAGAATTACCATTTCTCAAACTTCTTAGACAAGCATTTCCACCGACAGCAGGTAGGTAATATTTTGATTCTCAACTTTTAATTTATCATAACTTTTTGCTTTTTATTAAAATTCTTTTGATAATTGGAATCTAGTTTTGAAGTTTAATTAAATTGCTCGAATGATGATATATATCTCTAACAATATGATGGCACTAGAAAATTTGAACTCTTGGATACGAGATTTGTAAGATTTACATCTACTCTGGCACCCTTAAACTGCGTTCTTAGATAAAAAATAACATAAAATTTACATCCACTCTAGGAGTGTACTCGTGCTCCTAGCACATTGCTTAATCGAAATCTGTACACCTAAACAACCTTTTGAAAGGCATCAATGAAAATACCTATGTAAATATCATCCAATAAAATTATAATTGCATCTGTAAATATCATCCAAGAAAATTACTGGATCCATGAAAGATAGTGTTCTCGCATCTAAAGTACAAGAGTTGCCTTGCTAAGTTGTAAAAGCTTCGCACTTGTCTTCCTTCTTTTCCATTGTATGCATCACTCTTCGAAGCTTTAGTTTTTTAAAAGTAATGGTCGCTTCACACTTTTCTTCCTTTTTTCTTTGTTTCCCGTGGTCCGTTTCAGTGAATCTCTTGCTCCTTGAAGTTTATTTTAAGCAGTTCAAACAAGAAACGATTACTAAGATCAAAGAACTTGGCCATGGCATCCGTCGACCAAACCACAGCTGAGTGCAGAGAGATTGCTACCATGATGAAGGCGAGCACTGAGAAGGTACGAAAAGAGGCTCAATTGGGCAAGCCACTCATACAAAAGGTCCCCGATCCTCTTCGAAGTATCGAGAATGGCGCCCAGTACTTCAAAACCCTGAAATAGTGGCCATCGATCCTTACCACCGACACAACCCGCAATTGCAGCCGATGGAAGTGGCCAAGAAAGCAGCCGCTCACGGCTTCTGCAATAGCACAAGACACTCCGTCGAAGAGTTTTACAGAAAGGTCCGCGCGGTTGCTGGGGAGGCTCGGAGTTGCTATGCGGACCGATTTGAGAACATGAACGAAAAGGAATTCACCGACATGATGTTCTTCGATGGCTGCTACCTGTTGGAGTTCGTCGCGCTTATGACCAGCGATTGCATGCCTTCTTCGTCCATCTTCACGCGCTTCAGCATTTTCCGCGGCACGCAGATCGGGAAGGACATCTTGTTGCTCGAGAACCAGAATCCGTGGGTGGTGCTGGAGGCCCTCATGAGTTTGCGACGCGTGCGGATCAATTGGTTTACTCGAGCAATTGTTTCTTCCTTAGAAATGGAGACGCCTCCCCAGGTCGACGAGGGTGTCGGCAACAACGGCTATAAGCCCTGCCACCTACTAGACCTCGTGCGCGAGAGATACCTAGGCCCCAGAATTGAGCCAAAAAGCAGCAGGTTAACCCGTTTCTCGCTCTTCAGCTCTGCCATGGAGCTCACAGAGGTCGGGGTACGGTTCAGTGCCAGTGATACGTCCCGGTTCCGGCCCTTCTGGGACATTAGCTTCCGCAGCGGCTTGCTCTTCGGGTGGCTGTCCCTCCCGCCAATTCAAATCAATGACACGACCCAGGCCGTAATAACGAACATGGTGGCGTTCGAGAATTGCGCTGTCGGCGCGTCCGACTATGGGGTCGGCTCTTACCACTCTCTGCTCGCCCTCGATTGAAGAAGATGATATTCAGTGATGTGAGCGACGAGTACGCTCTCGCCTTCTTGAAATCCCTCGACCCACACACCTGGGGAAAGGAGAAAACTTCATGCAGGTGCTTCAGTGCCTCAATGACTACTACAACAAGAGAAGGGTGAGGATCTTCATTCACAAGATGATCTATCGCAACTTTAAATTCATTTTGGCTGCTACATCAGTTATAGTCTTCTTTGTCACCATTCTCCAAACCATTTTCACTGTTTATCCTCCGAAATAAATAATGAGCTTAATCAAGGATCTGAATCCTTACCCAAAACTTCTTCTGTTGAAAACCAATATCCTCCCCAAATGTGTAACTCCTTGCGCAACCTCTTACTTGCATCTGAAAAATATTAAATGATTTATTCCTGTGAGAAATAAGCAGGAAATTTGCCATGAAACAGCTTTATTGTGTATCATGCATTTTTACTGTTATTATAAAAAATTTTTGGAAAATTTAACATACAGTTAAATTTAAATACAAAGCTTTATAAATCAAGTTGGTCAACAATTTTTTTGTATTTATAAAATAAAATCATATAAACTAGATAAATTATCCAAAACTTATTAATTTTTATAATTTTACTAAGAAAAACAATCTCTTTTATTTAGCTTCACTCATTTGTGCATGCGATTTGCATCTATCCAGCAATAATATCCGAAGTTAGTTTTTATGTGACTAAAAGGTGCACTGATTTCTTTTCATTTATTAAGCCCTTTGTTTTTAATGTAAATGAGTTATTTGCTTAAATAAAACCACCACTACCATTGACAATAACCACACCTACATGTCTCAACCAATAACAACAACAAAAAAAAGGATCACAAATATTACTATGCACCAATCCAAATCCATTTAAATTGAATAAAAGGTGCGTTTATTATTTTTTAAATATTTGACTAATATTAGTCATGATAATTAATTAAAATAAATATACTTTTTTTCAAAAGTTTAGATCGAAAATTCATGTAATTCCCGTGCATTTAATCCAAAAAAAAAAAAAAAAAGTCAGATAATGCTTTCTAGGGCAAATGCATTTCCATCAATATTTGCAATGACATGCTCAGAGCCCAGTGCATTTCATCATCCAATCATTTTCAAAAAAAAAAAATCTTTTATAAATTAAAAATATATTAAATTTGGTCTTTTTTATTTGATTTGGTCCTCAGAAATATGCTTATATTTTTCATCAGAAAAAATAATAAATCAGGTCTCAAAGATTCCATGCCATCATCGGACCAATTTTCTTTTTTCCGAATCAACCTAAAAAAACAAATCTCAAAATAAAAACAAGAGAATAATTAATCAAATAGATAAAAATTTCGGAGAAATTATTCGCTGCACCTCATAGGAATTAAGAAGAGGAGAAGCGACTCAACATCTCCTGATGAACAAATTTGGCCCTCTCGATAGCGAACCCTAGAAAAATAATGAAAAATAAGGGCTCGATTCAACAGAGGGCTCAAGAAATCGAACTAAAATTGAGACAAAAATTGATTCAACTGGGAGCGGAGAAGATGCAATCGCTAGGGTTTAGGGTTTCTAAACACTCACCTCCGCTCAACTTTGATGCACGAAGAAATTTCCAGTTTTTTACTTCTAGGGTTTTATTATTTATAGAAGTGCTCCAGTGGTTTGGTTTAGGGTTTCGATGGGTTTCAAAGAGACCCTCGTTTGAGATAAAATTACGTGAACGCCATCGCATGGTCTGGAGATGAACTCGGGTTCAAGCCCGACCGATTAATCCAAGCGATTCGAGTCGCGTGATGTGGTCCAGTCCCTTAAACTGAGTGACGTTGTTGTTTTTTTTTTTTTTTTTTTTTTTTTTCTTTTAATAATAACTCGTAAAGGAAATTTATTTACGCAAAGCTTGATTATCAGTTACTAAACGAAGCTAATTAAGAAGGTGTTTGGTCTCCAAACATATATCAGAAAATAATTTTCTCCTGAAAAAATATTTTTAGTTCGTTTAGTTCCCCAAGAAATAAGTTCATAATTTTTTCCTTAAAATTTTATGATTTTTATTTGAATTTTCTGTCCGAAAAATGAAGATTATGGTTAGGATATTCGAAAATTAATTTTTTATAATTTCTCAAAAAAAATTCAAGACTTAATTACTTTAGTAATATTTTTATTTCCTACATTATATTATTTTTTCCAATCTCTAAACTATATTTTAGATTTTTTTTTAATTTTTTTTTTCATAGGTATTATTACTGAACTATATTTTTTCAACCAATCTCTATACAATTTTAACATGTATTTTTTAACAAATTTGTTTATAATTATAGATTAAAACAATAATTAAATGGTGTTTTCGAGAAAAAACAAAAAGTATAGTACATAAAGTGAAAAATATCTATAAAATACAACTTTATACATATTTCTAACTGAAGTTCATTTTAATAAAAAATGATACGAAATAACATAGCACGTATAAAGAAAAAATTAATTTATGGGTTTACTAGTACTAGAAATTAAATGCCACAATTTTGTTCCTCTCTTGGATCACTTAGCTAGTTTTTGTACGGACGTACCATGTAAAAAAACAGTACATGATTCTTTGCTCAGGAGCTTCAAAGGCGAATAGTAAAGATCCCTTTAATATATATATATATTGTTTATATTGTTTTCTTGTGAACGGAACGTTCAAATGAACATTTATACATAGACTATTTAGATATATTGAAATTGCAGATGAGCAATCGTCGGAGGCGACGACTAGGATCCGAAACTCGTACGCATTGGACCTCTGCATCAAAATGATACTCGGTGGGATTATGGTCCCGTCTCCATGCACAAAATGCTTTGCCTCCGTAGCTTGATTCTTCGAGGCCATGCCTTCGCGGAAGAGGACGAGGTGGTTACAAGCTACTTTGCACTGCATCGAGGTACAGATCGGGATTTGAAACTGTTTGATTTTTTGAAAATGAACATTTGTAATGGTAGGTCCACTAGAAAACCGAAAAAAGCTATAACCAACGTTGTTTTATTTTAAAAGACATTGAAATCGACACTGAAAATCAAATATACATCCTCATTTTGCTCCGGTTAAATCTAACTTAACTTGTTCCATAAAATTTCGAATATTCGTACTCACTACCATCTTTACACCCAGAGGATGGCCGACGCCATTCTCCAGCGCTACCATGCGGCGGAGTACCACGTCGACAATCCTAAAGAGCTGGTACGTAGAGATGATGGTGTTCGACGGTTTGCTTCACATTCTATATATGGCTAAAGTGCATATCCCATGCTGCTGCATTTTCCCTGTACTTTCCATTGCTTCTTCCCTAAATTATAGCTTGCACTACTGGGAAAAATAATCCTATCAGAATAATATTTCTACACGAGCATGTTCTGTGATCACATCATTTCTTGTAGTTGCGTGTACAAAGAACCAATTTTTCTAAATCAGCGGACAGGTGAAGAAAAGAAAATAACACCAAAGTATATATACAGGACCAAATTAAACATAGGGCCTGTTTCGATGTCTGAACAAGTTGTACATTATGCGATAGGGGGACCTTCTTATAAGATTACAATCAGCAGCATATGGACATTGTTCAACAAACCACATACTTGTTTATCATAAGCACGTCGACGATGTGAGCTTAAATATCGATTTCTTGATCTCTTCGCAGCACTACATTATTGTACTTTAAGATAACCAACCTGAGAAAGAAAAACTGGTTTATTCAGAACTTTTTCATTTTAATCAGATCCTGTAAAATTAAATCATTTCTCAGATTAAATAACATTGATAAAACCTAGCTAATGAATATATGAAATCTCTCTGCTCATCCTCTCGTCTGCAGGAAGGAGGATGTGAGGGACATAAGATAATACAGAGCAGTCGCGCTGACCGACAGACTCTCTACTTCTTCAAGTCCCTCTCGCCGCACGGCCTTCACCTGGTAATAGGCAAAAACTACATGAATGTACTTCAATGCCTCAATGACTAGTACAGTTTCCTTTCTACCGCCGCTATGTCGGTTAATGTCTCCGTTGTTAACATTCTCCAAACCATTTATTTATTTATTTTCTTCCCTGGGGTTAGATTTAATATTATATAGTAATATTTATCCTACCTTTAACTTTGCTCTCTAATTTTTGATATTTTTAATTAGATTCTAACATTAATTAGGTTTTCAATAAAATCTCTATTTGCATTATCGAATATAGCAAACTGTACTGAAACCTGATAGAGTAAATCTGAGTTATATGGAAATGTGAAAATCTTTTGAAAACACTAAGTTCTAATTACCATGCAATCCTTATAATTAAATTAATCAGATGAAACAAAAAAAAAGAAGGTTACCTCTTTCTTTAGCAAAGTGCCAATTCTTTCCTTTGGAATTTCTTTGTCTAAATGCTTTAATTAGCATATGATTCACTTGGCATGTTTTTTCCTTTCCTTTTTCTTTAGTTGAGTTGCTCATACTTTACTTTTTGTCCAATTTCTACTGCGCATTTCATTTAAAAACCACAGTACCTTTCCATGAACTGAAAATTGATCATGTAGAAATAATATGTAGTTCTTTTTCTCGATTAAATTGCCATATATGTGTCATCTTTGATGATGTTCTGGTTATCAAATGGTAGATCAGTTGCAGTACTGGACCAATCTTTTCTGGTTAACGTTTCCTGCCTTAATTAACAAGTTGCTGATTAGTTCTAGCTCTGAAAAGTTTATGCTTTGAAGTGCTTATTTGCTAAACGTTTTAGTGCTATGATAAATAAAATGCAGGCGAGAAGCCATTCGGGCAGTAGAGATGTGGGCAGAGACATGATCAGAAGTAGAAACTGTTAAGAAAACTCATCTTTCCATTTGAGTACTTCATAATCTCACAGATCACAAAATTGTTCAATCTAACTCCCCTGTGATCTTTTAACAACATCTCTTGAACTGCTCCGAATTGACGTCGGAAGATACATACAAGTTTTGCTCCGAATACGTCGGTAGTGCAAGGAACAATTTTACAGGAAAATCTGGGAGAGTTAATTAGCTGTGAAGCTGTCGGAAAGCATCGAATAGAGTTGCCTTGTGAAGTTGTAAAAGCAACATCTCTTTTGTTCTATATATATATATATATATATATATATATATATATATATATATATATATATCTTTTGTTGAGTATAAACTATCATAAAAATGTCATTTTTGGGAAGCTTAAGTTTGAAGAAGATAATGGTTGCTTCACACTTTTCTTCAGTTTTTTTTTTTATTCGTTTCACATGGTCCGTCCGTCACATTGAAGCTCTTACCGCTACAAGTTCATTTTAACAAGTTCAAATGAGAAACGATCGCTAACGAACTTGGCTATGGCTTCCGTCGACCAAACTACAGCTGAATGCAGTGAGCTTGTTTCTATGATGGACGCGATCAATACGAAGGTACGGGCAGAGACTCAATTGCGTAAGTCCCTCATACAAAAGGTCCCCGAACGTCTTCGAAGTATCGAGAACGGCGCCTACTACTTCAACCCCCAAATGGTGGCGATCGGCCCCTACCACCGACACGACCCACAAGTGCAGCCAATGGAAGAGATCAAGAAGGCGGCCGCTCTCGACTGGTGCAATAGCAGAAGCCACTCCGTCGAAGAGTTTTATGCGAAGGTTCGGGAAGTCGCTGGCGAGGCTCGGAGTTGCTACGCCGACCGATTTGATGACATGAGTGAAAAGGAGTTCGCCGACATGATGTTCTTCGATGGCTGCTTCCTGTTGGAGTTTATTGCTTGGTGGACCGATGATCATCTGCCTTCTTCGTTCCTCCGAAGGTGGATGACTTTCCCTCGCTACCTGAAGATCAGCGCGGACTTGATGGTGTTCGAGAACCAGATTCCGTGGGCGGTGGTAGAGGCCCTCACGAGTTTGAGGCGCGTACAAATTACTCAATTTGCCCAATATATTATTCCCCTTGACATGGTATTTGTTGACGAGGGCGAGGGTAACAGCTATAAGCCCTGCCACCTATTGGACCTTGTGCGTTATAGATACCTCGGCCCCGAGATGGTGCAGAAACGCAGTGTGGTGCCTGCTGGTTCATCGCTCTTCACCTCTGCCACGGACCTCGCCGAGGTTGGTGTTCGAATCCGTGCAAGCAATACGTTACACTTCCGGGATATTAGGTTCCACAGGGACTTGCTCTTCGGGTGGCTGTCCCTCCCCCCGATCGTAATCGACGATCTGACCCAAGTCGTCATAACGAACATGGTGGCGTTCGAGGGGTGCTCTGTCGACGAGTCCGAATACATGGTTGGCTCTTACCTCTGTCTGCTCGCTATCCTCATGAGCGGGAAGGAAGACGTGAAGGAGCTGAGATCAAAGAAGATAATGCGTAGTGATCTCAGCGACCGGCAGACTCTCGACTTCTTCGAGTCCCTCTATCCCCACCTATTAGCTGGCGACAACTACCTTTACGTGCTTCAGTGCCTTAACGACTACTACAGGAATAGAAAGGTAAGGGTCCTCGTTCACAAGTTCATCTACAACAACTTCAAATTACTCTTGGCTGCTACGTCGGCTATTATCTTCTTCGCCACCATTCTCCAAACCATCTTCACCGTTTATGCTCGGAAATGATAAATCAAGTATCTACTACACAGTACTTGCTTCGGTTCTGGGTTTCTCTCCTCTCCAAATGTGTGATTTCCTGGCGCAACTGGCCTCTTAATTGCTTGCTTATGTAAAATAAATAAATAAAGAAAATACATAGTGTTGTTTTGTTTTGTGTTTTTTTTTTTTTTTTTTAGTAATTTACTCGCATGTGATGTGATGTAAGAAGACAATTTGCCATGAAACAGTTTCATTAATGTGTAACATGCATGCGGCGGCTTCACTATAATTATTATTGTTATTATATATTCTTTGCGTCAATTTTAATCATGTATTTTACTGTTGTTACAAAATAATCATTAGCTGAGGCAACTACGAAGTGCACGTATTTATTTTTAATATTTAAACCTCTTTCTTTTTTAATGTAAATGAGCTTATTTTTTATTAATCCAGGTCTCAATGTAAATGAAATATTTGTTTAGATAAAACCACCACCACAGCCAACTAATAGTTTTCATCATCTTCTTTTTTTTTTCAAAAAAAAAAAGTTACTGGTAAAGCTATTTACGTAGAGTTTGATTACCGGTTAATATCCGAACCTACTGAGCAAAGAAAATAGGAAAAAAAAAAAGAGAAATAAGAAAAAAATATAAATAACGGTTCTTTAATCTAAATATCCGAAACTAACCATCAGAAGCAAAACCAATCTACTCACATTTAAGCACAAACAATAGAAAGAAATAAAATAGAATTTGCTGTTTATTTGGTAGGATTATGGCTCAAATGCATATACCATCCTGCAGCGAGAATATTAGTCTTTAAAATCACATTCTGTTCCTTCAATGCTAGCCAATTCTGTTCCTTCAAGGAGGAGGGTGTAATCACTTTTCCACAATAATATTTAATATAAGAGGAAAGGTATAGTATAGAATTAAGGCTCTGCTTTACCCCCATATACTTTTGATTGCTTCTCCCCTAAATTACAGCTTACACTACTTGATACTGGGGGGAAATAATCCTATCAGAGTAATGTTTCTATACAAGCATGTTCTCTGATCACATCACCTTCTTGTAGTTGCACGAAGAACCAATTGCAAAAAGCCCTTTGATCAGGGAGGCATCATCTAAATCAGCGGACGGGTGAAGAAAAGAAAATAACAAGAGAGTATACGAGGAACCCAGCGAGAAGGATTCCCCCGTAGACAAAAGCCTGCGACGATTGTGTTGGATGACTATACTCTATGCTGCAGCATTTCATCTTATCCTTCTCGGCGGCCAATACGCGCTCCACGTACCTGATTTTTACAAAAAAAAAAAGTTTTTAAAAAATAATTAGCGAAAAATTAAAAGAAAAAACTGAAAGAAATGAGCAGAATACATAATGAATAAAAATAAACTTTCTCCTGTCGTTTAAAGTGAAGGGACACTCCTTATAAACATGGAGATTAAATATTGCTCTTCTGAAATAGTAAACGCTACAAGTTATCCATTGACCGACTAGCAAAGTTATATGAAACTGAAGGGAGGCAATATGATGAAAACTTGTTGTTTAAAGGGGTAAATTTAGGATTTGTTTTCTTTGTGGTGAATAAAATGAAAATCATTATATTTTATGAGGGACATTTCTGCAATTTAGCATTTCATTTCTCTCATTCTCCGCCAAATGAAACCAAAATGCACTATTTTGCGCTGCTAAAGAAATTATATTAGATCAAAAACAACATCCACTTGAAAGAATCCACTTTCCTAATAGAACCTTGAATATTGATGAAGTAAAACTTACTGTTGGGTAAATACAGTGCTTTGAAGTATGTCAGAGGTATTTTGATGGGCATCCTCTAGCCGGTGATCATACAACAACGAAGATAGATCCACGAGCTGCTCCTCGAGTTTCTGAAATGATGCAGAACAATCATTCTCAGATTCTACTTATATATATATCTCTGACATTGGTAGTAGAACTTTTATATATATATATATATATATTCCTGCAAATGTCCCTGCAAAATTCCTAAATATATATATATAGAGAGAGAGAGAGTAGAGCTTATATGCTTTTAAAAGCACAAGCCCATCCATGCTTGTGAATTTTTTACCATTGAATTTGTATTGGAATTTGTGTTTTTTATTTGTTTTCTCTCTGTTTAGTTGACTTTACAATAGCATAAATCCCAATACAAATTCAATAGTAAAAAGTTCACAAGCATAAATTGGCTTGTACTTTTAAAAGTATATAAGCTTTACTCTCTCTCTCTCTCTCTCTCTCTCTCTCTCTCTCTCTCTATATATATATATATATATATATGGGGCAATTTCCTACATACCCCTAAAAATTTTTCTGTTTTCAGATTTACCCTTCTTAGAAGGCTAATATTAAAACTACCATTCTTACGTTCCAACTTCTTTCGAAAATACTCCTGAAGTTAAACTCTGTTAGTGTACCGTTTAGAATTACCGTTATCTGTGTGTAATTACTATTTTGCCCTTTCAAATATACCCTAAACCCTAAACCCCTAAACCCTAAACCCTAAACCCTAAAACCCTAAACCCTAAACCCTAAAACCCTAAAAAACCCTAAACCCTAAACCCTAAAACCCTAAACCCTAAACCCTAGAACCCTAAAAATCCCTAAACCCTAAACCCAAAAACCCTAAACCCTTAACCCTAAAACCCTAAAAAATCCTAAACCCTAAACCCTAAACCCTAAACCCGGGCAAAATAGGTATATCTGATAGTTTTCAACTCCGATTATTATTTAACTCTAGTTTAACCCTAGTTAACTTAACGAAGGAAAACGGTAGGGGTATTTTTAATAACGGTGGAACGTATGAAATGTATATTGGAAAGAAAAAAATAAGAGGGATAAATCAGATATTTCTTCATATTTCAGGGGTACACAGGCAATTATCCCTATATATATATATATATATATATATATATATATATTCCTGCAATTGTCCCTGTAAAATTCCTAACTTCGCATACCATCAGAATGGCAATTTGCGACAAAATGCCCTTGTCTACAGTTGGGGAGTCATTCAAGGGGGAACGTTGGTTTCATACCAAAAAAAGCTTTTAAAAATGGGCAATTTGATAAGTACAAGCATATACATAAGAAAGAAGCTTTTGAAAGGCATCTACGAAAATACAGATTTTGCAAGGGTGTATACATAAAATCATCCGATAATTACAGGAGTCATAATGGAAATTGTACTCACGTCTAAGTACTGTTCCAGGCGTTCGACAAGCTCGTGTGGGAAAGGCTCCGGTAAGTTCGTTTTCTTTTTGTAAAATTTCTCTACCCAAAGCTCGGTCTTCGTCTTGTTTCTCTTGCCTTTCACAGGCTCACCTAAAGGGGTTTTTAGGTGCTCTGCAGCAAAAGACTGGACAGCCTGTACAGATCACAGATAAACCACTATTTGGCGTAAAATGAGCAGATTAAATCATAATGCAGTTTGATTCACAAAAAATCATACCTCTGAAGCATCCCGTATCTTCCTAAGAGCAGAATCCACTCGTGCATAAATTGTGCTTCTCTACAGAAGGAAAAAGCCAGTAAGTAGAGTGGCACTATGAAGCATGCAGTTCTTTCCGAACAGGACCCCTCATTTACAGGGGAAAAAAAAAACCTATGCCAAGCACATTGGATTCTTCAGATTAGCCAAGCCAAATCATATGACACTCATGCTGGAAGCCTTACCAGAGCAACATCCTGAAGCATTTGACTGATTTGGGAGGAATTTGAAAATGGCCCAAATGGATGACATCCCGCAGCCCAAAGCCAGTTCATAATTGGCCTCTCATGAATATGTGATGCTCTTTCATAAGGAGCACTCAGCCCTCCCACTGCTGAGGCTAATCCTGCTAAAATGTGACGCTGTGCTATTGATGGAAAGGCATATTGTTTAGTTGTTTCCGATACATAACTGAAACAAGGTGGAAAAAGGTCCAGTCAAATTACAGTATGAACAAGAAAGGATCCTATATGGGTATGATCTTAGAGTTTATCTTTTGATAATAACTAGTTAGCTTGGTCAATACATTGAAGAACATGTAAAAATTAGGAACCAATTAGTACAGCTTACATTTTATTCTCAAATAAAAGATCACAAATTCTATCCAATTAAATGTACTGTAGAAACTTACAAATTCCTGTTATTATTGGTTAGTTTGTAAGTGTATCCTTCAAAAAAAAAAAAAAAAAGGGGGGGGGGGGTCCAAAAAAAATCACTATCTGAGTTTTTCGCCTTTTGCCGTCAAAAATAAAAACCCATAATTGTATGGACAGCGAAAAGAAGCCAGAGCATCTAATCACATAGTGCTTCAGTTTATCATAATTAGAAAAAAAAAAAAAGAGAATGCAAGTGGCAACAGTCAAGGCTTTGGTTTGACTGTTCTGCATTAGTTCTTTAAAGCAACCGTGCATAGAGTGAAAGTCATTCTGAACATACCTCAGAGGTATCTTTTCATTTCCATGCTGAAGGACGATCACAACATCTTTGCTTGTCCAAACAAGACTCTCATCTTCCATAAGAAGATTAGAATCAACATCAGCTAATGATAACACAAAGCTGTCAAAATAATAAAAAGAACACAAGTTAGCAAAACCAGAATTAACAAAGCATAGTTTTGATTAGAGTTTATGGGCAATTACTTAGGGTTTATGGGCAATTACTCTGAAGTTCATTACAATCAAGTTATATTAGCAGTTAATGTATTTAAGCATATATAGTTATAACAATCTCAAATTAAGTCCTATTATTTTCTTAACAAAGAAAATATAATTCTTCTGAAAAAAAAAGGGTCAACTTTGTTGTATGAAGCAAATAGATTGAAATATTTTTTAAGGAAGATGACTACAGACAAATACAAGTCTTCCGTGTTAAGCATAACATACGAAAAAGAGATGCATACGAAAGAGAGAGAGAGAGAGAGAGAGAGAGAGAGAGAGAGAGAGAGAGAGAGATGGAATGGTTACACTGGAATAACTCGGGTTCCATAGGTTCTATGTAAGTTCCCCTGTTTCTTTTTTCCGCTACGTTTCTTATCTTTTTCAGATTTAGGCATGTAAGATTCCCATATAGGTCTGTTCTTGATAATAGAATCCTGTGAATTATCTGATTCGTCCATCCAGTGCTGGAGTGAACAAGGGAAAAGAAAACAAAAATTGTAAGCAGCAGGAATGAGAGATAGCATGCTCCTTAGAGGGAGGTTAAACTTGCATCACAAGTTAGACAAAAAAAGATACCAATAATGAGAAACATATAAATGAATAGATCCCCACTAGCTAGTATGCAGACCTGACGAAGGAAAAATTTACTTGAGAGAGATGGATCAGCAACTTCTAGTAAACCAGCAGCAAGCACATCAGCAGAACGTTCCATCTCCTATAGAACATTTTTTTTAAAAAAAAAACGCACAAGAAAGGTGACTTGATCAGAACATTTTTGAACAACTTGAATGAGACTACAGCACGAACAAAAGTAGTTGTTGCATAATCAAATCAAATAACTGTCCAAGGATTGTTAAAGCGGAAACTATATCACTGAACTAATCTGGAAAAAAGGAAACCCCAAATATCGAATCTATCCAAACCTAACCAACAGTAAGAAAGAGAAAAAGGCAAAAACGATAAAAGCAAATATGTAATGTATCTTAAGGAGCAGATAAGATTCATATAAAAAACCCAACCTCTTTAAGGATGGCTCCATCCAGGTATGTTCTGGTATGGACATGAAAGCGCCCATCCTTTTTAGTCTCTTGAAGAGAATGACCTCGCATAGCTTTTGCAACAGCAATGGCCAACTTCTCATGCCGATGCAATGCATGTGAACCCCCAACTATCACAACCTCCTGACCAGTGTGGACCATCTTCTTCACCTAAAAAATGCGAAAAATGGCCACCAAATGCAGAACTTAGAAGCAGGAAAATAACTGTATCAAGCCATCATTATATTATGCATTGAATTAGTTTCTAAAACTTCATTTGATTCCCCTTCAAGGGAGAAATTATTGCCCAGATTTTGTCCATCATGGACTGGTCACCAAGACTTATGCCTAGAGTTCTTAAAGTCAAATTTTAAAATATTGGATTGGATGTGATCGATAACACAAAAGTTATGAAACGAAAAATGATTACTTCCAAGCAACTAGTTTTCATATAACAAACAATAGCCATTTAAACATCACTGATTCTCCGATCGCATTGGTTGGTTACTTGTTTCTTGGCTGACATGAATAAACCAGGTTGAGGAAATAACTTATCCCTTGAAGGATAGCTTGTTGGAGCTGGCATTCAGCATGAGAGGAAATATATCCTGAATTGAATAGAAGATTTTGCTTACCTCTCTCTCAATTGTTTGGATGTCTATGCTATAGTTGTGGCCAGCTTGAAGGATGTTGTATCTATTGTGGTTTTGCAGCACAATAATTGGTATAAGCAACCTTGTTGTCAAATCAACAGTTTCAAACCTGGGTTCAGAACAAAACGTACAGACTTATTAGTGAAGAGTAATGAAAAACATGGACTAAAAGATAACTATCAAAAATAGAAAAAGAGGAACATAAGTAGAAATGGAAATATATGCTAGAGATGAGGGTACAATGACCTTCCGGATCTTTCTTTTTCATTTTCTTATGTTTGTAATGACTAATGACGGCAGCTACCTAAACTTCTAGTACTTGTTTGTCCAGCACTACACTTGTAGTTTGTGATGTAACCACAGGAGATATACCCAGCTACAATTTTCTAATACTGGTTATCCAGCTACAATTATCAACCACAAAGATTAGTGTACGGCATATATCTTTTTGACTCCTTGGAGGGCATCTTTAATCCTTTGTTCAAAAATGTCAATCTTATTTCCATTTATATTACAACTTAACGGTCTCCTATGTAATAGTCCGTAAAGTGACAAATATTCCGTTAGACAAAATACTCCGTAGACTGTTTAAAAAGTTTTTAAAAAGTGTTAGCGGATGGTGAGGTACTTAAATCAAATATAATGTAAGGTCAGATAGTAAAATCAAAATTCTCAAAGGTCATGCACCAATTTCAAAAAGCACTACTGTTATGGTAAGGACTGTACATTGGTACCAAAAATAAAAAATTTGTCCATAATACAAAGCATGAGAGTTTAATATCAATACCGCACATCTGGGGCTATAACATGTTCAATAGTAGTCGAAATCAAAGCTCCGAGTTGGCCCATAAAAAGATCATGTGTTGAACTAAGACTTGCAGCAGCCGAACCTCTTGGGAAGATTATATTTGATAACCGAGGCAGTGTTCTGTAACTAACACTTCCTTCTTCAGTCTCTATTTTACCGTAAGTACAAGGGCCTGCTGAAAGATCAATTACAACAAATCTGCAGCAGAACAAGAGTGAAGATTAGAGTTGGCATAGGTTGATGTCGAAAATACAATGTAAAAAGAGAAGTAGATGGTTTAAAGGTTATAAAAATAGGAATTCAAATGAAAGATGATGGTTAATTACAGTTTGCATATAAGCCAAATCTTAATTGAGAAACTATTTCACAAGATTCCAGAGATTCTAGTTTAAGTATTCAACAATGGAGAAAAGATAATAAGGCATCAGAATTTCCAATTACAGAATATATTAAGTAGGCACAAGCATCTAAAATCCATCCAATCGTTTCTTAATCAAGTAGAAAATCAGGGCAAAGACACAACAGAGTACATAGAACATTTACCAAAAGATGTACCTTCCAGAACTTAACCAAACCTGAGATGCTCCTCCACCATTGTACCGATAACGGTAGACATAATCTCCTTCCTGTCTCTTCAGTTGTTCCTCTGTTAGCCCACTAATTCTCCCGGACATCAAACTGTCAAGATCAGTTTCCTTATTCCTAGGGTCCATTCTGACCTGGGTCGTCACCAAAATCAGAAGCAGAAAGAGATGGGAATTTATATCTACATATCCTTGCAATATCATCAATTTTCTGCATCGTGTGAAATCTGAACTTTCATACATTTCCTCAAAAGTGTAGTTTCTTACAAGAAAACCCTTATCTTATGTTAGGGAATTTACAGAGGGAAGTTGGCTTTGCATCGATATAGGTTTTTTAAAAGAAGTACAGGTGTATACATGTACGAAATGAGTTCTCAAACGATATATATGACAATTTTAAATATGTAATGTATATATGTAAAAGAAAATAGAGGGGTACATATGTAAATAAATCTAAAGAAATACAGGCAGATCATCATAAAAAATGGCAAAAGCTCTTCCAAATTGACCAAGTTTTTCACATGAGTGCCCAGTAGTATTATCATTATATCTGCAATGTAGGCATTAAGTAATGCAGCACTTAAAAATACTACTGGTACATATGTAAATAAATCTAAAGAAATACAGGCAGATCATCATAAAAAATGGCAAAAGCTCTTCCAAATTGACCAAGTTTTTCACATGAGTGCCCAGTAGTATTATCATTATATCTGCAATGTAGGCATTAAGTAATGCAGCACTTAAAAATACGGTTACTATACCTTGTCAAAATTCACAACAAATATTGCAGAAGGCACAGGTCTGTCCATTTCAGTAGCAGAATAACCACTTTCCATGTCAAATATAAACGAATACAACTTTTGGAATATTGGCTCCACTACAGTTGCATCTACCTCGAAAAGAGGAAATTCCCTGCCATATTCACTCTGAAAAGGGTAAAAATAGTTCAGCAATTTAGAAGTCACAGGTGAGAAAATATTAGAGTTAAAGAAGTAAACAGCATGCATCATTCATGTAAATGGTTACCTCTCTGGCAGTCCCTGCAGGAACCATTGCATCCTTCAGAGCCTTTTCAAGGGATATCAATTCAGGCTGTCCAACCTATGAAAACAAAAGGAATAGGTTTCTTTAGAATGGCAACGAAGGAGCTTAGCATGCATGCATACTACAATATCAGAAAAATAAGATGAAAAAAAGAATAAAGTTGTAACGACGTGACAGCTCACTAACTGGCACAGTTGAATTGCAGAAAAATGTTGAGGACAAATATGCATGTCACTACCCGATTTTTCCCCTTCTTCAGCCCATGAAATAGAATAGCTGGTGTCGGTTTTAGAGAATAGCATTTAGTAAGTAACACCAATCCCCTATCACGATGATTTTGGAGGGCTTAATTGCCATATTAGCTTATTGAGTTCAAATTTACCAGCAATAGAAATGAAAGATTGACTCTGAATAGATAAATTGCCGTAAAGAGAGATAATAAATAAATAAATACACACCATACAAAAATTTCAACTGCAAACACCAAACTAGAATGCCAAGTATATGCTATCCTATTGTCTACTGAAATGAAGCCATACAAACTAATGCTTTGAGGTCCAAAGAAAGGCAAGGGAACTTACAGGTATTGAATTGTATATGATATGATGTTCGATATCAATGGGCTCTCCAGTCTCGAGGCATGAGGGGCGATGGGTTGGGAAACTAGATTTCATAAAATCTTCAAGTTTTCGTGCATCCAGTGTGTATCTATACCCTCCATCACCATTAAAGCCAGCAAGAACAATATTAACCTCAAGCGGAACCTGAAAAGGGACCTGCAATAGAAACCTATATGTTGAGAAATATCCAACAAATTAAACAAGAAATACAGGGGAGCAATCACATGAACCGGCCCTACAAAATCCGCAAGAAAAAACCTCTTAAAATTAAGCAACAACAAGCAAAACAGCAGTTTCCCGAATAAAGTAACTCAACTGACTTCAGATGAAGCATATTACCAGCAGCTTTCAGAAATGCTAGAAAGAAAATAATAATAAGAAACTCAAAAAGTTATATATTTTTTAAAATTGAATATTCTCATTCTCAAACATAAGATCACACTCCTAATAGCTCGCTCCATTATTCTAGTCCATGAGCTCAGGCCCCTTTTACTACAGCATACAGTATCACTCTACTTCATCCGGCTAATACACCAGTAACTTAACTGCATAAAGCTTTCAAACTAAATCCTCTAAAACATCTCCATTAGAATTACCTAACACCAAACAACTATTGATCTGCGGATTCGGCGCCGTAATTAAAAGAAACAAGGATTCAAAACCTAATAAATGGAATTCGCAACTTCGGATCCCATCAAAAGATGGAATCGAAGGAGAGAGTGCGAGTACCTCGGCGCGCGTGTGGAGCATGCGGCGCACATCGGCGCGGACGCTATCCTGGACGTCGTGGAACGCGCCGTGGTGCCACTGCGGGTGCCCGGGGTCTCGCCGAAAAGCTTGACGCGCCGAGTGAGCCCCCGAGAGGAGATTGCAAAGGAAGACGAAGAAGATGACGAATGGTAAGCGAGGAGAGGAGCCCATTCTGAATCTATCGAGGATCGAAGGGAGAGGAAGAGAGAGAGAGAGAGAGAAGCTTCTTCAGATCGCCATGGCCGAGGAAGAGCGAAGCTTCTTCAGATCGCGGCGTCGCCGGGGAGAGGAGGAGGTCGCGACTCGCGAGCGAGGAAGGCGAAGGCGTTAGTAGAATAGAAAAGGTGCAGGGTAAGATTAGTCCCCTACCAATTCATGGGCCGGACTTATTAGCTCTCGGCCCAAAAAAGCCCAAACATAAAAAGAGCTGAGCCCAATCCAAATTGGCGTGGACAAAATTGATCAACTGGACAAACAACGGGCTCGGCCTGATTTTCTATATCATTGGCCCAACAAATTGGGTCATTTTGGCCCAGAGTACAATGTATATATAGTCCCCCCCGTCGTATCCCGATATAGAGATTGAGTCCCCGCAATTTGCAGTTAAATACTATAGTTTTTATTTATTTATTTTTCTTTCGTATTTAACTGCATTTTAGTTCCGAACAACGGAACAACTCATATAAAATATGAATTTAACTATAAAACGGTGCTTTTTTTTACTGAAAACTAAAAAATATATATAAATTATTTTACAAATTGATGGCCAAAAAAGAAGAAAAAAAAATAAAAGGAAAATTGTTCTTTATTTTGAGTGATCCATAACCCCATTTCTCATTTTAACCCCACTTTCACTTTTTTGCCAGGAAAATTTTACCTAGTAATTAAAGCATAAGTTATTATTTTTCACATTATTTTTCACATATAAAGTAAGACAAAAAATCGAACTAATTATTAAATCATTAATCATGCATGCCTAAATAATCCAACCAGCATATCCAACCATATTGGTCGTAAAAATACAAATAAAGATTTACATATAATGAAAATGTCCACATTTTTTTGTTTCTTCATTTGATCATGGCACCATGCACGCATTTTTACAAATTATAACTCCACAGGGAAAATTTCTCAAATGTGGAAGTCAAAAAGTAAATGCCAAAAAAAGGAAACAACACTATATATATAGAAGGTTTGCTAATAGATTTCTTTTGTAAGCATACTTACTCAATTAAATTCCAAATTAATTCCTTTCCAACACTGTATCATCTATCTGTATATATATTATTGTTACTACTTTCATCTAATCTTAACTTAGAAAAGAAAAAAATTTGTGATCTTTTGGTGTTCTCTCTTTTTTTTTCTTGTTTTGTTTTAATTATAATTATTATTATAATTAACATGAAGTTTCTACTCCTGTTTGCTTCATTTTTTGTTGTGGTCTCTTCTCGTACTCTCCATGGATCAGGAAATGTGGTGAAGAGCGTATACGTTGATCCCAGTGGAAAGAGAGATTTTAGAACGATCCAAGAAGCTATTAACTCAGTCCCTGATAATAATAATCAGTGGATTCGGATTCACGTCGCATCTGGAGTCTACAAGTAATGTGTTCTTACTTTTTAACTATTCAATTCAGTGTCTTAATATTCTCTCCATTCCATCAAAATGTAATTTTCTTTTGATTTACGGTAGTATAAATCGGTGTTGACGTAAACATTATTATGCAGAGAAAAAGTGCTAATAACGCAGTATAAAGGATTTATCTTATTGGAGGGGGAGGGGGCACCCCAAACTTCGATAGAGTGGGGAGATTACAACAATGACAAGTCGAACGATACGACCGTTAGTAGTGCCACATTCTCTTCGTATGCTACTAATTTCGTGGCCAGAGATATCTCTTTTAAGGTACTCTTTTTTTCTTCTTTTTTTTTTTTTTCCAATAATGTTACTTTTGCCATATTTTTAATGCACATATAATAGTTACATATCGATTTAAAGTTCGGTGAAATTTACGTGTATATTATTTTTTTTTAATGTACATATTTTAATATGCCATATTTTTAATGCACATATAATAGTTGCATATCGATTTAAGGTTCGGTGAAATTTGAGTGCATATTATTTCTTTTTAATGTGCCATATTTTTAATGCACATATAATAGTTGCATATCGATTTAAGGTTCGGTAAAATTTACGTGCATATTATTTTTTTTTTAATGCACATATTTTAATGTGCCATATTTTTAATGCACATATAATAGTTGCATATCGATTTAAGATCCAATAAAATTTACGTGCATATTATTTTTTTTAAATACACATATTTTAATGTGCCATATTTTTAATGCACTTATAATAGTTGCATATCGATTTAAGGTTTGGTGAAATTTAAGAGCATATTATTACTTTTCTATTACTGTATCCAGTTATTTTTCAATTTATTTGCAAGCAGAGTTTTATGTGAATGTCATGCTGCATTGTTTTGAATCCAAAATTAAAATCAGATTGAAATTCTACTGGAATTTAAAACGCTGCGTTCAAATTTGACATGTATCTTCAGCTGCGTTTTTCCATAATTTGAGCTTCCTATAAAATCAAAGTGCTTTCCAAAGGTAATTATTGCCGTCCCAGATTATTAAACCGAATCCAATCTTGGATTTTGATAAAATTTTCATTATAAAAAGGAGAACCACTTGAATCGATGTGTGACACCCAATGGTCACACATCGGATGAAAATAGGACTGCGATTGAATTTATAAAAGACATGAATGCTAGTAATAATGATTGGACTTAAACATTTTGGATTATGGTTTGGACGAAGTGAATTATTATTGCCAGTGGATCGGATTGTTATATTTGGTATTAGACCCAGCCATCAACCGGAAGTGTGTGGCGAGTCTCAGCTGAGCCAGCGATCGTGAGCTGTGTGTGTAGCGAGTCTCGGCTGAGCCAGCGATCGTGAGCTGTGTGTTTGGACTGACAAGGACGTCAAGTATAAACGGAAGAAGTTTGTTTCACCCCAAGAAATGAGATTCCATGTGATTGAATTTATAAGAGACATGAACACTAATAATAATAACTGAGTTTAAGTATTTTGGATTGTGTTTTAGATCCAATAAATTCTTATTGCTAGTCGGCCGGGCCCAACGAGTTATTATTGCCGGATTGTTTGTTACACATGGTAGTTCAATATTTGTTTTTCTACAAAGAATTACTAGTGTTGGACTGTGGCCCATTGGAGAAAGCCTTAATCATCTATCTATCTACAAAGAATTGCTAGTGTTGGACTGTGGCTTATTGGAGAAATCATCTACTGTGGAAGGGGAAAAAAATTATAAAATTTATATCTTTTGAATTGTATTGTTAGAATACGCACAATGGCGGCTCGACCATGTCGCAAGCATTGGCAGCTATGATAGCAGGAGATAGTTCTGCATTCTATAGGTGCAGTTTCTTTGGTATCCAAGATACCTTGTGCGATGCGTTGGGGCGACATTACTATGAAGATTGCTACATCGAAGGCGCATTAGACTTCATCTTTGGGCAGGCGCAATCGATATATCAGGTAACTATTGATCAATGTTCTTCTGATATAGAAATATAATTCAGAGTAAAATGGTAACGTAGTCCCTCAAACTTTTTTTTCGCATCACAATTTGAGTTTGCGCGACAGATTCATTTTACTTTTAGCAACATATTGCAAGTATAAAAGGGAAATTGCAGGTGAAAAATTACACAACATAACCCTTACAAGCATTCTCGAGCTAAGAATTTCTCTTGTGATAAAAACTTTCACTTGCCTGAGTCACTGGTTGTTATAATGTTCATGCAGAGATGCACGATTACGACGGTGAACGCCCCGCTTAGCCTTGGGTACGTGACGGCTCAAGGGCGGTCGAGCGACACGGACCAGAGCGGGTTCGTGTTCAAGTCATGCACTGTGAATGGAGCTGTGGAGACTTATCTGGGAAGGGCATGGAGGAACTATGCAAGGGTGATCTTCTATGAAACCTACATGTCCAATATTGTTACTCCTCTAGGATGGGATGCTTGGCACTACCAGGATAATGTGTAAGTCAATTAACAGCCAAACCATGCCAACACCCTACACCCCTTTTGTATTTATGTATGCATTATGTTGCATGCATGAGTGAGGGTATAAGTATATATATATAACATGCGTTGACTATGCGTATCGATGTATATTGCAGGCAGTATATAACATTTGTAGAATCAGGTTGCTCTGGACCGGGAGCAAACCCTACAGGAAGGGTGAAGTGGACGAAGACTCTGAGTTCCTCTGAGCTGAATAAGTTCATCGACATATCGTACATCAACAGCGACGGATGGCTCCAATTGCAACCGGGCACAGACTAGCGGCACAAATCTTGAGCATTGTTGTCATTCGCATGAATCTGCAATTAATATTTGAACTAGAAATGCAGCATTGGAAGGCATTGTTGTCTACTCAGGAGCCTGCTGGGGGCTCAGAGCTTAATTTACAGGTCATGATGTATCTTACTTTGTCACTGCCGACTTAATCAGAAATGTTGGTGTTTTACTTAACTGGATGTCTGAGAACTCATCTTGTGTTTTTTTTTAATACTTCCGTCTGTAATATGAATTATGGGCAACTGAATGTCTGAGAACTGATCTGGCAAATTGCAACATACTAAAGTCCAGAAATTGAAGCGTTCAAGTGAAAAGTTCGAGTAAGTCACAATAATACACTAAACGTTATTATTTAGGTACTACAGTAGTTTTTTTTTTTTTTTTTCTTTCCCAGTGATGCTAGTCTCAGGCCAGATTAGAAGCTCCTAGTACTAAAAGGACAGTAACAGTCCATAATAAATAAAAATCAAATTCAAAATTTTTGGTAACATCATTTTGCAGATTCTAACCAACTACTCGCAATGTTTGCAATACGAATTGAAATTTAAAACAAGACATACATTAAATATTAATGAGCACATCGATCCCACGGAACTCAAAGAGAGGTCTGAAACTATGTAATTTTGAAGCCCACGGAACTCAAAGAGAGGTCTGAAACTATGTAATTTTGAAGCCCACGGAACTCAAAGAGAGGTCTGAAACTATGTAATTTTGAAGCCCGCAGAAGAATGAAAGAGCAATGCAGGGAATGAAATAGAACGGTTAGATGACGGCGTGCGCAGAATTGCGCAGAGGAAACTGATTTATTTTGTGTAGAGAACATCTTCCCACGGATGACGGTAGAGAGGTTGCTTTAGTCTCTTCTGGTCAAAAGTGTGCCTGTTGTTTTCAGAAATTCATCAGTATCAAATATGTCAATCATCACAGAATCAGAAGAAAAAACCAAAAGGCAAAATAATAAAAAAGGGAAAAAAAAAAAATCTATAACTCTTGTGATTAATGTGAATAGCAAAATTGGAGTTACCCGATTAGTCCAATGGAACGTGCGAGTACAAAGAGCCCATTCAGGTATCCAATCTCAACAATCTCATCAATCTCTTGCTTGGTGAACATCCCACTTCCAGCGAGAAGATCCAAGAAGAGTGAGCCAATTGCACCGTCGACGTTCATAACCAAGTTGTTTGCCTTTGAGAGAGTGTAGGTCTCGACTTTAACAGCATACTCCATGTACTTTACTGAAGGGAAATGAGTGTGTGCATATTGCTGTAGAAGCTGCACTCTCTTATCTCTGTTGTCTCTACTCTTAATCCTACAAGATCAAAAAACCAAGTTTACAAACTATGTCCCAAAAAAGTTGCTCCAAGCACAAAAATAATTCATTAGATTAATAGGCTAATGGTTTTCGCATCACTGAAGTAATCAGTACATAAATTCCAGATTAAATCACAGAAACAGATGAGATTTAATATACCTGTGCCCAATTCCTGGTACACGGATGCCCTTCTTTTTCATACCTTCGACGAACTCATAAGGAGTGAGACCCTGAAGCAATGCATTGCATATACATTACTGTATTAGCTATAGAGAAAAACCACAAGGGTGCTAATAATTTAGGTAACTCACTCTGTCATAGGCATCCTTGAAGTATCGAGCAGCGTCATCAATTGCACCGCCAAATCGAGGACCAATTGTAAGCAATCCTATATTCCATTCAGTTTGCATCCTTTCAGATACTTGTATAATGTATACATGTTGCTGTTTAAAAACTTAAAAAAAGAAAATGTAGCATCATTCTTATAAACCTACAATCATGGAGTGTACCTGACACCAAGCTGGAAACTAGGTCTTTTCCAGCTCTTGCTGTGACTATGGAATTATGAGCGCCCGAGACGCAAGGACCATGATCAGCACAGAGCATAATACAAATCTGGCAATTATTTTGAAGTTGTAAGCTCAAAAGGAAAGCTACTTGTGAAGAAAATATGTTGCTGAGAAGATTTATTCACACATAATCTTAGAGAAATGAAAAGGTGGGAAAAAGAGAGAGCTATCAAATCTAGCCTGCGACCAACCTCAATAAATTGTGTGCAATAACGGGGAAGACTGCGTTTGAACCACAAAAGAGAAATAACATCACCGACACCATAGCCCTGTTCTATAATTGTAGACATGGGAACACCAGCATAACATGGTTCCTCACCTGCATACGAAGGGAGCATTTGAGAACCTCACCTTGATTAAAACCCTAAGAAATTCTGGATTAAAAAACAAAACAACTAAAACATACAGAAGGTCAAGAGAAACATCAATCAAACCTCTGTCATCAGATATGGTGGAGATAATATGTGTTGGAGCTCGAACCTTCCCGCTTTTGATCGCAGTTTTAAGATCCTCAGGAATTTGAGGAGGAGTTACTTCAGATACAGGAGCAATCTTTCCTTCCTCAACCTTAACAACGAAGCGAATATACAATAAATGTGAAAAGTCAAATGATGAGTTATAAGTTTTTTTTTTTTTTGAAGAAAAAAAGGCAGCATGCTGCCGCTTCATTCATAGAGAAATGAACTTGGCTACAGAGGAGAGGCAGCTGGGCCTCGTCACGGAAAGAGGAAGGCAACAAAAAAAAAGAAAAATGATGAGTTATAAGTTATAACGAATAGTTTAAAGAAACCAAGTAGGATGTCAATCCCCACTAGGCATGCTCATTGAAACAGATAGATTTGTACCATCAGTATGTTAAAGCACAAGAAGGACAGGCACGCTAGCTACTTACTAGTTTATCAAAAGTCTCTTTGATCGCAGCCTCTAAAGCTTCATACGAAGTGGGAACAACTGCTCCAGCTTCCCTTAAAGCCTGATTTTTACCTTGAGCTGATTCCATCTCACCACCACTCTTGGCACCCTAATTTAGGAAACCAGAACATGATTTAGAAAGGCATCATTGACAAGAGTGATCCCTGTCCAAAATTATCAAGGTTGGTGATTTATTATAACTTACAGCATGACCAAACTGCACTTCTGATTTGAAGAGCCGCGCGCAGGTCCCACTAACCCAAGCAACAACTGGTTTATGGACCTTTCCTTCTTTTAAGGCCTCAACTAGGGAGTACTCATCTCTCCCGCCCAGTTCTCCCAGTACGACAATCATCTTGACCTAAGATTGAGAAACAGTATTATTGAGCAGAACAATCTATCAGGGAACACAGCCTCATGATTCAAATTAACATTTTCATATTGTATGAAGCAGAAGTAGATAATAGTAGTTTCCTGTTTACTGATTTGTTACAAGTTGTGAGGTTTGGATTCCATACTAATTTCCTAAAGGCTACATAGGTAGAAAAGAAAAATAAAAGGAAGATCTTGTCTTTAATAAAGCTAAAGCCGTACAAATGCAGCTAAACTTGCACAGTATTTCAAAGGGGGGCATGCAATCCTCTTGAACAAAATTAAGGATTTGATGATTTTCCTTCAGTACAGAGGATTTATTTTCACAAAAAGTAATTACTTATATACAAGACCCATCTGAGAAACTGGGTTCACGTCACTCCAAGTTACCTGGGGTATATTATTAAAGCGCAGAACATGGTCTGAAAGAGTTGAGCCAGGAAAAACATCTCCTCCAATTGCAATGCCTGCAAAAGTTTGAGTGTTGAATTATTCCTACACCTCTAAAAGCATCTTTAAACTTTAGCCACATGCATTCTATACCTTCATAGATTCCATCTGTCACACGTGCAATTGTGCTGTAAAGCTCATTTGACATGCCTCCCTGTAACCATAAATTAAAGTTCTCAGACCTCAATAATGACTTTATAAAATAAGAAAACACAGGTCAAGCAGTTGCAATAAAACCCATACACTGATCATAATTCACAATAAATGTTCCCTGTGAAATGTGAACTTATTCCCTGTGAAATGTGAACTTAAGTTAACCTAGGGATTTTACTATCAGTAAGAGCATACCGATTTTGACACAAATCCAACAGATCCTGGTCTATAAAGTTTGCAACCGATTATATTGTCAATTGTTCCAGCAGTGTCACCAATCTTAAAGGCTCCAGCTTGAATGCCCCCAACAGTGGCAGGTCCAATAATAACCTACAAGCAGCATCAGAGAAAGAAAAAAAAAAGATTAAAGAAATATTTGACATACATAATTATTCAACTAAAAGCAGCAAAGCACCTAATTCTGACAGAAGAACTACATAAAGTTAATTCAAGTTAACCATATCATCTTGCATAATGTTGCTCTTTAGTACTTAGGCATCAGTAATGAACATAAATTTTGATGTCTTTTACATCAAATGTTGAATTCAATCTTTTCCCTGAACTGAAACCGGAATTTTCGTAACTACCATGCATGAACTTGAAAATGCATAACAATTCTTCGGTTTGCTGTGATTCTTACCTTGTTATTAGCCCGCGCATAAGCAATCAACTGTTTTGCATCTGATTCAGGAACACCTTCAGCTATGATAGCTACTACTCTGATCGTTGGCTGCTTCAAAGCAAACATAGAAGAGGCAGCAGCACTGCACACAAAGCAAACATGATGGCCATTGTGTATTTTAGAGAAGAAAGATTGCATTCTATCAGTCAAGCATGAAAATATTCACCAACCTCCGAAATGATGCAAAGTTGATAAAAACATCAGCAGTTGGATGTCCACCACAAGCAGCTTCAATGCTACAGTAAATTCACAAAGAAGATAACTTACATAAGCATATATGAAACATGTTAATGATGGAATACATAACTTAAATGACCATTCTACAGAATAAGTTGCACCTTTGACTCATTAGAGAAATGATGTATATCACAGCTTTGAGATGTTTAAAACATTCCATAATAGCAAGGTGAACATTATAACCACAATACATTCCATAGTTTTTATGTTTTAAGATTACCTGATAAAGAATGGTTTTGAGAAAACCACAATTTTTTCTCTCTTATTACGGATTATTAGTGTCGAACATTCAGCCATGTTGTCGCGCCTATGAGATTTAGGACTTTATATAATACAATTGGTTATCAGCATGGGTAGCAATGCCGACTATTATGAACCCAATATACTGCCAGTTTTTAACAGGGTTTGCAATGTAAGTTTTATTAGCAATACACGATGCCTTTTTGGGAAGGCCGATATAATAAGCTGCACTCACGCTGAATGGACTGGAATGGCAATTTCTTCCTGCCCAAAAAAGAGTTTTTGAAACCCCTCAGAACCAGGATTGATGATTCCAGCAACAGAAGGTGTTTCTCTCCCTAAATGTAGATAGGAGTCAGAACAAAAATATTGCTGATTAGATCATAAAATACAAGCTGTTTATTATAATTAAACTAACATAGTTCATGGGAACTAAAGAAATTGTACGCACCGCAGAGAAAGTCAAAGTCGAGCATTCTCTGAATAGGGAGTTGCTTATAATTGTAGAACAATGCCTGAGTGCTTCGAGAGAAAATTTGCCCTGTAGCCATTGTTTATGCAGACAATAAAGGAGACCTGCAAAGAAATGCCCGATCAGATATGCCACTTCAAAGAACTTAAACATGTCACTTTGTCGGATCTTCAGATGAAGGGAAATCTATAAAGGTAGAAAAGTAGGATTATTTTTAAATTGCAAACTAATAACATTTTTGCTTGAGTTTTACACTAAAGATTAAGACATCATAGTAGTAAGCCTACAGTTAGACACATAATGAGAAGGACATCATGATTAGGAGTCAAAAGAAGGCTATATGAAGATACTCCCATCAATAATAGAAAAGAGTTGAGTTGTGACAAATCATGCAGCATTTACAAGCTAGGCAAAATGAAGAATGATCCTATCGCCGTATAGAGCTAACCGAAACCAACAAGAAAACTACATTTAAAAAGGAAAGTGTTAGAGAGCAATGAACTGAACATTCAAAAGAACTGCAGGAAAGAGCCGAAACACTAAGGCAACCGTCATATCTAAATCTAATGATAATCCCTTCACATCGCCCGCACCAATTTGTTGGCTATTTATTTATAGTTAAAATAGGTCCAATTTTCTGCCACGTGATAATAGGCCCAAAAGGCTAATAAGTTGAGTTGAGTGAGCCCAATAAGTTGAGTGCGGCTGCGGTCCACAATAGACCTAACAGCAAGAGGCCCAATAATAGACCCAACGTCCAGGTGGGTTGAGTCCAGTCGAGATCCGTGAGCGTCTGTACGCTTTAAGTGAATTAGTTACGTATTTCTAATAGCTCGAGCTTTTGGGATTAATGGTTAGCACCAACGATCCGACACAATTGATCCACTCCTTTAAGTACCATTCCTCTATTAGCTGGCACAGACTCCAGATGCAAACATCCTCATGTTATTATAAGGGCTATCAAGATGACAATATATGCATTACACAAAAGCAAATCATGTTGCAAACACTGTAAAGTAGAAACTGCATCAGTAACTGCTAAATAATTGCCTCAATAACGTCCGATCAAACCTTACAAGCTTGGATCGCGATACCAGTAACATAATTACAAGCATGAAATGCTAGGTTCGGAGCTCAAATGGAGATCACAAGCAATAAGGCAGTCCCTCTACTATTTGTAAGCACGAAATCACAATCAGATAGTGGTTAATCACAAGCATTCATCTCAAAATCGCTAGATCTACTCAAATTCATCAAAACGAGATCAAATTTCAAACAAATCAGATCCGATCACAGATCTCGCACTCCACGAGCTCCGCATTACCGGATCAAAAGAAAGAGCCGGGATCAGATGAGATCGACCCCTCCTTCTCAAGCGAGATCAAGCAATCGAACGAATTCGGGGTCGAACACCACCTATTCGACGAAATGAGACGGAGAGATCGGAAGAGAGATCGAAGCAATACCTGGAGAAGAGATCGACGAGGGCGTGGTTGGCGTGGGGCGAATCTAAGGGGATCCGAGGAGTAACGAGGGCGACGATGGGCGAAGCAAAGAGCTCCGGATCTCCGGATCCATATAAAGAAAGGGAGCGAGAAGGGGCCGATGCGCTCCATCTAACCCCGCCGCTAACCAAAAGGTTTTCTAGTGGATTTGGTGCACCACCTCATCCGTGGACCACAAAAGTTACCTTGTGAAGTGTATGATTAGTGATGCTCTTGGGACAAGATATTACTTTAAATTTCAGCTTAAATTTTCTTTTTGCACTGTAACTACAAATATTAGATTGTAGCTTCTATTTTTTAAATTTAAAATCTCATTTTTTTGCCTTCCTGTGTTGAAAATTTGAAATTTTTATTGTGATCATACACTCTATTAAAAATTATTATAAAAATTGAAAGTAAAAAGTCAAGCAGATTAGAAAATTTAATTATTAATAAGTGAATTGAAGTTTTATGCAGATTCTAAAATAACTCTTTACAAATAACATAATTTAAAAATAAATTTGAAAATAGTCTTATTTTCTTTCCAAAGATAGTAAACTTATCGCATATTGTTATTTTAAGATAGTAAATTATTTGGATTAGATTAAAAAAAAAAAAAAAATCTTGTTACGAAATATTTATTTTCGTATGAATATATCTTTGGTTTTCATTTTTATTTTGAATACTTTTCACAATTATAAGCCAAAAATAATAAATATTGTATTCGCCTTTAAATACTAATTTCTATTATCTCTCAATTAAGATAATTCACTTTTTATATAAAAAATATATATATTTAAATCTTCTATTATATTAAAGAAAAATATTTTTGGTATATCCCATTTTGTGTATACCGTACACCACACACATCCTAAAGTGAGGTGAGTTTTATTAGTCATTTTAAAATAATAAGTAAAAAAATTCTCATCCTCATATAAATAAAATGTATATCTTATATCTCAAATTAGATGTATCACTGGCATTACTCTATATTAAAATCTCTATTTTAATATGCTGATGAGGTTTTGTTTGAATTTTTTTTCAAAACAACTTATTCATTCAATCAAACTCTATTTTAATTTTAATTTATAAATAATATTTCACACGAAAATTATCCAGAAAGTAATTTTTCAAGTCACTATATATATCATAATTAGCTAAAAATTTAATTATTAATAAGTCCAATATCAAAGTCCAGCTACTTTATATTTTTTGGCTAACAAAAAAAAAAAAAAAAAACATGCGGTCCATTGCTAATTTGGTGGACCAATTTCAGTAGAATAATCCATCGAGAAGGTGTGTCGATGCGTGTGGAGTAGCACGTGCGCAGCTGGTGGGCAAATCCGGGCTATTTATTTCTCGAAAATGTTTTGTCCACCGAACAACTACCCCCATAATTTCCCCAACTGCTTGATTTCGAAGAGAGAGTAATAGCATTATAACAACTTGCTGCCACGTGGACTTCGTGATTCGGAAACGAGTTCGGTGGTAGTTCCCGTATAGAGAAGACGTGTACCGTATTTGTAAAATCTCGAATTTATTACACTATATCATAAAAATAAAATTACGGAAATGCCACTGTAATGCAATCGAACCATTGAACAACAACCTACCAAGCAGGACAAAATAGGATGTTTTGGTCATTTTTGGTACCCCTCTCGGGGTCAGTGTGTACCGAATCTTTAGAACTTAAGAACACCCTCATTAAGACACAAAACTGATACACTTATTCAAACAAATTTACCAACCCACATTAAAATACTTTTGCGTATATTCTAACAAGTACTATTTTTGATAAAACAGTTTCCAAATATGATAAACAAACATCTTAATAGTTTAAGTAATTTATCTGGCTCGTGCAAATCACGTTATAATAATAATAATAATAATAATAATAATAAAGTTAGAGGCATATTTGTTAGAATATAAAAAATAAATAAAATAAAATTAGATTTTAAAAATTTAAGATCCAATTTAAATTAAATCACGAAAAATAAAATCTTTCATGTATTTAAAATTATAAAGAAAAATAATAATAATTTTTATTTTTAGTGAAAAAATTTACACCACAATATAATGATTGTGATTTACGGGTATCACACCAGATTACTGATCCGATTGAAATTCTTCTCGGGTGCTAACTCCCTAGCAAATAATCTCTTAAACTTTCATACGTATACGAATGATATATATATATAAAATTATTAAGATAAATTTAAAATTAGATTTAAATTTATCTTATTCCTAATCGGTTCAATCGATTAAATTCTAATTTAATTCGACTTGATTCTAATTTGATCATATCAAGTTAATAATATAATATTTGTACTTAAATGATGCACAACTCACTAACTATTAGTAAGTTCTCTTACGACATTTGTATTTTAATATTTTTAATTTATAATAATTACAAATTAGTTTAATTATCAACATATTGATAATTAAGTTCTCAGTGGATTCAAAAATCGCGATCCAGCTATCTGATCAGTCATAATCTTTTATGTGTGTGATTTCATATATTTTATTATATTTAATAATAAAATATATTGTGATCATCATCGACAATATCGCTAAAATATTTTTCAGTAAATTATAAAAAATAATTCCAACTCAACCCAATAAATATTATCGATTATTCAAATAATTTTTGTGCGTACTACAATGTATGAGTATTTTTTTTTTGTGAAGAAACTTTTTCTCCTCCTCCCTCGCTCCGAAGTGACTTTCACCGAATTAAATTTCTCTCTTTGTCGCTTAGTTCCCCTCACTTTCAATGTTGCTGGCTAATTATCAATCAATCCTTCAAAAGAATCAAAATTTGCTGTACTCCTTTATTAATTGCACCTAATGTACATTGAGTATATGGGTATAATACACTTGTCCATAATCAATAATAACAATTTAATAACTATCCAAACACATTGGCATCTTTATCTCCTCCAATTTTACATCCGTGCATCTAAAATGAAGTCAAAGCGTAACTACTCTAGAATACTTTTATCCGAGTGATACTAAGTACATGTACGCCAAAGTGTATTTTAATTTGTTATTAATTAATTATTATTATAAAATCGAGCTTTTATATTTTTAAAAGCATTCAGTTATTAGTGCCGATAGATTTTTGATTTTCGAATAAAAATTTATAGAATTAAAATAATAGCAACTCTTCAAACTTTAGTGAGCGATTGATGAAATAATATAATATAAAATGTGATATTGGTCAAAAAGATACGAAAAAATTATATCACATAATAATTACAAAATTTTCTACTGTCATGCCATGTATATACTACTGACTTACGAAACACAATATTTTTGCATATTTTTAATAATTCGATAATTCTTAAAGCATAATTTTAGTCAAATAAAGTCTCTTGTATATTCAATGTATATTGCACATGGGATCTCTCCTTAGATTTGTCCTATGTATAAATATTACAAAAGGGATAAATTATTGATTGGACTTCTACATCAGGTAGGCCAACAAGCATAATAATTAAGTAGATTAGGAATCAATAATTAATTGGGGTCACACTAAAGATGTTAGGTTAGGATGATCTTTGGTAGTTGTAGCAAATATAATTCCTTAGGTGCTTGGAGTAAAAGCAAAGGCAACAAATGTGTACATGATATTTCACATGACCATGACAGAGACACTGAAACGATCATAAAATATTAATAAGAATTGAGCTTCTATACTTTTAAAAGCACAAAGTTATTTATATTTATGAATTTTTAGTTTTTATATGAAAACTTATAGAGTTAAGATAATAATAATATTTTATAATTTAGTGGGTGATTGATGGAATAACATAATCTAATAATAGGTGAAATTTGTAAAAAAAATTGATTTAACGGTAGAAATTTACAAGCACTTTGTGCTTAGTGTTTAAAAGCACCATAAGACTCTATTATTATTATTTGGCTTCTGTATTTAGGATTCCCTAATGTAGTTTGGAAATAAAGTGGATCTGGCCGACTCGACGAAATAATATTGGATGAGCATGTACGGCCTAGCCCGATCCAATAACTTACTTTAACAAAATCGTTACTCGAGCTTGGCCCAGTAAGTTAACAAAGAGACTGAATGTAGCCCATATGTTTATGGGCCCGTTCGTTTTGAGCGGCCCCTAAGATTGATGTGGTTGTATACATTTTAACTTAAGGAAAATGCTACTTGTACACCCCATTTGGGGGTGTACATCGCACACCCCATCCATCCAATGGGTGGGGTGTGGTGAGGGGTCACTTCACAATTTGTGAAGTGACCCCCCCACCCTTAGATGGGTGGGTGTAAGATGTACACCCCCTTTGGGGGTGTACATGTAGCGTTGCTCTTAACTTAACTAATTCAATGCAATTAATATAATTTTTTTATATATAATATTTTTTCACTGTAATTTCTTAGAGCGTGTTTGGTTGAACAAAACTCTTACTACACTCAACAATTATATGCGAAAACGAAGATGCGTGCCTTACTATATCAAAACACAATTATTTTTTAATAACTGTAAGTTAAAAATAATTTTAATATTTTATATTAAATACTGTATCACCAAATATTTTTTTATGATTTCTCTCGCCAGTAATTTAAATTTAAATTTAAAATTATTACTAAAATATAAAAAAAATATTAATTATAGATTCCTCATCATACCAAATTCATCTGTCTCATCAAAGTCGCCACCGGTGAGAATAACAGTCCAATCCCGTAACTATTACCTGTCACACATCACCACCCACGTGACGGCCAATCACAGCGCGACAACGCACCACAATCGACCGCCCCAACGCGTACCGGGAGGTGACGCCACTCAGATCCATCACATCCCATCCGTCAAATCAATCCTCGTCAACCCGTCACATCCGTCCGATCAAATTCCACCGCGACGTCGCGTCACCGCCTCGCCCCTCGACGAGAAATAAAAACTCTGGTCCGAGATTCAGTTCAATGGTTTCCGGAAAACGGAAAAGATCGGACGGTCGCGGTTGCGCGAGCGGATGTGATCGGCGCGTCGCGACCGTTCGTTGGTCAAAGGGGCGCGACCGCGGTGGTCGCGTACGAGGTGCTCGTGTGGGGACGTTGGCACGTGGGAGCGAACTACGAGTGCAGTTGTAGTAGGGGAATGGAGTTAAAGAGGGGGCGCGGCAGCGCACGTGCGTGCGCAGTGAGGGGAAGGTTTTTAGTGGGCTCAAAATTAGTGAGCTAAATTAAAAAAATTCAAGTGTGGGATTGGATAGTAAACAAGATCACGAAGATCTCGTTTGCTATTACAGTATCATTTGTTCTTAAAAAAAAAAAAAAAAAAAAAAAAAAACTGATTTTAGGCAAAAGAAAAAGCAAATCAAGCCCACAGGGGCACAGATTAATTTTGGGGTAGTTTACGGGGTACGCGTAACTCTGCTCGGTGCTCCAAGTTACGATGCGGGTGCGGAATCCGAGGGGAGTTTGCTTGGGCGGACCGACGACTGCACCCCAAAGTCCAAAACATGCACTCGATTCCCCGGCCTTTTTTTTGGGGCTCGTTTCCCGAGTGCAGCAGTGTCGAGAGAGAGATGGGAGGCTTCCACTTCCCAGCTTTGGTTTGGGTTTTTCCCGTGACTTACGCTGCCGCTTGCAGCAGCAGTTCACTTTCCCCAACACCACCTCCTCCTCCTCCTCACTCCTGCGGCGTAGTCACTACGTACTCTCCCTCCTCATTAGATTCCGTGCTCTTTCTCTCTCTACTAATTTTTTAGAAGATGACTGCTATCTGTATATTTTAAGGCTTTGTTTGGTTTGGGTACAAAGGGGATATCCCCCTTTGTACCCAAACACTATTGAACAAAGGAGGAACTATTAGGTACAGTAGTTCCAGTACAAACAGAATAAGCTGGAATAACAGTTCTTACCTATTATTTTATAAATTTATTTTTTACCAAATTACCCCTCCTCCCCTCCTTTCTCTTTTTTCAATACACTCTCATCATCACAAATCCCTCTCTCTCCCCTCTCTCTCTCTTCTTCCCAATACACTCATCATCACAAATTTCTCTCTCCTCTCTCTTTTTTTTCTTCTTCCCAATACACTATCATCATCACAAATCCCTCTCTCTCCTCTCTCTTTTTAATTTAATTGGATATTAAATTAAATATTATTTTCGAAATTTTAGAAATTTTATTTTGATTTTGATTTTATCATAATTTTTGTAAGACTTTAAATTTTGAAATTTTATATTCGAAATTTTAACTTTAATTTAAACAAATAAAATGTTAAATTAAATATTATTTTCATAAAATATAATTTGAAATTTAATTTTGATTTTGATTATACTTTTGATTTTGATTTTGATTTTAATTTTATCTTAATTTTTGTAAGGCTTTAATCCATTAATTAAAACGAAGAAAGTAAAAGTTATTATTTGAAAATTAAAAAATTTTATGTTTAAAATTTATAATTTAAAATAATATTATATAATTTTAAATTTTAAAATTTAAATGTTGAAATTTTATATTTAAAATTTTAAATTTAATTTGAGAAAAAAAATATTAAATTAAATATTATTTTTAAAAAATATAATTTGATTATGATTTTGATTTTATCTTAATTTTTTTAAAGCTTTAATTCATTAATTAAAACGAACTAATTAGATTTTAACAACTTTTATCACATATTAAATCTTGAGGGTAAAAAAGTAATTTACACAACTTAACCTCTTTATTCCTCTTATTTCTCATTATCATACCAAATACAAAATCTCTTATTCCTAGAACCATCCCAAACACTTTTTTACTCTTGTTCCGTACTTTATACTTATATCTGGTACTACTAATTCTCACTAATCCCCGAACCAAACGATACCTAAATGAAATGTACATGCTACACCCACTTCTGGAATGAATATTTTTTTATTCATTCCATTGATGGGACGAGTGAAATTCACCCCATCCCATCCCACCCCATCCTAATTGGAATGTACATCTAGTATTTTTCTTTTTAGAATTACAGTATCTAATTAATTTTTGGTAGTTTTAATGGACTCCGAGTTGAAACTAAGAAAGCAATATGAACTATTTGTACTTTTTAGGATGCGTTTGAATCGTGTTATCATGCTACCTCCAGAATTACCATATAACGACTTTGCTTGAAAGTTAAAACAACAACTGTGTCAAAAGTTATTTATAAAATGAAAAAAACTAAATGTACATCTCATTTGAGATGTACATCTTACATTCCATCCATTTTAGAATGGAATAAATTTTACTCGTCATTTCGAAATAACGAATAGATGAATGTCATCTTAGAATGAATTAGATATAAAATATAAATCCTAAATAAGATTTACATATAGCATAATTCTGATAAAATAGAATATGTTTTACTAGCACGAGCCACGCACGACACAACGCAGAGGACCTTTATTACTGAGAGCTTGAAAGTTGCTCGTGAGTTTGCTTACCTTTTACCATCGGGGTTGCAACCATAACTACGTACTTGAATTTGGAAGTAAACCCATCCCCACTCCTCCCCTCTGGAAAAGGGCCAAGAGCTTCTCACTTCCCAAAACACCGCCCCTAAACCCCAAAAATAAAAAATATTTCCTTTCTTTTTTTCTTTCTTTTTTTTTTTTTTTTTTTTTTTTTTTGTTTCCCCAAGGACATCTTGAGAAGATCGAGATATGCATTAGAGATCCATATCAATGAAAGACTTGTCTTGAAAAATGAGATACATAGATAGAGATTGAGCGACCTCCTCCCTCTCCATCCATCAATCCCAATGTGACCTTCAAAGCAAATCCACCCACTAAAAAAGAAGCCAAGCTACTCAATCAATCAAGCATCTGAATGAGAGGTTTTCATACTTCATTTTCCTACTCTCAAAAATAAAACATAAAAAAATTATTGTACTATTTTTTTTTTTTTAATAAAGTATTTATTTGCTAATCTAAATAAATACTGTTCTTAGAAAAGTATAATTAAATTGGCTGATAGTGTTACATGAGTGAATATTATTAATATGGACACTCCATCTATTTTATAACTAACAATATTATTTTATTATTAAAAAAAAAAAAAAAAAATAGAAGCTACAGGAGCCCATTTCCCTCTCATGAAAATCCACCTTACCAAACCCCAAAAACACATCTCCCATCATTTCCCACAACCCAATGCCCCCACCTCCCATCATTTTCAGTTAGACAAGTTTAAAGGAAAATGAAAGCCCCAGACACTTAAACTAAACAATGGGGACATTTGAGAAGTTTGTGACACCTCACACATTCCAATGCTCACACTACCCCCAAACTCTCTTTCTCTCTCTCTCTCTCTATATATATATATATATATATATATATATATATATATATATATATATATATATATATATATATATATATATATATATAAACTCCTCTCTCCTCTTCATCCCTATGTTTAATTTTACTAATGTTCTAATGTTGTTTTGTAGAGCCCACTCCTCCCCATAAATTACACCCACTTTGTGAGGGTTTTTTTTTTTTTTTTTGGTTTTTAATAAAAGTTTTTTTTGTTTTTTTTTTTAAAAAAATTAGATCTTAACAGTCTTTTCAGGCTACCAACTATTTTTCTCTTGTTGGTTGGCACAGTAGTTTTGGGACATGAAAGGACCCATCTTTTCTTGTCCAAGAACAGACACTGAAATCTGATTTCTCACTTGCCTTGTTCATGTTCATGTCTCAAATTCACTGCTCTCTCTCTCTCTTTCTTTCTCATCAATCTTTTCACCAAATTAGATAGAGAATTTGGGTCTCATTTTAGAGTGACTTGTTACTCTCTTTAGAGAGAGGGGGAGAGGGAGAGGGAGAGGAAGAGAGAGAGAGAGAGAGAGAGAGATGGGATCATTAGGAATGGAGGGGGTGAAGAGGAGGAAGGCAATGTGGCTGTATCCAAAGGTGGTGGGATTCAACCCTCCTGAGAGATGGGGGCACTCTGCTTGCTTCTGTGATGGGGCTCTTTATGTGTTTGGGGTGAGTATGAGTGTGGCAACATGTGTTACTGTCTCTTTCCCTGCAATATCTGGTAACTTGTGTGTTTGAGTTGAATAACATCCTCATGATCTCACTAGCTCTTCAATTTTCTTTTACTTGGGCTTGTCTGAATGATCCTTTTCAGCCTACTCCAAAGTTGAACTTCATAGCCTGCAGCTCTTCTTACATCTGTTTTGCTTTTCTGGCCGGAGCTGAGTTAATATTATAATCATGTTTTCAGGTCCAGCTTAGATGCTGTATTTTATAGTGTATAGTTAGTGGAAAAATTTCTCACTACATATTTCATCTAATGAGAACCCAGTTTGATCCTTGGTATCAATTTCATGTACTAGTAGTAACTGGTAACCAGTGCTATTTGATGGGAAAAAGTAGTTTTAACAAATTTTAACATGTGAAAATTTGTAAAATGCAAAGTGAAATAGCCCCAGGTGCTTGATTCAGAGTAACTAATTGAACTCTATTATCCTAGGGAATTGGTGGCTGCCCTGATCTAAAGGCCCTTTTTTTTTTTTTTTGTTTGTTTGTGTGTGTCGAAACTTGATTAATCTCACCATTCTGTTTGTTGTAGATTTGTCGGAGCTCATAATTCTTCTTTGTTAATGCGCGCTGCTCGATAATTGTTGATAACTTGATATGACTCTATTGCGAATTCTTTCTTGCTTCCCTTTCGGTTGTTTCGGATATAAAATAAATGAAAGGATTATATATTTTCCTTCCGAACAGGGTTGTTGTGGTGGATTACACTATAGCGACGTACTGCTGCTGAATTTAGAAACAATGGTTTGGGGCTCCCTCACTACTACGGGCCAGAAACCTGGGAACCGAGATAGCCACACCGCAACTGTAGTCGGGCACAAGATGATAGTATTTGGAGGCACGAACGGTTCGAAGAAGGTTAATGACCTCCACTTGTTAGATTTGCGAACAAAAGAATGGACCAAACCTGATTGCACAGGGACCCCACCTTGTCCGCGGGAAAGCCACACTGCGACGGTTGTAGGGGATGATAAGTTGGTAATCTTCGGGGGGAGCGGAGAGGGTGAAGCAAATTACTTGAACGACGTTCATATATTAGATGTGAAGAGTATGACCTGGAGTTCTCCTGAAATGAAGGGGGAAATTCCCGCACCGAGAGATAGTCATACTGCGGTGGCTATTGGAAATAAGCTCTTTATTTATGGAGGCGATTGTGGCGAGCGGTATCACGGGGAAGTCGATGCCCTCGATACTGAAACTATGGCATGGTCGAGGGTAAGGGCTGCTTAATTCTCTTTACAACAAAATAAATAGCTCTTACGCCATCATTTATTTTAGGAATTAATTATGTAAAATGAAAAGCATTTTAGTAATCAAGCGGTGAGAGAGTAGGGTAACAGTTATTCGTTTTACAGTTCACAGTGCAAGGATCCTCCCCAGGGGTAAGAGCAGGCCATGCAGCAGTGAGTTTTGGATCAACGGTAAGCATCTAAGATATGATCTTTTGCAACAAAAAACCTCCTCTAATTCAGCAGTTGATCAGAACAACTTTTTTGTTACTGGTTTCTAGGTTTATATAATTGGTGGAGTCGGCGATAAACAGTACTACAGTGATGTTTGGGTTCTTGATGTGTCGACTCGAACTTGGACTCAACTCGAGATTCGTGGTCAGCATCCTCATGGACGGTTTTCGCATACTGCTGTAGTCACAAATTCCGACATAGCCATATATGGAGGGTAAGTTGTTATTAATAACTCATATTTTTGAACACTTTCCACTCTTCGATACATAATTTAATTCACCTTCTTTCTAATCATACTTTTTCTCTCAATTAACAACAGTTGTGGGGAGGACGAGCGGCCTCTGAATGAATTACTCATTCTGCAATTAGGATCTGAGCATCCTAATGGTCGATACAATATTTCTATGTGCAAAATTTTCAGTAATCATTGGAGCCAAGAGAAGCGCAAATTCTTGAGAACAGAAAATATGGTGAGCGCCACTGCAATTATTTTATTTTTCTATATGCAGTAGTAAGAGATCTTGTGTGCTAATTGGTAACACATTTGCAGCAAAAAGACACGGTTATGACGAATGGAGAGCTCAATCAAAGACCCCATGAGGTTGAAAAGGAACCAAGGAACAACCTCCTACGCGGTATAGGTTGGCCTTTTTATTATTCGAAATGTACCATGAAATCTATTTTGTTTCTGTTTTGTTAGCTTAGCTTATATTTTTCCTTTTTCATTTCCAGAAAATATGCATGAGAAAAGGAGGAAAACAAATGATGCGAGAGTGTGGGAGATTGAATCCGAACAGGAGGAGCATTCTCTTTCTCTTTCTCAACATTCTTCCCCATCACAATCTGATCAAGAGCAGAACACTGTTCAGAAACTGTCGAGGTCTCCTAATGGCTCTATCTCAGCTTCTCGACATTTCATTCCCGTCAAGTTGCATCACCAGAAGCAACTGTCGAACAGCATAAAAAGCGCTTCTCGGGAAACACTTCTCTTGGGCGCAGAATCTCCGAGGATTGTTAAGACTGAGCAACTCCTTCGTGGTGTTCCCCAACCGAGGCATGAAGTGCAGTTTCTAGCCGCAGAAAATAAGCCGAATTCGTTTCCTGCCACTCCCCCATTCGTAAGCCATTCCCAGAAATCACTTATGACTTATATTTCTCGAGTTCTTTTATGGGTTTTTGGTATGACTGGGTATACGATGTACAGATGGGTGCAGAAGTTCGTGGAACTGTGGATGGAGCTTTCGATTCCGGATACCTTATGACTGCTGTTGTCAATGGACAGATATTTAGAGGGGTCTTATTTTCTCCTGTAAGGAACTTCGGAAAACCATAAACCATATTTCATATTTTGCTTTTGGTACAAGGGAAAACCTTTATGTAACCCTCTTGTGGTAGCCTTAAAGTTGGAAGAAAATTTAGTCAGAATCAGTGTGGTAGAGTGAAATCGAGCTGTACCACAAGAGAAGCATAGGAGATTTTATCCCTAGTGAAAAAAAAAATCTCCTCACATAAAACCATTTACCACTTTTTCTTTGAAATTACCAGGGACCAGGTGTCGTAACTCCGAGACCGATGATAAATTCTCATGCCAATCCAGTACATGCTCGACCGCTACCAAAGTCGGCCGCCTTCGAGTGCGGTCATTACGTCCGACAGGTTCAGCCGGTTCAAGCAGTAAAAGCAAAAACCGAAAGGCCTAAAAGCGACCTTCATGATGTTGTTCTCACACTGGGAGGGCCCGGGGGAGGCAGCGGATCTTAGAGAACTTATATCTAGTAATAACAGAAATTCTAGAAGATTTGAGGCTGATGTGCTGTTTCAAAAGTCTTTGTATTGTAAATTTCGAGTATGAAAAATAAGAAATATGTTTTGGTTTTTTTGGTTGCTTAGTTTTAGTAGTTGTTTCATATTGTTCCATTCTTGGCAGGTTTTCTCTGACGTTTACTTCTTGGTGACACATATATTTTGATTGATGCTGATGATGCTTGATGATTTATTGATTTTTTTACATATATCTAAGTTTTGTGTTAGAATGCTGAAATGGGTTTAAGCAAATTGCTGCATTTATTGTGGAAAAAGTGAAAATTTGGAAGCAACAATTTTTTTTTTTTTTTTTTTTTTTTTTTTTTTGTTGGTCTTGAGTGCTTTTGTGGTATGTAAGAGTTTGCTGTTCCAGTAGAAAGCCAAAATAAACATTCGCTTCTCCGTAGTAACAGTTTTAATTTAAAACTTTTGCTTTGGCTAAAGTAAATAAATAAAATAAACATGTACAAGAAAAATAACAAAAAACAGATTAATGAAACAGTGGAAATTGCCAACAAATAGAAAAATATATGTTCCACTGTCAATTCCAAGAGCCTGCATGTTTACAACAAACAAGAACAAATTTTGAACATAAAATACAAATAACAAGCCCAAACCAAATAGTAAGATTCTCCCACAAACACCAGGAGGAAAAACCCCATACTTAGTAATTAATCCCTCCTATCTTTTTCAGTCACCAACCTCTGAGTGGCAGATTATCAGTAAGTATCAGAATCTCTCTGAAATTGTTTCCATATAAATTCTGATGAGAGAACAAACTCCTCACCTCCCAGTTGGATTTATGAGCTGAGAGAAGACCACACTCGTGCTCAGCCCATCGGCAGGATCCTGACTCCTCCCACCCTCTCCACTGTTAGATTCTGCAGCGGACTTATCGCTGTTGTGAGCATCTGCAGTTTCGGCCGAATTTTGCCCGCCTTCGAAATTCTCCTGCAACTGCAAAGCAAACTCCAGGTTCCAGAGCACGTCGCCCATGGAAGGGCGATCGACACCGTGATCCAATAAGCACTTCTCTGCAGTCTCCGCGAACTTCTTCAAACACTCGGGGCTGATCTTCTCCTTCACGATAGGATCGATAATGTCCCCGAAAACTCCCTTGCGCTGGCAGTTGAGCGCCCAGTCCGCCAAGCTCACCTGCTCGCGGGGCAGGCTCGGGTTCAGCGCCGGCCTCGCGCATAGAACTTCGAACAGAACTACCCCGAAGGAGTAGACGTCAGACTTATCCGTGAGCTGCTGCCGTCTGAAGTACTCCGGATCCAGGTAACCGAAGCTGCCCTTGACCATCGTGCTGACGTGCGTCTGGTTCATCGTGGGGCCGGTTTTGGACAGCCCGAAATCGGAAACTTTGGCGACCCAGTTCTCGTCGACCAGAATGTTAGTGGTCTTCACGTCTCTATGTATGATCGTGTACTTGGCCCCCGTGTGCAGGTAGTGTAAACCTCTCGCCGCGCCGATGCAGATCTCCAACCGCTGCTTCCACTGCAGCGGCTGCTTATTCGTCTTGTACAGGTGCTCTCGTAGAGTTCCGTGCGCCATGTAGTCGTACACCAAGATCATCTCGCCGTTCTCCTCGCAGAATCCGATGAGGGACACCAGGTGCTTGTGCCGGAGCTTGGAGAGCATCTCTATCTCGGTCTGGAACTCGTTCACGCCCTGCTCGGACGAGGGGTTGGAGCGCTTGATGGCGACTTTGACGCCGCCGTCGATGATTCCTCTGTACACCTTCCCGAAGCCGCCGACGCCGATGACGAGCGACTCGTCGAAGCTCTTGGTGGCTTGCTTGATCTCGGCGAACGAGAAGTGGCGGCAGATGGTGGAGAGGTTCGCCAGGTGGCTGCTGGCGCAGCTCTTCCCGGAGATGGAGGACTTGCTGGCCGAATTGCCGCCGTACATCGGGAGCCACCCGGAGCCGTTGTTCATCGACTCGCCGCCGACCACGCGCTTCTTGCGCTGGTACACGGCCACGCAGATTGCGAACACCAGGCCGACGGCCGCGGCGCCGCCCGCGGCCCCGCTGATGACGTGGGTCTTCTCTTCGGACTTGGACCGGAAGGACCCGCCCGGCGTGGCCTCCAGCTCGGCGTCCGCGAGCATCTTCGACGGCTCCGGGTTGGGCCCCGCGAGGTTGCCCGCCGAGTCGTTGACTTTGAACACCTCGAGGCCGTTTAAAATGGCGTCGTAGTACTCGGGCCTGGCCGACTCGGTGGGGTGGAGCGCGACCCAGAGCTGCTCGTCGCCGGGCCGGTCGGGGATGAAGGTCGCGTAGTCCTTGTACACGGGCACGGCCTTGGACGAGGCCCAGGCGATGACGTCGGCGCCGGACTGGGCGGTGGCGTTGTCGACGTAGATGTCGAAGACGCGCTGGTTGACCTTGGTCAGCTGCAGCTCGCAGAAGTGGAGCCGCACCACGTAGGTGAAGTTGGGGTCCACCTGGAACACCCACGTCAGGTTGAAGTTCCTGTTCACCGTCGGATCGGGGCCCATCGACCGCGCCGTGCGGTACACGTCGGCGGGAGCCACGTAGTCCTGCGCGCCCCCCGCGTACTCGATCCGCGTCTTGTCGCTCGCCTCCATCGTGACCCCGAACCCGGCCCCGTATATGAAGGGCGAGTCGTCGTACCAGGTGCGGCTCAGGCCCGAGTCGTTGCTCGCCGCGATGTACTGGCCCCCGACGTTGAGGCGGTACATGGTTTGGAGCGTGTCGGCGTCGAGCTGCACGCTCTGGTCCTTGAAGCTGATGACAGCGATGGGGTCGGCGTAGATGTCGGGCGTGGAGATGATCTCGATGCCATTCACGAAGGCGTAGGAGGCGTTGTGGTCGGCGGAGGGGGTGAAGGTGAGGGAGATGACGCCGCTGGGGGAGGGGGGGAAGGAGAACTCGCGGATGAGGTAGGCTTGGCTCAGGGCCTTGGCGGTGATGAAGGCGCTGAAGTTGGAGAGGAGGGTGACGCCGCTGGAGGGGGAGGTGACCGAGAAGAAGGACGACTCCGGGGGGAGGCCGTTGAAGCTGGACGGGTAGAAGTGGAGGCGGACCCAGTGGCGCTCCTTCTTGCTCACCGTGAAGTTGTAGGTGGTCGGGGTGGTGAACACCCTGGCCGACATGTAGGGGACGGGCGAGGGGAGGGACGGGTCCTGCGACTCGGCCGACGCCGCGGCGCCGCCTGCGATGTCTCCATCAGCCACCCAGCGCCGGCCGTCGGCGTCGGTGCCGTTGGTGGAGGAGCCGCAGTTCAGGAGTATTGCATCAGCCGGGGTGTAGTCACCGCCACCGCCGCCCCCGGCTGCGGAATAGAGCAGCGCGGAGAGGGAGAGGAACAGGAATAAAACCTGGGTATTGGAATTCATGACCGGGAAAGAAAACCCAATTCGCGGATTCGGGAGAGGAGGAGAAATTTGGTTTGGTGGGGGGGGGGGGGGGGGGAGGGGTGGTTGGGCGGGGCGGCGTACAGGAAAACAGGGGAGGGTGGAAACAAGAATTGAAGATATGGTTTTCCTGTACACCTTTCTCGATTCAGCAACACAAAAGTGGGCTCGCGGGACTAATGGGGTATTACTGGATCAGTCCATGGTGGTGGAGGAAGAGGAGGAGTATATTAACTGTTGTGGGGATTAAAACTGGAATGAGGAGGAGGAGGAGGAAGAGGAGGAGGAGGAACAGAGGAGAACAGAGAACATTACTGTGTCTCTGTTATTCTCTGCTAGTTTTTTTTTTTTCCCCCCCTTATTCTTGTGTTTGAGGTTTGTGTATTGAGAGAGAGAGAGAGAGAGAGGAGAGGGGAGGAGAGAGAGATTGACCGAGACATAGGTGGCGGTTACGAGCGGGAGAATGGGAATAAAGGGCGGAATAAGTCTGTTTTTATTCCTCGGCGGGAAACCGTTGGTATGAATGTGCGTCTCCGCGAATTGGGCTCCAAAGCTCCTCTGTTCGTGCACCACGTGGTATTCGTTGTTTGTTGGCTTAAATATTGGGCCGGGTGTGAAGTATGCGACGAGATTAATTAGTAATGGGCCTGTTGGGCCCGGCCCATGGTGTCACGAGTAAATTTTCGTCGAAGCTCTTAGAAGTAATCGTCAGTCAAATCACGGAACTCCTCACTTCCTTCTTCGATACATCCCCCAATCTCAGCTCCAGGTCAACGAAGAAGGCCAACGTAAAATCCCCAAAATATCCTTCTCATTTTCAACATAGTACCCGCAGTTCCTCGTCCGCTCTCCCCAACTTGAACGGGGACAAAACCGACTTTTCACCGATTCACGGGACAAACTCCTCCTCCTCCTCCTCCTCCTCCTCTTCCTACTCCTCCTCCAAACCCTTCTCTCTTCTTCGACACCCCCCCCGCCCCTCAATTCCTCGGCGATTCGAGCGCCATGCTCCGATTCCTCGCTTTCCTCCTCCTTGTCTCCTCGGCGATTTGGCTCGTGGGTGCCCATGAGCACCACGGCGATGAATCGGGCCTTAGCTGCGAGATGAACCCCGACGTGCGAATCCTCGCCGAGTTCCGCCCCGGGATCGTAACGGTCGACGGACACGTGGACGACTGGGATGACGTGGAGGGCTCCGAGTTCCCTCTCCTCCCCGCGCTCGACCCCGATCAGGACAAGGCCTACGGCGGGGGCCAATTGACCGTTAAGGTTCGGTTTTTTTTTAAAAAAATAGAGATTTGGATGGGGATAAGTGATTTGATTGAGTAATTTGTAGAATTGTTTTTTCGATTATGATAATAATTAGCCCTAAATTTTGAAATTGCAACGTTTTCCGAGCTCTATAATTATGTTATCTTTTGCTAATTATAGCTAACACTAGGAATTTCATGGCGTTTAGTGTCGAGCTGTGGTTTAATTTAGTATGTCGATGATACTGCATTCAATAACCTAGTTTATGTTGACTTAATTGGACTATTATTACTCTGAAATTAATTATATCCTATAGTCAACACTAATCAGGTATAAAAATAGTCAATGATGGAAAATTTGGTGATTAATTTCATCTCACAACCTAGTCTAAATGCATGAATTTTATCCAAATTATCTTATCAGTCGGTTTTACGCAATTTAATGCTTTGTAGATGCTATGCCAGTGATTCTGATGTATCTTTGACAACGCGGCACTATCGGTCTCTGAAATGAAAAATAAAAGAATAGAAAAGAGAAACTGATGTTTTGCTTAAATGATATAGTTTCTTTTTATTCGATGCTTTTGTAGGCTGTTCATGACGGTGCCAACGTTTTCTTTATGCTGCAAGTCGATGGCGAGTACGTATACACTCAAGGGTAATAATTTCTCTTCCAATATGTACGACTTTGCCTTTATGTCGGTCGACTTCGAGTAGTACCATTGTTGCCGAGACTTAATGTGGTTACTACAAAAGAGATCTTACGCTTGCCATTTTTATTTTTCTGCCAAGCAATATTCTCTAATATCGTCAAATGGCAAAACTTGTAATTTTCGAGCCTTTTCTTTTGATTTTCTAGTGCAAATGCGAGATGTCCTTCGGTAGCTCTCATGTTTCAAGTTGGCGAGAATGCCTCATATAATGACGTAAGTTTTTGTTTGTATCAATATCACCCGCTTATTGAATCGCTTGCTTGAAAAGAAGCATGCGCTTTTAAATATTACTCTATTATGGAAGCCGTTCCCCATTTAAGTTCGCTTTTAATTTGAAAATCATTGTTCTTAGATGGGAGGGTGCAAAGATTTTACTGATACATGTACGAATAAAAGCTGTCGAGGCCATGAAGTGGACATTATGCACTTCTCTATTGGGACTGCTGTTCCTGGTCGTCTATACGGTGGTAATATATTTGACAACGCAGATGGAAATGGAGGCGATAGGTATAATTGATTTCTTTCTTGTTGTATTTTATGCAATCTCCCTGGCTTGACTTTTAGTTTTATCTGTTGAGAGCTGCAACGAAAGTTTTTCTTGTTTGATAGGTTTGGCCATCTAGTTGATGTGTATGCCTGGAATCCGCACTGTCGATACCTTGACGGATTAGGCCCTAAAGGTAATTTCATGATTTAAAGATGATTATTTGAATAAGTTAGGTGAATATCTGGGGACTAGGTAGTCGTAAGTCGTAATACTGAAAGCGCAGGTACATGCATTCTACCTGTAAGACAGTAAGTTCCTTTTTTGGGTCTGTTTTGATCCTCCGAGGATGATGTTCTTTTCGGAGAATACTGTTTTTTTCTGCTGATTGTCTGACTTGTTTTCATGCTTCTAGCTAGAGAATATTCAAGTGTTTTCTGTTCCAATTTGTGTCTTTTCTCCGCCTTCTGCTACTTCTTTTACATGTGTTTTGTTTTTATGTATCTGATTTCTCTAGACGCAGCTTACATTAGTTGTATTGTTCTTATTTATAATTTCTTTCTACTTTCCATGAATAGTGTCCTTACTTTTCTAATGTGTCATCTACAAAGGAGTTGAAATATTGTAGTCCTGGTGTAATGTGTCCTGCTCTGTTTTTTTTCCGTCCTTCAATTAATTATACTTTTCAATTGCATGAAGCAACGAAACAGATTTTTCTGCATTTTCAGTTTCAGGGAATAGTTCAAATGCTCAAAATGATTGGCATGGTGCTTGGTGGCACAGTTCTTTAACGTTTCATTCAGGTATTTCTTTTCTATTCACCCCCACCCCTTTTTCCTGTTCCTTATCTCTGGATTTTTTTTTTTTGCTGCCTAAATTTTCCTACCGCGAAATGATTTTTTGTTGCTCATGCTTTATTTGCAAACTTTTTACGACACAATGTTCCTACTTATATTTAACTACCTGATGCGACCTAGCTTCACTGTCTCCAGGCTTCTTGGAAGAGGAGAGCCCTTATGGAGATCAAGGCAATAAGGGCACCTACTACTTCGAGTTCTCGAGACCTTTGAGAACGATGGATCGTTTCCAACAGGTAAAACCTCTAAGCTACTCTCTCCTAGTGCCCGAATCTTTCTTTTACGATTCTTGTTGAGTATACAACAGAACATTGTTCCTTGTATCTTAGCTTTTAAAGAAAAACGGTTAATTGCATATGTAACCACTTTCATTTCACATTGACCAAACAAACCAAATATGACTCGTTCTTACGTACCGATACAGGACGTGCAGTTCACGATCGGTCAGCCAAGCAAAGTGGCTTTTGCTTTCTGGTATCCGACAGGCGGGCAGCCATATGGCAAGGAGAAGCACTATTCGGCTAGTTGTAACTGGCTACCTCTTGACGTATCATCTTCAACTTCCGCAACTTCTCTTTCCCGGTCGGGTTCTTCGAACAGCTCATGGGACATGGCAACCGCCTTTGCCTTGCTCTTGTCGGTGATCTCCATCTGTCTCTCCGTCTTCGTGGGCTACTGGGTTTCCAGAACCAAGTATGTCCCCTTCACACCGATGGTCCAGATGAGCTGAGTAACAGACGAATATACGCGGTAATTTTGTACCTTTATATACTTGTTTTTTTTTCTTTTTTTTATTCCCTTTTTAATTTTTTTATTTCTATTTTTTGAGATTATGCTGCTGCGTTGCAGAGAATAGATGATTTGGGTTCTTCATTTGTTTAGTTCCTGTAAGATACTCTTCTTCCTGCCTTCCCTTTGTATGAGCATGCTATTTTTTCCCCTTCACTGCGCATCTATTTCTTAAAGCTAAGATCATATTGTATTTAACCAATTTTAAAGATATTGGTTCGACTTGATCTTTGATTCTTATTCTTCAAAATGCTGACTTAACATATTTCCTAGAAGCACTAAAGCATTTAACATGAAAATTTCCTTAATTCAACTATCATCCATCCAAATTTAACCACAAGAAACATTTCATTTCAACATATTAGGATTTCTCCTGCGTAGCACAAGTACACTACATAAGCAAACACCGACCAAATTATCTAGGACTGCTTGCAATATTATACCCATTGATCCATTCCACATTTGAAAAAGGAGAAAACCCAATTTGGCATACTATCAATACACCACAAGCTGCAGCTAAAAGCCAACTTACCAATACATTCATTGCTTGATAACAAAAAATAATCCTCACTTACACACCCTTTCGTAACTTTTCTGCTTTAGAACTTACTGCAGTTAAGAATTTTTCTTACTGCCAGCCGCGCAAGTTCAGAAGAATCAACACTGCCTAACCTAGTCAAGCATTTCAAGAATTTCTCTGCTCCGTACGCATCTTTCGCTTCCTCGAAGCATGCCAAGTACTTGTTTGCTTTTTCATTATCCAACTTCCACTCACGCCCCTTGGCAAGTGTAGTTGCCATCTCGAGCCACTTCAAAGCCGAGCCCGTTTCACTCCTCTTCAAGTAGTGATCGATGAACAGCTCGCACGTCCTGAAGTCGAACACCGCGCCCTTCTCAGAAGCCCTTTCCCAAATGGCCTCTGCTTCTTCGGTTGAATCGCTCCTCAGAAAAGCTCCTATCATCAAATTCGTCAACTTTATGTCATGAGTTACGTAGATAGATTCCCATTCCTTATAAATCTCCTTCATCCCGTCGGCATCATCCAGCTTATTCAGAGCTCGAAGCATGTTGAGATATGCTGTGTTAGTGATCTTTGTGAATTGAGCCTTCAGAGAGCTCCATACTCTGTTCACCTCTCCTAGATTTCCAGTTCCTGCATACAAACTCATAAGAAAGTGAAAAGGCTCTCGTTCACGAGAACCAATAAGCCCTTCGAGCTTCTTAAGAGCAGCTTCGGCTTTCGACAGAAGCCCCGAGGATATATAAATGCCCGCAAGCGTGCTGTAAGCTGTCCAATGAAGAGTAACACTCTCTTCCTCTTCCATCTCCCTTATAACTCCTTCGACACTCGCGATATCGTCCGCCGAAGCATAACTCGTCATTAAAATACAGCAAGTGAGGCTATTCGGGGCGATGTTCTTCGCCTTCATCTCTTGGAATAGGCCCAGCACCTTCTCGGGATGCCCAAGTTTCATGAAAAGAGACATCAGGTTGTTGTGGACCAAAGTGCTCGAAGCCAAGCTAAGCTCATCCATCTTTTGGTATAGAGAAGTAGCATTTGCCTCCATTTTCGCCAAGCAGTAGCAGTTCAAGAGGGCTCCGTAGGTTTTCTGATTCTTGGCGGCCTCCGGGAGGGCCGAAAAGTATTCTTCGGCCGATTCGGTGCCTCGAACTTTATAGATTAGATCGAGCTGTATTGCGTGGTTGGTGTAAGACATGTTCATGCCTCTCGTTTTGACCATCCAATCCATTAGCTGTTGAAACATATCGATTACTAGTAAGAATTGAATTTATCATACTTTTTTCCCTGTATTGTTTGTGAATATCAAACAAAGGTAGTGAGCATTGTTTGAACATAAATAACGAAAAAAGGGGCGCTTTTTTGGTAACAAACATATGAAAATTCTGAGAGCTTAAAACATGTCAAATAAATCAACATTTATGCAATATCCAATCTCAACCTCAAAGAAGCATTTTTTGGGGGGAGGAAGAAGAAAATTTGGAGCTCACTCAGGAACAAGATAGGGAGAAGAAGGGGAGGAGGAGGAGGAGGAGGACCTCAAGGGCGTGCTTATGGCGCTTATACTTGCGGAGCTCCCTGACGTACTTCATCAGCTCCACGGACCTCACCGATCGCCCCTCCCTCACCCACTTGTTTAGGGTTTTCGCCACGCTCCCCTCCGGCGCCCCGCCCAGCGCCGATAATCGCCGGTAAAGCGGCTTCCGCTCCGCCGCCGCCGCCGCCGCCGCCTCTTTCGCCGTCTCCGGCGCCGCTTCCGTCGCAGCGGTGGAGAGTCCTCTGGCATGAGCTATGGCCCGGAGGAAAAGGAGGAGGCGGATAGGGTTCTTCGCCATGAGCGAGCGGGTTCTCCTTGTTCCTCGACGTGGGATTAGGGTTAGGGTTTTAAATGGGAAATGGGCACGGAGATCTTTATGCCGAAGAGGGCCTTTGGAGGGTTTTACTCTGGGAGTCGATGTCCACGGAATCGGGAAAGGTAACTCGTCGACGAAACATCTTACTCCGCCGACTTCGTGTTCTTAGCCTACTGAGCCTAATTCTATTTGAATACGGTGACGAAACATGCACTACTGCCGATTTCAAAGGGCTTAACACCATACACTATGCTAACTATATCACACGCGCATTAACTTTATACAGTTTACATAAATCATTTGACATTTTTCATTCATTTTGAGTCAAACAGAGATATAAGTGAAAAAAAAAATCACATCTTAAATTGAAAAAATCCAGCTTCTTAAATATAAAAAAATACAGGTACAGTGAAATTATTATAGCTTAAGGGGGTAGTATATAGCTACTACTGTTGCTTGAAGGATTTGAAGAAACAAAATATAATGGAGTCCTCAATTCCCGAATACTCCAATTAAATTTTAAGAATAATTCAAATTAGAATTGGTATTAGGCCCGTTAAAGTGCACTGGGCCCGCCTATAGATGCGGCCTGTGTACACCTCTATTTGGGCCCTTATTGGACTGCATAGAGTCGATGGGCTTACTGGGCCGGGTTATACTTTATTCAAATTAGAAAAACTACAAATTTGGTCCTAGGCCCGTTAAAGTGTAATTGGCCCACTTATAGATTCGGCCCGTATAGCACGGCTATTTGGGCCTTTATTGGACCCCACTTGAGTGCAAAAGTCGATGGGCTTATTGGGTCGGACTATATTTTAATGGGCATTTCAAAGCAGTGGTTTTGCGAGTACAGTTACCTCCGGTGAGCTTACCTACCCTACAAAATCCTCATATTCGCCGCAAAATAATTTTTTCGGTGGAGTTTTTATTATGTTTACGTTGCGGTGAGCGTACCGGTAGGTAAGGATTTTTTATTATGTTTACGTTGCGGTGAGCGTACCGAGTGGGCGACGTAGCGACACGTTACGGTTAACGTTGTACGTATAACTGAGAATTAATTGAGTGTAATTTAATTTTAATTTTTAAAAACATTTAAAAGTAGTTTATTAATTTTACTCAAACATTTATCTTAAATTGGGTTAATTTCTAATAGTATATGATTTTAAAATTATATTTTTTAAAGATTAAATGCTGTTATATTTTTTAAAAAAGTTTAAAAATATCTTATATATCTTTCTAAATTATTAGTTAACTTTTATTTCTCTCTAAACTCATAATACCTTACAAAAAAATCTTTCTATTTAAATTTTCGTCAATTTTAATTAGGGTAAGGGATTTTAATACAAAATTGGATGGATTTTCCCTGCAATTTAGCATAATAGTAAGTTGGGTACAGCTAAATCAATTTTGAGCAAGAAAAACAACAAACAGCTCAAGAGAATTCCTACAAGCTTGATAAGATCTTAATACAATTTCTCTCTATCTTAATACAATCTCTTTTCTATCCAGCAACCATAGCAGTACAAGCCCTTCGCAGCAATATGCTTGAACTTAATGTATACCATCAACTTAACTCTGCAAGCATTAACATTACACCACACTACTTGTGCATCTAACTATTTGTGAAGCTCAGCAGTTTCTTCCTCCTCTTCATCTGGAGAAATTATTGCCAAAATCAAGCAGACACGGAAACAGCCATTTCACCACCACCCGTCGCGCAAAAATTTGAATCGGATTTGTTCTCAGTTGCCAGATCATAAAGGCTATTACTGCACTTGAAGGATTAGAAGTAACTCGATATTCCTTTATCAACTAATTATGGCTCTTTTTATAGATTCTAATGTTTCAGATCGCAGCTCGATCCCATCCTCCTTGATCCGGACCAATGACTCATAAGCTCCTTCATCGAGACAATTTTGCCTTTTCAAGCTCTTACAGAATGACTCGAGCAGATCTGCATCCTTTGATTCCTCAAAGAATCCGAAAAATTTATCGAGAATCTCCTTCGGTGGCTTCCGCTCCTGTTTCTTCACCCCTTCAATTCCAGCTTCGAAGCACTCCAGCGCCGAATCCATTTGATGATTCTTCAAGTAATAGTCCATAAATAAATTAAAAGTCCGCAAGTCGGCGTAACCCTTGGAAACAGCTCTCTCTCGAATATTTTCAGCATCTACCACCCAATCTTTCTTTAAATAAGCATCTATAACGGCATTCGCCACCCTGATATCGTAGATCTCATAAGCTGATTCCCACTGTTCAAAACACTCCTTTAATGCATCGATAACATCTAGCTTACCGAAAGCCTGAATCACAATCAGGTAGCTCGCATTAGTGGGCCTTTTAAATGCTTCTCTATAACACTTCCACACCCTTACAACCTCCGGTAAGTTCCCTGCGCCGGCGTAAAGGCTTATGAGGAAGTGGAAAGGCATCCGGTCTCGCCTGTCCATAACTTCCTCGAGCTTTTTCAGGGCCTCTACAGCTTTCTCGTAAAGCCCTGCTGAATTATAATGGGCGGCGAGCTTGCTATAAACGAGCCAATCTAAGACGACCTCACCCTCTTTCATCTCCTGTATAACTTTCTCGACCGACTCAATGTCATTCAGCGCAGCATAGCTTTTCATTAATATACAGTACGAGAAGTTGTCAGGAGGGATGGAATTCGCCTTCATGTCTCGGAATAATTCGGGGACTTTCTCATGCTGTTCCAGTTTCATGTAGAGGGTCATCAGAACGTTGTGGATGAGAGTAGAGGAAGTGATGTTGAGTTCCTTCATCTTCTCGTAGAGCGAAATGGCTTTCTCTGCCAGTTTCAGCTCAACATAGTTGTTCAGTAAAGTGCAATAGGTTTTTTGGTTCTTGGCTACATCCGGAAGGGCCGAGAAGTAATTCTCAGCAATGTCTAATCCCTTCACTTTTGATATAAGATCAAGGCGTATTGCGTGGCTTCCTGAAGACAATTCCATTCCTCTAGATTCCATCCAATCCAACAGCTGTTATTAGTAAGAATAGTAGAAATTATTATATGTATAACAATAAGAAGAGGAGAATTAAGCGAATAGTAAGATCAAATGATTTCCTATTTTAGTTCTTAAAATAAATCCTATTTCTTCATTCCGCGTACAGAGAATGCTATCTAAGGCACATTAAAAAAGACCATTTAGATGAACAACACAAACACACTGCATTCATCATTAAAGAGTTGGAAATATTCATCGTCTGAAGGAAAATTGTTCAAATTTGCAAGCACAAGAAACTGCAGCTCGCGTAACATATCATCGTGATATCAACGAGGACGAGAGTAGAGAGGATTTGAGTCTAAAAGGGAACGGGATTGGGTCTCACCTCGAGGGCGTGCTTGTGCTTCTTGTACCTCCTGAGCTCCTTGACATAGCCGATGAGCTCGGATTTGCTCACCGCCTTCTTCTCCCTCACCCACCCGTTCATCGTCTCCGCCACGCTCGCCGACGGATCCGCCCCCAGCGCCGACAACCGCCGGTATAGCGCCCTCCCTTTCGCCACCGCCGGCGCCGGAGCCGGCGCTCCAGCCTCCTCCGCCGCCGCCGCTGTGCATAGCCTCCTCGCTAGGGTTATACCACACGAAATCGCCCGCGCCGCAATCCTCGCCATTATCGCGCTCTCTCTCTCTCTCTCTCTCTCTCTCTCTCGTTACTACTTACTAGTGGATTAGGGGTTAGGGTTTATATCAATGGGTTTGCAGGCCATTTTTTGCACGTTAGTCCCTCGAATATTTGCATACCGTATCGAAGTTCGAAAGAGAAGTCGGCGACGGTTTCGTAAAAACCGCCGACTTCGCGGGTTGATTTTATATACAAGCGTCGCCTGGTTTGTACTTGCCGCGTTAAAAGGAATTTGATTTCGATGAGAAAAATTTGCTTATTTTTAATGAACTGAACTAATTTCGGTTTCCATACTCTGTTTCCCATCAACTGGTGAAGTTGCATCCAGGCCCTTCATTTTGTCCATCCAAAGGTCCAAAACATTGCTGCTATAAAAGGATCACTACGTAATTCTGATAGTACAATTTCTGTAGGAGTTGTACAGAAGCATCTATAAATTTGGTAAGAAATGGTCAATTTCAGCTATAACATTTTTTACTGTTACCAAGCACAATAAGTTAAGAAGATTTAGCACACTTGCACTAAAATAGTTCTGAGATAGATGATCATCTGAAAAATGGGACGCCACATTAGGTGCATTGTTCAGCACCATTATTCGCACAGTAAATCACTCCAGGAAGAAGCGGCTGTGTGGTAAAAGGAATATGGGAGAAAATATACAACTTCAAAGAAGATTCAAGGAAAAAATATATAAATCTGGAATCAGAAACAGAGAAATGCACATCTTCGTCCAAACCCCGTTCAAATATAAGCGGAGAGGCACCAGAATGGAAAACCAATCAACCCCATAACACGAGAATATTAATAATAGGATCTACATTCACCAACCATGTACATTCATTAATCAAGTATATTCGCCAACTAGTAGTAAATAAAGACAAGCTTCTCTCGCACATCCAAATTTACTACAGGGTGATTTTTTCGACATTCAATCTATGAAGAAATACAGCCACAGATGGAGCCATTCCTCTCTTTTTATCAAAAGGGTGATAAACACGAAGGCCACTTACGGTACATGGGGATACAGCCTATTTACCCCAGATCGGAGAGAATTTGCATACCAGAAAACAAAGTTGAAGGTGTGGATGATATCAGCTTACACACATTGGTTCATCGTGTTTTCTTCACAGTGTTAGTCGTAGAATTCTGCTCTGAGAGTGTCTTCAATACATTGACCAAGGCCCGCAGCCTGTCCCACACACTCAGTCCGTAGAGAGTTTCGACGAGTGATTCCTGAAATTCAAAGCCGTGCTCTGCAACAGGGTACTGCATAATAAAAAAGAACAATAAATTAGGGAAATTTATACTTTTCTTGATTGGAGAAGGTGGTTAGCTAGTGGCAGACCTGGATAGGTTTAGGGATCTTGGTTTTAATGTATGGCCACCATCTGTCCTCGACCACTGCCTTGATGAGACAGCATGCACGCAAACCTTCTACACCCGCGAATCTACCAAATCCACTATGCTTTACACCACCAAAGGGTAAAGACTACAATTGGAAAAGAAAATTAGTTAGCAGTCAAACCCTGTGTTTAATTGATCTTTTGATCAGAGCAAGGAGCTGTTTGAATGTCAGAACATGCTGCATGGGGATAACTTGCGTTGGTCGAGGGTTTGGTAATATGGCATAAGGGTATGACTTTAATTCTTTGCAAGGCCCTAGTAATCCTTGTTCCTTTAGCTCATTTTTCGACATCATTTCCAGGCCAACAAATAATTCTCAAGTAAACAGCAGGTATACCATATAAGTTGTTTTGGCATCCAAACAGGCCCTGAGAGATACCAAATAAGTCATCATTTAGTTACCTGACACATGTACGTTGAAGCAAAATCATTGATAGCTGCAAACCCACAGTGCACTTGGGATGCTATTTCTATTGCACGTCTCCGGTTGCCCGAAAACACAGCACAACCAAGTCCGTATTTGGAGTCATTTGCGAGCTTGATAGCCTCTTCATCTGTGCTAAATTTCATTATTGGGATGATCGGTCCAAAAGCCTGTTATGCCAATCAAACTTCATTAAGCTAAGAATTTGTCATTAAAAAAAGGAAAAAGAATTCCAAAAAGCCTAAATGGCTCCACAGATACCTCCTCTTGCATCAGCTTCATGGTGTGGTCAACATTCACAATGACAGTTGGAATAAAGTATTGATCAACTGCATCTTCCCCCAAATTGCCAAAGAGCCCTCTACCTACGATTTCCGCTCCTTTTTCCAATGCATCATCCATGAGATTTTGAAGCTTTTCAACATGTTCATGCATACATATTGCACCCATATCGTATTTTCCGGCCAATGGGGGACCCTATAGGATCAAGTCCGAGGCAAAATTAGATAGTGCGCATATTTTCACTTTACGATACAAACCCTATCTCCGTGAAAGTTGAAAAAAAATACTATTGATAAAATGACATTACGAAAAAGCAAAATGAATATCCTCAGCCGGTTATTTACAAATATAACTAGAAAATATCGAATTCCCATTTTCACTCCCTTTTCTATCCTTACGTGTAAGCTTTCACGGAGTATGTCTCTTATAACTATGTTCATGTCAAAAGAATACAGACAAGAATAAACTAACTTACGACAGTTATCGATTTAACAAGTTTGACTATTTGAGCGACAAAGTCAGGATAAATATCTTTGTGAACATAGAATCTTTCAGCACCAGCACAATTCTGCCCGCTAGATTGGAGAGCGGCCCTAATGGCAACTTGCACAACCTTAAAAATAGGAAAAAAACAATAATTAGAGACTATACTGAAACCACATAAAGGGAACTTTGACATAAAATTTTTAAATAACAATGGAACAAAAAGATGTACATACATTAGGTAGGTCTACATCTTCACAAACAATGAATGCATCCTTTCCACCAAGCTCAAGAGTGACTGGTATCAAGGTTTCTGAGGCCTTTTGCATGATCTACAACAAGTACTCCCAAGAGAATATGAAGTAATACAAAACGGATGAGAAAAAGATAAAGAGTTCAATAATTTTTGCATAATTAACACCAGGGATCGATAAAAAAACATGGAAAAGAGATAAGCAACAATAAGGCACAAAGTACAAGTACCATTTTTCCCACGCCAGGTGATCCAACAAAAATAATTTTGTCCACAGAAGACACAAGAGCTTGTCCTGTTTCAGCAAATCTGAAAGAAGCGCAGAACTGCAATATTAATATAAATTCACATGAAAAGCACTGCACCGCAAATACCAAATTTTGGAAAAACAGTTTATATTGTTTACCCTGTTAATATATGGACAAGGTTATCCGGAGCTCCTACAGCAGCAAGAGCTGCTTGAATGATTCGGTAGTAAAAGCATCCAGACCAACTTGCATGCTCCGAAACCTATATATTAAAAGTATTTTAAATACAAAGAAACAAAAAGTTCAACAAAAGAAGAAAAAGGAACCGATTAAGGACAAATAGCATGCCCATTCAGTCAATAAACACAATTCCATGTGCACTAGTCATCTAAATATGAGCTGTAGATGACCGACAAATAAATAAAATTGGACTACATGTTATAGCAATGTGTGCTTCCAGCAACAGATTCGAAGAAGTACTTGAAAAAAGGAAAAGAAGAAGAAGAAGAAGAAGCAGCAAAGGCCAAACTAATCTACCTTTATTACCGCAGCATTTCCAGAGAACACTGCAGCCAGCATAGGATTAAAGACATTGTGAAAAGGATAGTTCCAAGAAACTATTGCACCAATCACTCCTAGAGGATAGAATTCCACCCTTGACTTCTTGTGCAGCATTGAACGCCCAGAGGATCTGGAAAAAGTCAAGTCTTAATACATAAGTACATAAAAGAACAGGCACGTAGATCTGCATTCCATGCTATTTTACAAATATAAATTTACATCAAAAGGTACTATTAACAATGACGAAACATTTTGTATCTACATGATGCAACCTTTCAATTCTCTATGGCATGAAAAGATAAATAAAGCAAGTAGAAAAGGATGGGAGGTTCTAGAAAGGGAACTAGTAGCACTTGAAAACAGGCAGAATGAAGTCAAGTTAGAAAAGGCACAAACAGATTAATGGTGTTTTGAGTTTCCTATTTGCAGAGCATGGCTTTCTAAAGTGATTTCACAGTGTGAGAATGTCTTGAACCACTTCAAAACCATCTTTGGTAGTAAGAACTGTTTGCAGCAATTTCCATTTATGGCAACAGGATTATCATTAGAGCATTAAAAGAAGAAAAAAAAAAGAAATTGCAAAGGTGCCCGCATTCCACTTGGAATTCCCTTTCTGAAAAGAATATAGGGCGTCTAAATAACCGTTAGTAGTATATAGTAGCTAACTCTTACAAGTTTAAAAAACAAAATACAAGTTTCCTCTAGAAGGAAAATTTTCTGTCATTCGGAAATCTCTAGGAATAGCTGACTTTAGCATCAGGTTAATAAATAATTCACCACCTAATTCCTTAAACCCCAATGTGGCAAGCGAGTGATGCACAGGGCTGATCATTTCAAATCTTGGAAGAAAGGAAAAGGAAGTTTTTAAATGTAGTTCATTAGATCGAATTAATTCTTAAAATCAAACCTGTATTCAGGCTTTAGCCACTTCTCACCCTCATCCAGAAGCCAAGTGATCTTCTCACATGTAGTCATTATCTCTCCCAGTGATGCATCGACCATCGTTTTTCCAGTGTCCCTAGAAGATACCCTATTTGAAAGGAACAATAATCAGCTGTTAGAAGTTTGGCATAGACACATGGCATTAATCTACTAGAAGAAGTTCAAATTGATAAGGTGGCAAGGATAATTTAAAGGTCCTGATAGAGATCTCTATAGACGAGTCAAATGGTACCAAAACTTCCACCAAAAAATACAGAAATCGGCATTGAGATTGAGGTGTTTACTCGCATATAAGCTCCTGATGCTCAATTATGTACTTGAGCAGGATTCGCAAAAATTGGCGCCTTTGTTTGAAGCTACTCTTTGCCCATATCTTTTGTGCCTTCCTGGCTTGAGCCACATGCTCCTTAACCTGAGGCAGCATTGATAATAGATTACGATATTGAAATATTTAACCAGGAAAGTTCCATAGAACATTGTAATTTTGAGTATTTTTATGGACAACGATGATTATTTGAGCGATATTTATGCCTGAAAATGAACAATTGTAATGGGAATATACCCTTCTGTAAGAAGGTATGAAAGTATCCAGCTCATTTATTTCGAGCAGCATAAGGAGAAATACCCCCATACGATTCAGAGGCCAAGACTCACCCCAACAACAATGGTATCGCTTTAATTAAGACTAAGGTATTCACTCAAAAATCATCATTACGTCTCAAGTTTTATAGACGGAAATTCAATTTGTGGTTTTGATAATTTGCAAGGACAGGTTACTAATATTGTGTTTTTTGATGATTTACAAATAGTCCCACATGAGCTAAACTATACTGTATAGTCTGTATGCATCTTACAAAGAACAAATAGACATCCCCCAAATCACAAATAATTCATGGTGGTTTACTAGCAAGTAATAAGCAAACAAAAGTTGCACAACTAACTACTCTAGTCCAAATAACGCAAATGATAATTGAACTCTACTAGTCAGTAAACATTTTGATGGAAAATCTAGTTTGTAAAGATGGAGAGGTGAGTAAACACGCACACGACATAATGTATTCTGCAGATTTCCACATGCTATTCAAAATCCAAAGGCACGTGAAATTAAACAGATATGGAGATGTACACCATAGCCCTGACCAGTCTAAGTACGATAGCTAAAGCATAAAGCTTAATTTTATAACATCAAATATACATCAGATATCTATGAGAGCAAGAGACAGCATCACCAACCTCGTCAGGAATCAATGCAGGGAAATATCCTAAATACTTCATAGTTGCGGGCTCGTAGCACTGAACCTTGTCCGTTTGCATCGATCTCCCCCTTCTTGGTATCTGCAATGAATGGCGAAACAAATTGGTCACATTAGCTCAAATTCATAAATATATATATATATATATATATATATATATATATATATATATATATATATATATATATATATATATATATATATATATATATATATATATATATATATATATATATATATATATATATATATGTATATTTTTTTTTTAAAAAAAAAGAACACAATTCAAAGGCAGCAAAATTATCGTGGCCTAGAAGCTGCATTGCCATCATCTACAGTTTCAGTGATCTCATCCTTCTATACGAGCTCAAAACAGTTCAAATCCTCCTCTCTTTCATTTCACATGTATTTCCAGTTTCTACTACCAATTTTCCACAATCGAGAAACTTCAGTAACTAAAAGGGAATGCTCAACGAAACACCAAAAGAGAAAAAGAGAACAAGATTGAAACGCTAAACACTAGAAACCACGCGTAGAGGGAGCATTTGGGAAAACTCACATAAATGTAGCTGTTCTCCTTGGTCTGGCTCCCATCCTCCACCACTGCCACAAATTCGATCACACAAAACTTCAACAAAATAGTTTAAAAAAAGAGCGTTAAATTAACGAATAGAAGCTTTTGATCCGCGAAATCGTTACCATCGGAAGCGTCGACCTCGATCGAAGGGACGCTGGGGGGAATGAGCATGAGCAGGAGGCGGCAGAGCCCGTAAGCGAGAGCAAGGACAAGCAATGGCCACCAAAACGCCATTGCTCGAGCTCGGATTCGGCGAAGGGGAAGGCGATCGGAGTGAAAACCCTAGGATTTGGATTTTAGGGCGAAGTAGTGGGGAGGAAGAAGAAACGAATGCCGGGAAATAGAGAAAGGCATATTAATTTGTGAAAAAGCGAGGGGCTAAATTGAAAAAAAAAAAAAAAAAAAAAAAAAAAAAAGGGCAAAAAAGCGCAATTGGTTCCCTTTGTCCTTTATGTATTTTTGCGGGGTCACTGCTTACATAACGAACCGAACGAAAATATCCCAGGAGTTTTTTCACCCCTCGATTGTTATTGGTTGAACGTGCATAAAAATAAAAATAACCAATTTTCATTTTTAATTATTATTATTATTTTAAAATTATTTTTTAAAAAAAGTATTAACCCGGAGAAAATTTGCTTCCAAATATATAACATAGAATAAAAATTTATTTCTTATTTTAAATCAATGTTCAAAAAGTAGGCTCAGTTTAGTTGATTATTACGTTGTTGCCCCTTTGTCTTTATCCGTAGAGTGTCGGTCCAATCAGATCGGGCCGTAATATATTGGGCCGGGTATGAAAAATAGTGGGCCTGAGCCCGTTTAGGCCCGTCACACTTTCGCACACAACACTATGGGCCTTAAATTTGTAGGCCGAAATGTGAAAAATGGGATTAGTGGGCCTGACCTGGGCCTCTTATCGCTGCGGGTTGTTATTTTCGCCGACTTTTTAAAGGAGTTAATTACCAAACTTGCCACGTGTCAGAGAAAGAAAGAGGATAAAATTAACGGTCAACAGCAAAGCGCGGGTTACTACTACCGATTCAACTGTAAACTTACAAGGCCAACCGTTACTTTCGGCGGATTTTTCTCTCTCATTTTTTACTTCTCTCTCATTTTTTACTGCTATAAAATCCACCCCTCGCCCTTCCATTTCAATCACCCCTCTCGCCTCTTGATCAGTTTGAAAGATCAAACACTCAACAATGAGGCCGGCCGCCGTACTCCTCCTCATCGTCGGCGCCGCCATTGCCTCCTCCCTCCTCGTCCTCGCCGAGGCGAACTTCGCCGACGTCGCCGCCATATGCTCCCACACCCCTAACCCCATCCTCTGCCTCACCATCTCCCGACGCTACCTTTACAGCTTATCCGACATCGTAGACGCCCACGCCGTGTTGTCGTTGCAGGTGGCCATTTGAAAACACATGAGTTGTTAAACTTTCACGTATATTGCAGTGTGCTGTTTCTAACATTTTGGACAGGTGCGGGCGACGGTGAGGCGGACCAAGTCTGCGCAGGTCCGGGCGGCGCGTCTGGCGGCTTCGGGGCGCATCCCGGAGGCCGTCGAGGCGCTCAGGTTCTGCGAGAACATGTACACCAGCACCCTGGACACCCTGGGCGCGGCGTCGCGCGCTGCGGATTTCCACGACAAGGCCGTGGCGAAGATCATGCTCACGCTGGCGCTGCAGAACTACGCGTCGTGCGACTATGAATTCAAGAAGATCGCCCTCGCGAACCCGATGGCGCGGTTCGACGCCTCGCTGACGAAGATGGGCAACAACTGCATCGCTGTCAATGACATGATGTGATCCGTGTTTGGTGCGGGAGCTTAATTTGTATGAAAGAAAACAGAGAGGGGTGGGTGTGTAATTGATCAGGAGGAGAAAAAAAGAAAAAAAAAAGTGTAAGCTTTAGGGAGGAGGTTAATGTTTGTCACTTGAAATAAGAGGGGTCTTTAAGGCAATTTGTTGTTGTTGTTGTTGTTGTTGTTGTTGCAGCTGTTTGTGTTTTTCATTGTTTTTTCTGTTTTTTTTTTTTTGGTTTTATGTGATTTGTATGAAGAGAATGCTTGTTGGTTTCTTTTGGCTATCAAGTAGTGTTTAAAAGATATTTAACACGGTCAGGTTGATGGCTAAATAATGCTGGTTTCTTTTTTAAAATTCTATTTCCAACTACAAATAAGGGATGGATATTTGAATAGCTGAGAAAATAATTAATACACATATGAATTGGACAACACTGCATCTGAGACGACCTTGTTTATAAATGGGTTAATTTGAATTAGAATGATAGGAACTGCCATACATAGCAGGTATTAGACACCAAATTGTTCAGTACTTTACATTGAAACCTCAAAGCTGAATGAAACATATACAGATAGATTTGCCACTGTAGATTGAAGATTTCGACTTAAAAGTTGAGTTTCCTTGGCTAATTCAGTAGAAGCCCCACCGAAAAACAGGCCCTTGCAGCATATTTAAGTTTTCTGAGTCAAACTGTTTGAAAAGCCAAGGACCCTCCATTTTCAATTTTCTCTCCTTATTAAATAGTCATCGGCAGATCCTTGTCGCATGAAAGGTAAATATTGAGTTTCTACTTTTCAGAACTCAAAATATTGTTTCAGCCCATTAGGATTTAGTTAGATTTGTAGTTAAATTTAAATTAGATCAAAATTAATATTTAAATATTGGAGATAAATTTGTTAAGATTTAAATATTAATTAGAATAAAAATTAATTTAGATTAGAATTTGAATAACTTTTGAGGTAAGTTATAAATATAGTATACGTGCTATTATTTAGCTACACCCACGGTGGTGGTACGATTTAACCACACCCATATAATATGGTGGGGGCTAGAATTTAGCCACATCCATATGACATGATCAAAATGTACATAATTTTAGATGCACATACAGATACGTTCAAAATAAGAAACCTTCTAGATTTATAGAATACTACTTTATTATAGAAGAGTATAATTTTTCTCTTAGTTAATGAATCTTATTTCACCTGATTTTTCTTCTCTTTGTGATTTAGAAGATAGATTTATAATGATTCGACGTTTTCGTTATGAAACTTTAATAGTAGACGATATCGGAATGGAAACCTTAATACTAGACGATATCGGAATGAATTGCGGTATCGGAATGAATTGCGGTATCGGAGCGAGTTGCGAATTCACAGAATCTGATATCAAAGCGAGTACGCATTCAATTTTCTCTCATTATTAAATAGTCATCGGCAGATCCTTGTCACATGAAAAGTAAATATTGAGTTTCTACTTTATAGAACTCAAAATATTATTTCGGCTCAAAACAACGACAGCAAACAAGATTATTCAAACAATTTTCGACAAACAATCCGACTTCCCAAATCTACTATTTCTTAAACTAGAAAAACTATTGTAGAAATTAGGCCAAACTGATACTAACTGCAACCGACCCATGACTCTAATTTAACTGCCCCCGCATCATTAGGACAAAAAAAATCCAAATTTACCAGTAACGAAAAATTTATCAAACCTGATTACCATTCACTGGTTGTATTTGACCAGATTCAGTGGTTGATAACACTGCCACGACTGTAAAGAGGAATCGGGGGTCATAGTATGAACTTAGCAATCCTGTAACTCGTGTGTACAAAGGAAAATAGATGAGTACAAATTGCTTACTCCAAAAGACCTCGAGCTGTTCCTTTACATTTGGCTGAATAAAACCAGGCTCAATGAACTTGACATATGCGCGGTAAAAGTTGCTCTTCTAATAACACAACACCAAACTTGTAATGCCTAGCGGCGAAAAATATTATGAAATTTACATCATTCCAACAGTGTATACAAGGGTAAATGATGAATCTCGCGCTCATATTGAGAATACCCAGAGCTCTTCTAAGTTGACAAGCTAACAAAGAATCCAACTTTTTGCACACAAGATAATAGGAACAACATTTTCCAGAACTAAAATAGTAGATCTGCTCCATTTTGTATCATTATAATTGTAAAATTCCTGCACCTCCTAATGTAATAAAATGAAAAAAAAACAAAATCAACAAGTTGACACCGGTTGAGCACTTGCTTTCATGGCTCTATAGCATTCTAAACTGCAAAGCGGAAGCTTCGACTGCGAATCTCGGTATTTGTAAGCATTTGTACACGACGGAGCCGCACATTTCTCCCTTGGAGGAGGATAACTGACAAAATCAACAAAAATAAATTAATAAAAACTAATGCCCAGATGGTAGAATGAGATTGCCGATATGAATGAGGACTAAACAAATGAAGAATTTAATAAGTAGGAGTTTTTCAGACATTTCAGCAAAAAGTTGGGGCCTAACCTGCACTGTTTGGAGTTAAATATGCATGGAAGGCCCACATTCTCACCAAATGTAACAACTTTGCCAGCTGGTCCCATGACCCATCTCACGGAATTTGGTTGTAATATCAAAGATTCAGCAGCTTTCTTCTGATAAAATGCACAAGATTCAATCAGTACGTGTATAATAGATGCAGAACTGATAAGATAAGGGAATAAGAAGTGTCTTTTTCAACATCATCCCCATCTACAAAAAAAAAAAAAAAGATTCTTATTTAGCTATTTTGTAATATTGAAGCTTATATGTGTATCACCCCTTCAACTACATGATTTCATCACTTCTATCCTTGGCTCGAAGGTCAATGCGGTAAAACATAAGTTTAAAACTTCACAGGGAAATTGCAAAAAATTGTAATACATATGCGGTGGTTTCCAGCATATTAGTGATATGTTTACCTGAGCCAATTCTTCTCGCTCCTTACGAATCTTTTCCTCTTTTTTCTTCCGATTTGAATCCTGTCCCAGGATTTTCCTTATTGCTTCAGCCTGTAACATTAGAACAGCGTAAATTAGTTCAGTTTCCAACGGACACCAACTAGGGGAGAGATTAGCTCAAAATAAGAATCAAAAGATCAACCTCTAATTCCCGAGCTGCCTTCTCAACTTGCATTCTGCGCCTCTGGGCAGCCTCGGCCTTCCTTGCCTGCTGCTCCACCTCAGAGAGCTTCTCCTTTTGCTCTGTAAACACATGTCAAGATATAAAAGTTAAGAAAATATATCACTCCAAAACCATCTACTCGCACATACACCCCTGTAAAAATCTAGGAAGTGGGGTTCCTTAACAAATAAACCCTTAATTTGGGAAGTCATCAAATTCATGGTTAGATAATTTTTTAAAAGGCAAACATTTTAAGTACAGGAGTATATATGGTAGAAACAACGTTTTTGAAGGGCATATTAAAATTCAGATTTTGCAAGGAATATTTATGAAAATAGATAACTTTACATGATTATATAGTAGATATACTTAATTACAACAACATTAGATTTAATTGTACTGTATTTGATTACTTCTTGTGGGAGCAGGTGGTAGCCCGTCAGGAAACTCAATCAAACCAGCGCCATTGCTCGACTGAAGGGCTCGTTGCCGTGTTGTAAGAGGCTCTGTTCTCACATCAGCCAATTGTTCTACAGATTCCTTTTTAAGTTTCTTCTTCTTAGCATCAAGCCCATCATCAGAATCAGGGTCTTCCTCCTGAATATAATCTGCTCTGTCCAATCCTTTCCCAGTGTTCAACTTCTTCCTACTTTCCTTATTGGACTGGACCAAACCATAATCCTCATCCACACTATACGCACTTATCTTACTTCTCTTAGAATTTTTTTGTTTCTGAATATATCGCATCTCATCATCTTCGTCGTCATCGTCGAACGAACCTTCTCGGATTCGTCGTTTGCGAGCCCGTTTGCTTTTTCTAACAGGTTCATCTACAGAGGTTCGCTGGTTCTTCTCCGTCTCCTTTTTGTACCTAATTTCTTGTGAATCCTCTTTTGCTCCCCGAGCAAGTCTTTTTTCATTTAAATTCGTCCGCGAAAGTCCTTGCATCTCATCCCCTTTTTCAAGCGGAGGATCATCATCATCCGACATTGCCTGCAGCAGAAATAAGTTCAATTTACATGTTTCTTAAAAATAAGTGAATCGTTGCCACGTTGGGCTCTACTCTGCATTTTTTTAAGGCATTCTATCACTGAAAGGATCACTAAAGAGCTACTATCGTAATTCAGAACTTTTCCGAGTAACCAACCATAGGCAAATTGCACTAGAGGTCCTCAAATTTGCATTTCATTTCAATAAAAACCTTTTCCATAAAATTGGACCAAAAACTCCAATAATTTGCTATACTCGAAGATTAAGTGTCATAGCACTTAACAGGTAATTATGTGAATATTCCATTCATTTCAACGGAAAAACTTAATAGAAAAAAGGCAAGATTGCAACAGAATCCAAAGGTTAGGGATCCAATTGTAATAATTTAAATTCAAGGGCCAAAAACGAATCTATAATAGAAAGCCGAGGACCCTCAGGGCATTTTAACCAGCCAACATTATATTCTTATTTTATTGCAAAGAACTTTTTCGATCATTGTTAATTGCATTGCTACTTCACTACAGAGTAAATTTACATTCACTTAATAGGCCTAAAGCTTGAGCACAAGATGCATACCATATTTATCTCAAAATTCTAATAATCCAACAACTAGGCCATAATACAAGTATAAAAAAAAAAATTATTATAATAAGCCAGTGGATTACCTGAAGAAGCAGCTTTTGACGCTGCCACGAAGCCTCTTTAGATCTCGGAAACTTCTCCAAATGAACGCCTCTTCTCTTGCTCTCCAAATTCGATTTCGTATTGATGGTGCAGGTGACTCCACCAACCCTAAGCGTGACCCTCGTGAGATTGTTCTCAGCTGATCCATTGACCACTCCAACATTCCGACCTAAATCCTCGCCTTTACCACTCTTCCTAACATAGCCAGCATCGGATCTCGAACCCACTCCAATCTTTTCCTTGGTTTTGCACCTCTTTAACTCAGACTTAGCCGCTGCTTTATCTGAATTACCTCTTGAAGCATCGGTTCTATAGAACGATTCAAGAGCTCCAAACTTTTTATCATCCTTCTTGAAACTTCTTGGAATAGAAGAGCTTTCGATCCTACTGAGATTAACTTCTTTCCTCCGAGAAGAGGAATCATAGCCCGAAATCTTGCTGGTATTATCCGAGGACGGAGTTGATGAGGGAGGCGAAGTATCAGCCTCTGCACCGAACACCGAGGACGGGCGAGGCCGCCTTGAATTACTTGTCCTCCTTTTCTTCGAAACACCGTTAGAGATATCAAATCGTGATGGCCCCGATCCTTCCATTGCAGGATTATAGGCTTCAATAGCAGAATCAATTAACAATTATTCCCTTCTTAAGGAATTATCTGTGGATCGAAAAATATAGGTACAAAATTAGCTAATCAAATAGGAGTAGACTAAGAATTCATCGAAATCACAAAAAGAAAAAAAAAATTGTGAGAAAATTAAAGAGAGCGCAGTAGTTAGGGATGGTTGATGATCCCCAAATCAGTTTAAACTATAATAAGAAAAAAAAAAAATTGAAACGGGGTTAAAAAAAAGGCCATCAAACACACGATTTGATTCGGAGACAGATTTTAATGCATAAAAAATTAGGGTTTTTACGACGTAACTGAAGAGATCGATGAAGAAAAGCTATCAAACAGAGGCATCAAAAAATTTAAAATTAAAAACGATCAGAACGCAAGAAAGATCATGAAAACCGACATCAAACAGCGAGAAAAGAGAACCCTAATCGATCCATCGACGAATTGAAGATACCTTGCTGGCGACAGAGAAGAGGAGATGCGAGACGACACGGACGTCGACGAACGTTGAGATCTGAGGCGCCGCGAGAAGCGGGGAATTGGGGGGATCGGGATCGGGATCGGGATTGGGATTAGGATTGGGATTTGGGGAATTAGGGTTAGGGTTAGGAGAGGGGAGAGGAGAGAGTGGGTCTCCGAGTCGGTGTCGTTGGATTGAGGGGAAAGGGGGGGCCGTGGAGACGATAATGCCGTGGATGTTTCCCCCATTTTGCCCTAAACCCTTTCTCTCTCTCTCTCTCTCTCTCTCTCTCTCGCTCTCGCTCTCGCCACTTCGCCCACCAGGTGTTTGTATGCTGTTGTGGTCTACGCGCGCTCCTCTCCGTAGGCTCTGGGAGGAAATTGCACCGCTAGTCCCTAACCTCTTAAAAAATTTCAGTTCACTCCTTTTCAATATTTTCTAGACTTAAAATTACAAAATTTCTCCTCTCTGCACTTTTTAGACTATCTATCATTTATCCATGCATTCAAAATTACATTAATTATCAAAAAAGTAATTTGTAATTTTATTAAAAATTTAGAATCTTAAATATTAAAATTAAAATTTTTGAGGACGAATTTTGCTTAGGTAGCATTGGCGGAGAAATGATTGCCTAAGCCTAGTCCACCATGGACCACTCTCCTAAGACACAATCAAGGATTTCATGTTAGGCATAATAATTGGACCGGGCAAAATTGTTACTGTGGATCTTTGATTAGCTGATCATATGGAAGGTACATACATTAAAGAGTGTGTAAAATTAGAGACATCAATTTATCAAATGAAATGTACACCAATTAGAATAAGATAATCAACAAAATTTGAGATTATATGCACGTTTCGCACATATATCTGTACTGTTATTGTAAGTTACGACGCAAAACTCTTTCTTTCTCTCTTTTTTCTTTCTTCTTCCCGCGAGCACGGAGAGACCACAGAAGCCTACAAGTTCTTTAGCACTACGGGACCAGACCGGACCTCATTCAACAACTGGCTCATTGACTGTTTACATTGCTTGAGCTGCATTGCCAAAAACAAGTTCAGCTACAGTAAATGAAATGGAACTGGCACAAATGTAAGTAACAAAGTAAGTTGAACAACTTTATTCTGGGTTGTTAGAGTATAATAGTGAATAGTTCTTCAGTTAATCCACTGTAGTTAACAGAAAATATATTTTGCAAGTCTCTGGACTTTTTTTTCTCTGGGATTCAGTCGAATAATGTTGCTGTCCTTAGCAGATAAATTGGACTTTTAAAGCACCATTCAGCAAAAGATGAAAAGTGCAATTGAAGTATGTTACATTATTAGGTGAGCAGAAGCAGAATTGTTCAACAAAAAGTTGCTAAAAAGTAAGCTTTTCATTTTTTTCTGATTTTGTACCCCTTCCAGATCTTATGTGTCCCTTTCATCAGTAATTGGCATATGACTATTAACAAAAGTAGTAGGAAATTTCCAACAACAAATTAAAAACAAAGGGAATTTAGGAACTTGAAGCCATCACCAAAATCAAAGTAAGAAATAGAGAAGGGGAGAAGGAAAACCAAGCATTTGTATTATATTTTTGCTGTGTCATAATATGTTTAACTACCAATTAACAACTGTGGAGTATACTTTCCGGAACAAAAGAAAAAAAAGGAACCAATCTACAAATGAAGAAGCAACTCATAAACCATCATAATACATGGCCTCAACTACATATCAACCAACTCTCCAAGCGGAATTTACAGAAAAATGTCAAAAAAAGAGAGGCTAAAATGCAAGAGAATAAAGGCCTAAAAAATAGAGCTATTTGCACTTTATCCACTGGAGTTTAAAAAGCATAAATTTAAGCGCCTCTTTGTATATAGGCTTTAGCACTTAACCCCCTTCCTATCAGATTTTTTTTTTTTTTTGAGAGAAAGGCAGCGTGCTGCCGCTTCATTTATAGATCTATAAACTCGGCTACAAGGGTGAGGCAACTAGGCCACGAGAAAGACGAAAAAAAAAGAAAAAAATAAAAAAATAAAAATAAAATACGACCTGAGATACCTATTATACCCCTTTTACGGTAGGAAAGACAATATCAAGACTATATGATAGGAAGAGGGTTTTAGCAGGCAGCGGGCAAAGTGCACCATGATGCTATTTTTCTGAGGGTTTCTGCATTTTAGCCAAAAAATAACTGAAAAACATATATATTGTGGCTTCTTTTCTTTAAGATCACCTTGTTACCTTGTTTCCAATTGGCTCACTGATAACTGATTCAGCGAGAAGGGGGATTTTGATGAGGATGTTGCGACAGAAGAGGACTCTGAGCTATTACTTTTAGAACTTGTACCCTTAACGTTAATAAAAGGTGGCTGAGACGGAAGGGGGAGTTCTTGCGATTCGCTGTTAAGCATTTCCACCACTTTCCACATTGGCGGCCTTAGATTTGGCGATGCCTGTGCACATAATAGACCCACTTGGAACACCTTCAGGGCTTGCTCCTCCGGGCACCGGCTTTGAAGGGAAGGGTCAAGAAGTTCGATTACGGTTTTTGAATTGAAGTGTTGCCATATCTATTTATTAGAAAAATGAAGGAAATATGCCATTAAGTTCAAATACAAAATTTAACCATGGGTTAAATGACATATTAATGATGCTACTAAGAGGAGAGAGTTACCGATGACATAAGAGAATGGCCTTCGTCTGATAAAGCCACAGAATTGTGGTTCTTTCGACCAGTAATTATCTCAAGAACAAGTACGCCATAGCTGTAGATATCGGCCTTCTCAGTTAACTGCCCATGAACAATGTACTCAGGAGCCATATAACCGCTGTAAGAGATCAGGATTTTATATGTTAGTACATGTTGATTCTCAGTTAACCGACCATGTACAGAGTATCCTATAATGCAAGTAACTAACTACAAGACAATGTGGATTTGATAGTATATACTAAAATTGACTTACAAAGTTCCAGCTAGGCCTGTACTAAGATGACTCTGATCCTCCATGAAATTCCTCGCCAACCCGAAATCTGCGATCTTGGGCTTAAATCTCTCATCCAACAATATATTGCTAGCTTTTATATCCCTGTGTATAATCCTGATTTCTGAAGCACTATGCAAATACGATAGACCCTCCGCGGTTCCAACGATAATTTCAAATCTCCTCTCCCAGTCGAGCGAATTCTTCTTGAATGAGTCTAAATTTTCATTAAAAGAGATATTAATTGCACCGACATTGTATAATTACGTAAAAAAATATACAAAACTTACATGAATTATATCGTGTTACATCATGTTATAAAAGTTTTGATTTAATTCGAGCACATAATTTTTTGAAACCAAAGGGAATGAAAGGTTGGGTAGTAAAATCAAAATTTCTATATTCAGGTAGCCACTTCAAAATGAGCTGAAGTTCGCATAAGGTCTACACATTTTTATTATCAACTGCTCTCATAAAAAAGTTAAATCAGTGCTAACAAAGCGAATTCAGTAGTACCAAACAAGAAGTTATCCAAGCTGGTGTTGCAGAGGAACTCATAGACTAGGAGACTCTCTGGCCCTTCAACGCTGCAGCCGAGAAGCTTAACAAGGTTCTTATGCTGAACTTGACTTACGAGACTGACTTCATTAAAGAATTGATTGACCCACGGCCTCGTAGTGAAGAACAGCCTCTTTACGGCAATTTCCCTCCCATCTGATAGAACTCCCTAGGAAGAGAAAGTTAATATCATTTAAATGCCCAAAATTCCGTTCTTCACTACAGAGACAAACATATATCGTACTGTGGCAAAACAGAAGCCCTTCTAGAGGCCAGGACAACAGAAACTATTTCGTCAAACATGCTTGATCGTAATTATGAAAAGGAATACCTTATACACTGAGCCATACCCGCCTTGGCCCAGCTTGTTGATTTGATGGAAGTTATCTGTTGCTTTCCTCAAATCCTCATACTTGAAGCTTAGATGAGACCCAGAGATCGACCGAATATATTCTCCTGAGCCATCCATATCTGCAATTCATATCAAAAGAGTTAGCTGTAGAAGTATGTAATTCAAGAAACCTACACATTCTCTATTCTAGCCATTCACTTACCTTGAATTAAATCAGCTTTAGATCTCATTTTCTTCCATATAAAGATGATACCAATAACGCCGAGAACAGCGACAACTGACGCTAGAGCAACAATAATTGACCGCCGAGCTGTCACAAAGAAAACGATACATCTTAGTTTTAGCAAAAGATATATTACATAGTTAAGAATGAAAATCATCATCCTTTTCTTTTGTAATCAGTCAGATATATGATATTACATACATCAACAAAAATTTACTAAACACCACCCACCATATAGCCGAAAAAAAGGATAGAAGAGTTGGCAGAAGCAATCACCACTGAATCAAAAATTAAAAGAAAAAAAAGGAGCTTGGATGAAATAAAAGGAGGGTGATATAAACCAAAAATTAGATTGTGAGTATAGATGAAACTCTTATAGCATAGGCTATTGAGGCCAAGTAGGATAAATTAGACCCAAAAAAGAAATAAATTCCAATATCTTTTGGCACCTGAATTGCTTAACACACACTCTGTTAAACGAAATAAAAAATAAACCAAAAAAGAAAAGAAGAACCCTGTTAAACCACCTTGCAACAAATTTAAAAAAAAAAAACAACAACAAAAGAAATCCTACTAATTCTGCTAGTTACTTGAACCTCAAATACAATAAAAAATCTTAATATTTTCTTAAAAGAACGTAAAAAAGCTTGCATCTTTATGCACTAATTGCATCAATCAACAACGGAATCTTCCAAAAAGATAAAATTTTAAGGTAAAAAAAGAAAAGAAAAGAAAAGAAATACCCGAAGATCCGCCACCGTTGGATGAAGCCGCCAAGTAGAAGGGATCCGTGGAGTACCTGACGAAGCACCCCGCATTGAGAGCCTTCCCATCGGTGGCGGGCAAGCACTTCACCGCGCTGGCCCTGGCGCTCTCCAAGCAGTCCCTGCAGCCGCTCGCGTTCAGCGACTTCCAACACTGCGCCATCCCGTACACCGACCCCTCCGCCGCCAAGTTGGCGCTCCCCACCTGGTAAAACTCCGTCTGGTTCAGCGCCGCCGCCGTTAAGTTCGCGACCAACCTGGTCGCCGCGTCTTTGAACGCCGAAGAGTTCGTTGAGGCATTTCCGCAAACAGCTGTGTCGTACGCGTCGGTGGCGTCCGCAGAGACGTTGTGGTCGGCGTAGCGGAGGAAGCAGCCGTCCAGGTATATGCGTGAGTCCGTGGAGGGGAGGCAGTGCGGGAGCTTGAGGCGGCTCTGGAAGTAGCAAATTTGGCAGTTTGTGGAGGCGAGGTATCCGAAGCACTGCCCTAGCCCGTACACCGTGTTAGCTGCGCCCGATACCGCGTCGCCGAAGCCGCTCTCGGTGACGTTTTGGTAGATCATCTCCATCGTGTTCACGAAGTTCACGTCGAACGCCTCCGCGTCGTCGGATTGCGCGCGGCCGCATATGGTGCCGAATATGGTCGGCGTCGTGTCCTCCGCCGCCGCGGAGACGAAGAGGATGAAGAAGAGAATGAGGCGGTGAAGGTGCGTGGAGTAGTAGGAGGAGGAGGAAGGGGAGGGTTTCATCGGAATCGCGTTTTGGGGAAGCGATTAACGCGGCGGGTGGGGAGTGATAAAAATGGGAGCTTTCGAGGCGCATTTCGGAGAAGCAGCGGAGAGAGAGGTGCGAGGAAGAAGAAGAAGAAGAAGAGGGAGAAAGTGGTGGGGTAGTGAGAAATGGGGCTTCAATTATCCGATAATTACATTCCGTGCCATTCCATTGGTGTGGACGGTCTACGGAATACAACCGTTGGCCCCCACGCGGAGCGACGTGTTCTCACAAAACGAGTTGATTTAGATTTTAGATGGTATTTGGTGGACCGGGTCTACCGTGTCATCCGTGGACCGGCCAACTAATTCCAGTCTCTAATTATATTATTATTATTATACCATAGTATGATACTCTTTAATTATTTAATTAAATTTGCATATTAAAATTTAATTTATATATTAGATAATAACGATGAAATGTATATACTTTTATATTCCTATAATTCTGAACATAACTAGATGATTAATATTATATATACTAGAAGTGCTAAAAAAAAAAAAAAAAAAAGCTTGGTGTATTACACCATATGCATCCAACTATATATCCCTTATGCAAGTTATTAATTCTTAAATATTTTTATATTTGTAGGGAATTTTGGAGCACATCATTCATCATCTTATGCTTTGAAAGTGGGCACCAAATATTTGACAATTTAATCATAGAGAGAAATAAAGAGAGAAATTGGTCTAAGATGATTGCTGTTAAATTTATTATATTTTTTCTTTCAACATCGAGGACTCCACATCAAATTTATTTAAAATACTAAAAATATAATTTGTCACGAAATTATTTTGCATTGCGTATCTGAAAATCAAGTGGGTAAGACAAAAAAAAAAAAAAAGAAAAAAAAGAGGACAGCTATTAAATATGTAAAGTCAAAATTATCTGGCATATGTTATGACCGTCCAAAATGTCAGAAGAGGCCAATTGTCTAAAGCTAATGAAGAAAAAGAAGCTCCAGAATTCATTAAAGGAAAATGCTACTTGTACACCCCATTTGGGGGTGTACATCGCACACCTCACCCATCTAATGGGTGGGGTGTGATAAGGGGTCACTTCACAATTTGTGAAGTGACCCCCCCACCTTTAGATCGGTGGGTGTAAAATGTACACCCCCTTTGAGGGTGTACATGTAGCGTTGCTCTTCATTAAATTATAAAGGAGGATACATAAAACACCTTATAAATAAGTTCTGCAATTTTTTAAAAAAATTCTTATTGCTGTGAATTATAAAATTACAAGACCTTTTAAGATTTTTCTCATTATCTTTTGCTTGTTAACCAAACACATCGTGAAAATTTCCGAAGCAAATATGCTTTACTTTATATATATATATATATATATATATATATATATATATATATATATATATATATATATATATATATATATATATAGAAAGAGAGAGAGAGAGAAAGAAGAGCTTATATATTTTTAAAATTACAAGTCAATTTATATTTGTGAATTTTTTATTATTGAATTTGTATTAAAATTTGTGTTATTATAAAGTCAACTAAAAATAAATAAATAAAAAATAAAAAATACAAATTTCAATACATATCTAATGATAAAAAATTAACAAGCATGGATGACCTTACGCTTTTAAAAGCATATAAGCTCTACTATACATACATATATATATATATATATATAGTATGAAGTTATTGATGTTATTAAAATTTAAAATTTAATTTTTAGATAGTTTAAATGGTCTAAATTATATTTACCGCTGTCAATCGTGACTTTAAAAATTTCATCATAAAAGATATATAAATGAGTGACAACAAAATTTGTTTACTATCAATAACATTTCAGCTCATCTTTTTCTCTCTTTATATATATATATATATATATATATATATATATATATATATATATATATATATATATATATATATATATATATATATATATATATATATATATATATATATATATATATATATATATATATATTGAGCTGAAATGTTAACATATATATATAATTAACATAATATTTCAATCAATTAACATATATATAATTATTAAAATTTTAAAATTTTTTAAAAAGTTATAATAAAAAAATTATATATATATATATATATATATATATATATATATATATATATATAATTGGTATAACCTTTTACACATTATAAAAATTATTTTTTATTAATATTTTTTAACTTTCAGTATTTGTATATATTATAATAATTTTACTTAAATATTCAATTAAACTTAATAGTTAAAATTTTTTATAAATAAAATTTTTAATTATAAAGTTAAAATTAGAAAACTAATTTTAAATTATCGAATATATAAGGATATCTTTATCTTGTTAAAAGTGATTAAAAAAAATAAATTATTATATGTATCTATGTATATTAACACACTATATACTACAACGTATATTAAAAAATTAATTTTTTATATCAAAATTTAATTAAATATATTTTATTTATAAAAATTTAATAATTTAAATATATTTACTGAATTAAATTTTAAAATCTCTATTATAGATTTTAAGTATGTAGTGTATGTATTTATATACACCAGATATAAATAATACTTAATAAAATATTCTCATAATTTAAAAAAAGAGAGAAATTTTTTTTTTGCTTGCACCTAATATATACTAATGTTTCATACACCGTAAAATATATTAGAGAATTAATAGAATATCTGATACTCATATACCGCAAAATATATTAGAAAACTAATAGAATATATAATACTTAATATTTTAAAATAAAATATAATATACAATATAAAATATTTAAATAATTTATTAAAATATTTAATAAATATTTTAGAATTGGCTCATCATGCACTGGATGCATCTAATACTCTTTTTGGACATATTTAAGTAATCTCATTTGCCTTTACTTAAAGAGCTAGGTGGCTCAATGTAAGCACAATATAAAACTCTCAAATTATATATATTAGTAGAGGACCCGCGCTTCGCAGCGGATAGATAATATTTCAATCAATTAACATATATATATAATTATTAAAAAATTTTAAAAAATTAAAAAATTATAATAAAAAAATTAAAAATATATATAAAATTGGTATAACTTTTACACATTATAACAAATATTTTTTATTAATATTTTTTTAACTTTCAGTATTTGTATTATAATAATTTTACTTAAATATTTAATTAAACTTAATAGTTAAATTTGTTTATAAATAAAATTTGTAATTATAAAGTTAAAATTAGAAAACTAATTTTAAATTACCGAATATATAAGGATATCTTTATCTTGTTAAAAGTGAATAAAAAAAATTTATTATATGTATCTGTGTATATTAACACACCATATACTACAACGTATATTAGAAAACTAATTTTTTATATCAAAATTTAATTAAATATATTTTATTTATAAAAATTTAATAATTTAAATATATTTACTGAATTAAATTTTAAAATCTCTATTATAGATTTTAAGTATGTAGTGTATGTATTTATATACACCCGATATAAATAATACTTAATAAAATATTCTCATAATTTAAAAAAAGAGAGAGATTTTTTTTTTGTTTGCACCTAATATATACTAATGTTTCATACACCGCAAAGTATATTAGAGAATTAATAGAATATCTAATACTCATACACCGCAAAGTATATTAAAAAATTAATAGAATATATAATACTTAATATTTTAAAATAAAATAAAATATATAATATGAAATAGTTAAATAATTTATTTAAATATTTAATAAATATTTTAGAATTGGTCCTTCATGCACCGGATGCATCCAATTCTCTTTTGGACATATTTGAATAATCTCATTGGTCCTTTACTTAAAGAGTTACGTGGCTCAATATAAACACAATATAAACATAATGTAAAATGGGGGATGCTAGGTGTACACCCCATAAGAGGTGTACATCCTACACCCCACCCCATCTTGGAATGGGGCTTCTTCCACTGGTCACATGATGTGACCAGTGAAATTCCATTCCATAAGGAGGAGTGTAAGATGTACACCCCTCGTGGGGTGTACACTTATATTTATCCATATATATAACTGATGTAACATCGATCCCAGTCTTAATCAATTTATAATAGGTGTCTAAATGGAATTGGATGGGTCAATTTGGACAAAGTACTAATAATAGGAGTCCAAAATAATTTGGATATATTCTCCTACTTATTACACCCTAGAAAGTAAATCTTTTTTTTTTTGTCAAAATCGATTTTTGGCTTTTCTAGAAATGTACCCCACGCTATTTCGTGCCTCGCTCGTTTATTGTGGTGATGGTACACAAATTTTATGGACAAAACATATCTTCTAGCCTTTAGATGCCGGTCATTTTGGTTTTGTCTTTATTAGTAGATCGAAAACAAAAAAAACAAACTGAAAATCACTTGAGCTTTAATCCAATTATAAATGATCAGGTGAGCTTTAATCAAATTTTCCGCAGTATTAGCATATAATCGAACGAATTGTTTGCCATAGGAGCAAAAACCAGTTATCCGTTTAAACTATTTGTAGTTACACCTTTTCATCAGCCAATGATCTTATTATACACACTACTATATTATCGGAGAAAACTCATGAACATTATTAATTTACATTTTATTTTACAATATGGAGAGATTGTATTATGTATGCATGGTAAAAAATTACCAGAAAAAAATATAATATAAATTTTATATATAATATTGCATGTACTATATTACAATTAGTAGGTTATAATATATTTTTTACAGTTTTATCAAAAAATATAAAAGCATATTTTTATATATTTTTTTGAATTTTATTTTATTTGTAAGCGTTAGATGAATTTCAATACCAAATAAATATTTATAAATATAATATTTTTATAAATATAATATTCGAATTCTTATATATATATATATATATATATATTATATATAAAGTAAGGGACTGGAATTAATGATGCAATGTTAGTACATAGCACAGCTCAATGTCTTATAAACGGGCCACGTACACCAAAAACATTTATTGTTGTGAAGTGTGAACTCATGTGGCAATTGAGCACCCCACCCACCCACTTCTATTTAACTTTTGGGCGTTACGGGGCAGACGTGACCGACAGTAGGTTTGTAGTATTAATGACGAACACCATGACGAACACTACGCCTCCAATTTTAAGGTTGATCACACGTCAAAGTGGGCGGCATTTGTTAGGTTTCGACACCTTATCACTAGAAGCATCCCCCAATTAATGCACAAAACAATAGATGAGTTTATATAAAGTCAAATTTAGTAGGTTTGAGCAGCTGCCATTATGTTCCTATTTATTTAAGAATCATCACGACAGGTTTAGCAGAAGAAAGTGAAGTAAGACGATGTATTATTATTAAAGAAAGCGAAGTAAGATGAAGTATTATTAATTTATGCAGCATTATATCTCCAGATAACTTCAGCTTAGAGTTTACTGTTTTGACGAAGAATTCTATAGACTTGATCACCGTCGTTGTCTCCGTTAGGCATTACATCTCCTTGATAACTCTAGTTTAGAATTTGTTGTTTCGACCAAGAAATTTGTAGACTCACCGTCATTGTCTCCATTTGAGTCGGTTGCCGCCACCCTCTAATGTCTACCAATATCGTCATCATCTCTAGCGTAAAATTCAAAATAATGTAGTGACGGTAATGCAAGTCGACTAAAAGTTTATCGTTGGTTTTCAAAACTCAATGACTTCACATTTCTAATTGAATTATTATTTTTTTATTTTTAAAAATGTAATTTATTGCCCTCTCTGGTGTAGTCACTCAAGTTACTCAAGTTTCTTATTAAGGCTTTGATACTACACTAAAACTATGAATATAGTAATCACGGAATTGGCTAGTTGTAATTATTTTCTAAAATTATAAATGTGATCTATTTGGATGTCGATGCTTCATCAATTTAACTAAAGTGGTTGATGAATTAAAGGAATTTTGCCTAATTAATTCTCTGCTATATTTTTATAATTTATGAGTTATAGTATCTAATTATTGTTATCTTATGTAGAAGTTGATATTTAGAGGAGGGTTTATTGTCCCAGAATCAATCCAAAAAAAAGTTAAACCAGTAATTTAATTATCATATTTATTTATTATCATTTTTATACAACGCAGTGGCCCAACTAGTGTCTTAGCCCAAAACGAATTCCGGCCCATGATATAATGGCCCTTAACTATAAAAATGCCCAGCTCATTTATTTTCGCCAAGCCCATTATCTTTTTCGAAGCATCGAGAAGGGGAAAGAGAGAGAGGGAGAGAGCTCGTCCCGCGACATTGCTTCTTCGTCTTCGTCTCCCTCTCCCTCTCCCTCTCTCTCTCTCTAAAACCTCTTCTCTTCTCGCTCATCGCTCTCCTCCGATTCCTCTCCTTTACAAATTTTGTAGTTGTTTATTTATTTGCTATTTGTAGTTGTTCTCAGTAATCCATGTATTCGAGTAAGCCCGATCGAGATCGGTCCCTGGTAAAACCCTACTTCGAACTCTTTTTTTTGCTTTTTTATTTTTTTTAAAAAATTCTTCTGATGAGTTATGATTGCAGTTTCAAGCATGCCGATTAGGAATTTTGGGAGATTAGATGATTTTTGTTTTTTGTTTTTTTTTGTTGTGTTTTTTTGTTTGAAGGAGGTTGAAGGGTTTTTGAACGAACTACAGGGATGGAACAAATTGTTCAAGGATAAAAATCAGAAATTGAAAACTCAGGCACGCAACAACAGTAACTTCATTTTTTTTCTGGTCGTTTTTTTTTTTGTTCAACTTACTCCACTTTTTAAGTTGTAAGTGATGTGTGCAGTTATGTTTGTTGGTAATTTGAATGAGAGATGAGATCAGGACATTCTTGTAGGTTGTTTCGAAATGTAGAGCTTGTAGATGAGAAATAGCATGCATTGTTCGTGGAAAGCTCGAAATTTGAAGTTTGCTTATGAAAATCCTTATGACTTACATGCTCGGTGCTCAAAATCGAGTGTATTGCATAATTGACTCAGGATGCCACAAGAAGATGTGAATTACCTCTATAGCATTTTGCTTGTGAAGTGAATTTTCTATCAGAACACACACTGCTGCACCGTTCTTCATGCGTGAAAATGTTTTTACTTCACAAAAAGGCCGGGTTTTGTTATTCTTTGTCAACCGTACAGGGAATATTACTATTTGTATAGTTATTCCAAGAGTAATTTGCTGTTGTTCTCTTTGAAGGGATCTTCACAAAACTCTGGAAAGAGTCGAGAAGAAAAAGGACCTCCTAAAAAAGTTCCTGCAATTGAGTCTAAGACTAAGAGTAATGTAGCTTCTGATTTTCCTGCAAAAAATCCCAACGAACGATATAACTACTCGAAGTATTCAGCTTTTTTGAACGAGGAGACATTACCTGATGCAACCTCAGAGAAAGAGCAGGTGCGGATATGTAACCTCTGATTGTTTGTTTTTATGTGCATTATACGAGCCTTCTGGTGCTAAATTGGTTTCTTTTATTATTTTTTACTGCAGGGAAATGAGTATTTTAAACACAAAAAATTTGCTGAAGCAATTGACTGCTACTCAAGAAGTGTTGCATTGTCTCCGACATCCGTTGCTTTTGCCAATAGAGCTATGGCATATCTCAAACTCAGGAGGCATGTTACTTTATGGCAATCTCTTGTTTGTAATCAGTATATTTTGAATTTAGGTGATTAATTTTTTTCCAATATACATTCTACATTTATTTATTAGATTTATTTTTGTTTTTTAGATTGGTGGAGGCGGAGAATGACTGCACTGAAGCCTTGAATTTGGATGATCGCTATGTTAAAGCATACTCGCGTCGAGCAACAGCTAGAAAAGAACTCGGCAAACTTAAGGAATCAATGGAAGGTATTCCATTTTTCATGCTTAACAATAACTTATATTTTGTAGCTCCATTTGTGTAGATTAAACTTTACCATTTTTGGAAATACTGATAACTAATTTCTAATTATAGATTCTGAATTTGCCATAAGACTTGAGCCTAACAATCAAGAGCTCAGGAAGCAGTATGCTGAAACAAAAGCTTTGTATGACCAGGTGATTGTCTGTCATTTTTTAGTGGAACCATCTGAGTTTTGTCAGATTTTTTTAATTTAAGTATCTGAGGAAAAAAAAAAAAAAGAGAATCATGTACTCATTTCATCATTTCTTAAGTGTTGGTGGTCGGCCAATATACTTTTTAAAGGAACGAGCTAATTTAGCGACAGAAAGATATAACAGTAGTGCTGCTACTACCATCATTTATGTGTATATTGTCATTTGAGCTAATCATGAATATCATACAATTGTTGATCAACGTGGAAACAACTATTTTTTCCCGCGCCCAATATCATAGTTTTAGTTTTTATGTATCATTTGTGTCGTTGGTTTATAATGTCAACTTTATTGATGCAGGAAATGACCAAGAAGGTTTCTCAGTCCTTAAAGTCTTCTGTTTTGGAAATTCAAAAGGCAGACAATTTAGCCACAAATAAGGCCCAAAAGACAGCTGCAACTGCAAAAAAAACTGTCACCACGGTAGCTTTGAAATAATCTCTACAGTTTGTCCAAATGAGTTCTGAAATTAATGCCTGTAATATTTATTCTTTATCATGAGTAATTAATGGAATGCGTCAAAAGAAACTGACTAAAGTAAGGTAATATGGGTGAACTATGCATGTCTGTTGAGTTTCATATTGCTTATACTCATTTGCAGCTTTAAGGAATAAGAGACTGTATTTTCTCTTTTATTTGCTTATAAGATTAATTGAACTTACATGCCTTTTTCAGAACAGCAGCATGGAAATTGATGATTCGCCTTTGATTGCTGTAAATGATACAGAAAGGGAAGCTTCAAAAGCTCCTGCAGAAACCAGAGATAATTTATTTGATCGATCAAAAGGAGGCGGATCGACTTCCGCAGATGCTAGTATGAAGGTACACCCGGGACGTCTTTTTTCTTTTTCTTCATATTTAAAGGATAAAAGAAATTTCGTATCTCCAGCTGCAAGCTGGTTAGGCTCTGATTCTTTATTAGGTTTACTATTTCTTCCTGTATGTTCCAGTTGAGCCTTTTAAAATGTCCTTACAAACAAAATATAATATTTGAAGATAACTTATTGCAAATGAAGACATCTAAATTTAATGAATCTTAACAGAATGAAATTAAGCATTAATTTTCAGACAACTTAAAGCACAGAAAACCTAAAGCACAAGGGAATGCCTTTTCAAAATTATTTCAAATATTCTTTATTGACCTTTAAGATGTTAGATCATGACTAACTGTCTCACTTTAGAGTTTTCTGCACACCATTATGTTGCCATATTATTTGCTGTCAGCTAGCCAGATTGAAAGAATACTATGATTTTGTTTAGTTGCATCAGAATTTGGAAGTTGCAAAGCATTCACTCTTATTTTTCATCTGGTAAATTTTGTTTTACTTTTAGGGGGAAAAAAACTCCCTATACTTTATGGTGATTTTTCTAATATTGAATTATGCAAGCAGGGGACTCGGGCTTCTGGCCGGAAAGATGAGTTAAAACCATCAATGCAGGATCTTGCATCTCGTGCTTCTTCATTAGCTTTGGCTAATTCTTCTAAAAGTATCAGTGCTCCAAAATCAGCTTACGAATTCGAGGTTTCTTGGAGGGCACTATCTGATGACTGTGGTCAGCAAGCTCAGCTATTGAAGGTTTGTATATTAGCCTTTTATGTGCTTTGTGGGCAATTTTAGTTAGAAAGCAACCTCTATTTATTCCCTGTTTCAACTTTGGACCAGGCAATCCCACCATCCACTCTACCTCAAATATTTAAAAATGCACTTTCTGCTCCCATTCTGATAGATATCATCAAATGCACTGCCACATTTTTTAGGTATGCTTTTATCCTCTACTCTGCTATATTATAAAAGTTCACTTAACTGTAGTTTTATTTACATGTATATTGCTGTTCAATATGATTTTTCCTCTGTACCCTATGATTGGGGAAATTTGTTTTCATATTAGAAACAGTTTTTAATAGAGGGACATTTTTGTCAGTATAAGAGTATCTATTTAAAAATTAAGTTATTGAAGGGCATATGAAGAGTTTGGTAATATGGAGATTATACAAAAATATTTATAGTGTGACAATTTTGCAGGGCTATATTTTAGATGCCTATAATGTACTTGCATATTAACCTTTTTTTTTCTGTATATAGGGAGGATACAGAATTAGCAGTTAGCATATTGGATAATTTGGTCAAAGTTCCACGTTTTGACATGATAGTCATGTGCGTTACAGCTAAGCAGCGATCTGGTATGGACTATGGAACCTATGTTTTGTTATCTATTGTTCTTTCTTGAGAAACTGGCTACTTTATACTTGTTTACACTTTACATATCTAGATAAATTGTGATAAGGTTCTTTAGGCTAATATTAATTTAGATTATCCTAAGACTTTATTGTTTGTTTGTCGCACAAAAAAACTTTTTGAATGCCCGGTGGAAACCGATTTCGCTGAAGAAAAAGCTTGTTAGTCTATGAATATTCTTTCATGCTTTATAGTATTTCTATTTTATGTATATAAGATGAAAATATTTGAAACAGCATCATTTTTGTCAGTTTTGTCGATGTATAAAATAACAAGTGTAAATATCAATGAGATAAAACATAGTGACCCTTGGATAGGAACTTACGAATATTTGCTGTGTTCTCAATAAAATAAGAAAGAGAGGAATAACTGCTGTGATAAATTTTGTAACCAAAATTCTTGGAAAAGTAACATAGGGTATAGAAATAATGGAGTTGAGTAGTATAGAGATGCTTCTCTCCTTGATATTGGTGTCGATTATTAACTCTGAAAGAGAGCTGTTTATTTTCTGGAAAGTGATAGAAAAATGAACTAGCAAATATTTTTGTTGGTTTGTCCATTTAGCTGTACTAATTGCTTCACAAAAGCATTGAAATATGTGTCTCAAATTAATTTATGTTTGATGTAGGTAAATATTTCAATGAAGAGATTAAATTTTTTATTTTTTTTTTGATATTTTTATTGTTTCTAACAGAACTCCGGCGCATTTGGGAGGAAGTGTTCTTTATCAAGGACATAGCGGCACAACAGATTGAAGCCATAAATCGGCTCCGACCAAAATACTGTGGCGAGGAATAGTAGGATCAAATGTTCGAATCCAATGGATGGCCCAGAGAAATGTAGTTGTTCTATGTATTAGTTTTTTCCTTCTTTTTTTGGGGGTGGGGGGTGTGTAGGTCTGTTTTGGTCTTTTAAGCCAATCCAGAATCTTATGTGCAAGAGAGGATTTTGAGTTTTGTATATTCCTAACTGTGCTGTATTCTTGTTCATATGGTAGTTTAAGGTTAGAAAGGTTCCTTTATTTGAAGGGGTGTGCTTCTTAACTTTATTGTCATTACTGTTCACCAGCAAATTTAAAAATTTTTATTTTACCTCCTGAACATTCAATTAGCAGTTTGAACTTTTCATCATGTCTTGACAAGCTTTGCTTTGACTGGATTTTCTCTTCTTTTCTTTTTTTGGCAAAAGAAAAATAGGCAGAAAGAAAAGAGTCTGATGGCTTGCTAGTTGCTTCATCTCCAACCTCTACATAGCTCCTTGTGTTTGTATGTTTGTTCTCCCTATGTTTCTGGTAAGTAACTATCAAACAAGACAAACAGAATGTGCCATTTTTTATATGATGTTGTTATTAAAACCATCTGTAACCTTAATTACTAATTTGTTGTATCCAATGAAGCCACAGGAGACTTTGTCGAACTTTGCTTATTAATCATTTTGTCATCAAGATGCCATTCCAGGGTATGGACATGTAAATAGATGATTTTGTAGGTATACTTACATATCTGAAAGCCGTTTCTCTTTTCGTTACATATTTGACTTGTTATATCTAGAATCAATCGAGCAGGAAACCCTTTTTAAGCTTTTGTGGGAAGCCATTGAGTAAACGACGAGATAATATTATATATTAGTAAAAAACTATGTCTTATGTTGTTGATCTTGTCATGGATTCCCTATGAGTTTTTGTCTTTGCTCTCCTTGTTTGATACCCTCTGCATGTAATTTTTGTCACCAAAGATCCAATCTTCGGATCATTCAGACCTCTTCAATCTGTATATACAGACCACTCCCATACACACTTTAAACTGATGATCTCTGAATCAAGTTTGTTTCCAAGATGTTGAGTTCTATGATCTCAATCGATGGCATTGATTATCTTACTGATCAGGAAAAATATCACCTTGTTCAGGAACCCGAATTTGTCGCAGCAGAAGATGTGGGTGGATTTGATGATCTCTGGTCCAGCTATGGGTTCTACAATGAGGGGTGCTTCGCTAAGGGGTCTCCCTCGGTGCTTAATGATCAGCAGCTTTTCTCGGACTTTGCGTTCATGGACGATGTGCATTTTGATTCAATTTCTTCAGTGATTTCTGTTGCAGCGGAAACAAATCAACCTGCGGCGAACTCTGAACTTCTGCGGAAAGGGTACTGCTGTAAAAGCACAAGAAGTAATGAAAGCATTAGTAAGTAATCACCAGGTTCATCTAGCTACCTTTAGAAAGCTCCCCCTTGGGCAGATCATCCAGTATACTTCAGTTCAAACCATTTTGGACAATTTGGGTTCAGCGAAGAAAATCCATCTAATCGATCTCTCGATCAGGCACGGAGTGCAATGGACAATCCTGATGCAAGCCTTGTCGAACTCGAGTTCTGTCGATTATGTCAAGATCAGTGCTGTTGGGACTTCTGAAGAGAAGATCACTTCGGCCGGTAAGTGTCTAACAAGTTTTGCTGAGAGCCTAAAGTTACCCTTTGTGTTCAAACCGGCAATAGTTTCGGATATTAAGGAACTCAAGGAAGATATGTTTAATATAGAAGAGACAGAAACAATGGCCTTATACACTTCAATGGAAATGAACACCATGATCATAAAGCCTGATAGGCTCGAGAACGTGATGAGGGTGATAAGGAACCTGAGACCGCAAATTGTGATGGTTGCAGACGTGGAGGCGAAGCATAATTCCCGATCGTTCATTAACCGGTTCACCGAAGCATAGTTTTACTTCAGCGCGTTCTTCGACTGCTTAGAGAATTGTATGAGAGGGGATGAGAGAGAGAGGATGATGGTAGAAGAGGACTTTTTCTCGCGGGCAATTAGTAGTATTGTTGCAGCTGAGGGGAGTGAGAGAGTGATTAGGCAAGTAGGGATTGATGTGTGGAGGTTGTTCTTTGCTAGGTATGGGCTTGTGGAAGCTGAACTTAATCACTGGTCAGTGTATCAGGCTAGCTTGGTGGTAAAGCACTTTGCCTGTGGGGAGTCATACAACTTTGAGATGAATGGAAAAGCACTTCTTTTTGGGTGGAAGGGGACTCCATTGCATTTTATTTCTGCTTGGAAGTTCCAATAAGAAATTCTAATTTCACAACAAGGATTTTATTTTCCTTTCCTTTTCTTTTCTTTTCTTTTCTTTTTTTTCCTTTTCATTGGAATATGAAATTAATGTCTTGAAATAGAATTCTTGTGATGCTCTTTTATATGCCTAAACTCTGCAACTCAAGTTTACTAGTTAATGGTATTTCTCTAGATTTATTTGCAGTAATTGGACAATGTATCCACAGATGTTATGTTTTATTACTGTTATTATTATTATTATTATTATTATTATTATTTAATGTGATTTCGTTGAATTATATGTCACTGGTTGCTCCTTACACTATTGTGCCAAAAAGCTTCATTTGATTATAAAATTCTGGAGTGAGTATGAACAGAGATTTCATTGCATGCTTCTTCAGTGAAAATTTTCCTAGTCATGTGCTTTCCAAAAAAGAAAAAAATAATTCAGAGATTTGCAGTTGTCGCATTTTTGGAATCGAAACCGGAATGTCATTTTCGGCTATAAAAAGCAAAAGATTCAATCTTAAACTGTTTTAAGCTTTCTCCACAGATCTCATAGTTTTTTTTTTTCCACAGAATAACCGTATTTAAATTATTTATGGACCTAAAAAAAGTTATTGAGTTATCCACAAAGCACATTTACACGAAACTTCAGATGGGCCCTTAAGGCCCATATAAATTTAGGCCTAATGTATTCAAACTTCGCAGCCCAGCCCAGCCCACTATCCGAATACTACTTTGAAGACGTCATCTCAACCGTTGATTTATTTGCAATTTGCATCTCCAGCCGTTCATCACCTCTATCTCATCACAACGCACCAAAACAGGAAACTTTAGACTAGGGGTGGCAATCCAGCTCGCTGTTCGTGAGCTAGCTCGTGTTCGGCTCGAAATGAGCTCGAGATCTAATCGCTCGTTTAGTAAACGAGCTGAACATGAGCCGAATTTTCCAGCTCGTTTAATAAGCGAGTCGAACACGAGCTGGAGTCAGCTCGCTCGTGTTCACTTCGATAACGGCTCGAATATATATATATATATATATATATATATATATATATATATATATATATATATATATATATATATATAAAACTTTACTATTTAGATTTTATGCTATCAATTTTTTGTAAATTTTAATTATTAGATTAAAATTTTAAGTTTTTAACTTTCTTTCAACTTTACATCTAATAGTGGAGTAAAAATCAAACTTGTTGTTCGTGATTCAGCTCGTATTCGGCTCGTTAATAAACGAGCCGAACACGAGCCGAATTTTTCAGCTCGATATTTAAATGAGCCAGCTCGTGTTCGGCTCATTTATTAAACAAGCCGAACACGAGCCGACCCCAGCTCGCTCGTGTTCGACTCGTTGACACCCCTACTTTAGACTTCTAATAATACAAAAGTGCCTCGCGTGCCACTCACGTGCCGAACCCTCTCGAACCCATTTCCGTAATTTCATGCACCACCGAGGGGTTTATTCTTTTTTTTTTATTATTATTTTTAATTTCAGTTTCCTCTGCTTTGTGGCTACGCCCCGAGACAAATCGCGAAGAGAGAGAGGAAAAAAAAAAAAAAAAAACTTCGCTTCGAGCATCAGGTCGATTTTTCCATTTCCCGATCTATTTTTTTATATTTTTTTCTTCCAATATTTATTTTTTAAATCCCATTTCTTCTATCTTTTTCCACTGCTTCTATTTTTTGCAATGTTTTTTTAAAATTCTTTTGTTGATTTTCTGTTTGGGTGATTCGATATGGCTAATTCTCATAAATCTCTTGTAGTTTTTTTGTTCAAAATTTTGTTTGCCTTTTTGATAATGTTGTAGTTCTTAGGATCGTAGATCTGAATGTGTTTAATCGATTGTGATTGAATTAATTGGGTTCGATTGATTGGGATATACGTGAGGCAAGGTATAGTATAATTATATGATGTAGAAGAGAGAGAGAGAGTATTGAAACTCTATATTTTTTTTGATCCAGAGCTGCTAAGTTTTTATTTGTTTTGATTTGATCATTTGAGCTATTTGAATAAATTGGAATCACTGAATCCATTGAATTCCACGGCGCAAACTACTACATCAATTTTAATAAAATTTGTAAATAATTTGAACCAAAACAAGTGAAAATTGAGGGGACAAGTTCAGAGGTATATCATATTTGGACATGTTGATAAGAGCTACGTGGTTTGTGTATGGAAATGGAGTCTTTGTAGTCTGAGAAGAACATATCAGAGTTAAATGCAATGTTCATTTAGTGATTTCTTTATTGTTGTTCATAAAAAAGGATATTCTTCTAGAGACCACGAAGTATTTTTCCGAGCTTGTTATTTTTAAATGTTGTTGATGGTAAAATTTTATGTCCTTGTCATAGTTAGATGTTTGTGAGCTTAAATCAACTTACTTCATGTAAAGTAGAATCATTCGTTTCATTTAATCAAATGATAAAACCAATAAAAATTATTTTTGATTCATAGAGTATTTATATGAAAGAGTTTCTTTTGTAGGAAAAAAGGTTTTTTTTTTTTTTTTTTTTTTTTTTTTTTTTTTTTTTTTTTCTTCTGTTCGGAGCTTATGTATTGCGTGGAAGGGGTGGGGAATGAAATTGATTTTGAGTGTTGCTCTAACCTCTATGTGGCGACGAATACTATGGATTAGTATTTTCAGTTTATACTCACAGAGTTGTTATAGATGCAGCTATATGTTTTCCTTCTTTGTTTCCTTTTCTTTTTTGATGGAAAGCCTACTAGACCATTTTTCTTTCTCATGACATTAATATTCGCAGGCAACCAAAATTGCTGTCAGTTTCTGTATCATCTATACCTATTAGGCCACTTAATTCGGTATACAGATGGGGTAAATCTACATGGTTAAAGGCCTTGTCGATCATATCTTTCTTGTATCAGTGCTTTATTGGCAGGTTCTGCGATAGATCAGAACTAGTTGTCTTGCTATCATGTATTGGAGATGATGAGGTGGTAAACTTCTAACTTCATCCCCTTAACTGGGTGATTTGCGACTTAGTAGTCACAGCATATATAGACAGGAAAATTTTGTTGCCCAAATCAGACAATCAAATATTTTGTCCGACATGCATGAAGGCAGTTATTACCAGAAATGCATCATGCATGTAAGGATTACAGAAACTAAATGTGATACATTTTATGATGCTATCTCTTCTTCACTGTGTTCTGGGCAAAGGGTCTTTCTGAGTCATTGGAATCTCGGCCCAAGCAAAGAACTGCAGAAGCTTGTTAAACCAGTGGATCTGAGTCCCATGTGGGAGTGTATGTGGAGCCCTTCAAAGTTCAAACTGTTTAATTGGGTGTTTGCATATAGTTTATATATGCATTCAGATTGGATATATACAAAACAATCAGTATGCCAATGGGCCTTGAAGCAGTAGGTATCAAATTTAGGCTTGTGGAACAGTTGGATGGCTAGCTAAGGTAGCACTTGCTTAGAAAATCATGTGGCTTAGTATGTATCCACTTTCAGAATGATACTCCATGGGCTAAACTTGTTGGTTAAACAATTCCGTTTGTAGGTTAGATGAGAAATGAATTCATCGGAATATGCGTAACTGGTTAAACAATTCGGTTGGAATATTTAAGATATTAGTACTTTATGGTTAGATAATTCGATTTTACTTAATACCTGCTATATGAAGATTTGATGAATGGTCGCTAGTATTACCTACTATAGCCTAAACCCTAGCGAACCCCTGGTAATTTATTGCATTTAAATTTGTTGATCCGACCCTCAAAACTCCGATAATTTGTGTATCTAGCTGATTCTTTTTCTTCAGGTTTTGTCCCATATTTTAGGTGGAAAAAAAAGGATCTAATGGCTGCACACAAGATTGCTCATGCCACCCTGAAGGGGCCCAGCGTCGTGAAGGAGATCTGCATCGGACTGACGCTAGGGCTTTTCGCAGGCGGCCTATGGAAGATGCATCACTGGAACGAACAGAGGAAGACGAGGGCTTTCTATGATATGCTTGAAAAGGGCGAGATCGGTGTCGTTGTTTCCGAAGAATAAAATAAATGTTTCTTCTATGTGACATTCTCCTTGTTTTGAGTCCATACCAGGGTCAGCTGGAATTTCATCAGTTTGTAATAAGCTTAGACTTTTCTCATGAACATAAGCTGCTCATTTCTCATTGGTGAGTCGCTTGTTGTATATATATCTTCTTTTTTTTTGATTGTGAACTTACAGAGAAGAGAATGGGACGCATCATTCAATTGTTATAGTGTCTCTACTTAATTCAATTACAATGTTTTTCATGTTAAAAAAAATATTGCGTATGGTTTCTGCTATCAACATCCAATTGAAACAATGACTTTGATAGGAACACGTACAGTAAAATGGAACAATGCAAGAGACACCTCTAAGCCAAAAAATATTAGTTATCTTTTGATCTCACAAATCCTAAATTAATTACATCATTTGGTTTTGAGGCACATGTAATGCCTACTAGATAAAATACAGGGTCTGTTTGGTATTGAGACCTGTATAGAGTTGGTGCTCAAGTATATGGAGACATAGTTTTGTATTTATTTTTCAATGGAATCGTAAAAAATATTATGTTAATGGCCTAAAGAGCCTTTTGCACCCAAGCCCAATATAGTTGATGTTCTCTGTTATGTTAGAGGCCACCAATTAAAAAGTAATGACATCTAATTAATTAACTTTGTGGCTTAGCCTAGATTCGAGTCAAACACTAGTTGGACCCATTTATGAATTTCTCATTTTTTTGTGACCCTACGTACCCAAAGCTTCCTTTTTAATTTCCTAATGAAACGGAGATGCGCATGCAAAGGCCACCTCTTTTGCATTTTAAGAAAAAGGTGGAACAAAAGCCAATTCTCATAATCTTATATAATTATTATGTTAATTTTGATTAGCTTAACCCTTTTTGGACATTTGGAATTAAGACCTGTGGCTAAAATGCTTCTCTCACTTTCTAATCGATCATGCATGGATTCCTTGTTTCTTTTTTTTACTTATTCTGTAATTAATAAGCATTTTTTATGCACACCACCATTAATGGAGGTGGTGGAAAGGGCTAATCAAATCACTATATCATTTAGCATCTAGTTCAAATAATTTAAATGTATTCTGTTGTGTAATTAACTAACTTCCTTAAAGGAAAATAAAATGGCGAATAAAGTCATTATATTACTTAAAATCTATAGCTAGTTTGAAAAAAAAAAAAATCCAATTTGCCATCTTAGTCTCATTTTAATCGGTTATTCCTAACACAAATGGCAAAGAACTTGATAGTCGGCGCCCAGGATTTCAAAATCGAAACTTAGTTGCTTCACATTTACAGCTAAATTTATTTATTTTTTAAAAAAAATAAAATGAGCAGCGTACTATCCTTCTCTCAAAATTTTTTTTAAAAAAACTCAAAACTTTAAAGATGAATTTAAATAAAGGTCAAGCTTTACAAATTGACAAAAGTAAAATTTAAGGTCAAACTCAAGTTAAAGTCGAAGTTACAATGACAAAACTCAAAAACTTCAAAATCCAACAACATTTTGTTAAAAAACCACAAATTCAGTGTTGTATATCAATTTTGGTTTTATCTAAAATTTATAATCATTTTCTCTAAAACTTGAATTTTTTTTTTTAATTGTAGTATTAGAAAATATCCGATGAATCCGTAGCCGAAGGTAAAACTAACATATGACATGACGGTAGATCGGAACTTCCCAATAAATCTTTGCCGGGTTTTAAACTAAATGAATTAACTAATACTTAAAAAGACCTAAATACTTAAGTTTAAGAGCTAATTTTATAATTAATTCTAATTCTAATTAAAAAGTTTTTTTCAGAGCAAGCTTTTTTTATAAGTATATATACGTTGCACTAATGCAGTAGATACTCTTATTGAAATTAGCTATATTTTGGAGCATCGAAAAGTTTCATTTTACGATAAGGTGGCCTATAGTTTTCGGAACTTGTAGACCTAATCCCTTATTATATCTCACTTATTCTCTTGTGATAAAATAAAAAAGTAATTAAACAATGCATAAACTTCACTTTCGTATCTTCATCAACCCCTAATTTTTGTTGCAATCACACTAATTAATCCCTTGCATTAATTTAATAATGCCTCTTAAAGTTCCAAGAAAAGAGAGCCAGAGACCAAATGATAAGTGTTGTGATTCAATGAAACTACAAGATTGATATTGAACCAAAAAAAAATATTAAAAAAGAGAGAGAGAGAGAGAGAGAGAGAGAGAGAGAGAGAGATGTAAAAAAGAGAATCCGAGATGGGGTATATGTTTTGCCTATAAAAAGG
>CM055061.1:784111-1042448 GCA_029204045.2 Tillandsia leiboldiana
TTAAAATTTTAAAAACTATGAATTTTTGTAAACAAATTTTAATCATAAAAAAAATTTAGAAAATAAAATTTATTAGAAAAATAAACGGACTAAAATCTAATTTTAATTAAATATTTAATAATATTGTGATTAAATAAAATTTTAAAATTCACCGTTTAAACGCTATGAAAAATATAAAAAAATATTAAAGAAGAAGTCGAATAAAATTAATCCAGAAATTTGCTAGACACTGTCTTAAGATGTATTTTCGTCATTCGTATGGATTAATTAAAAATATCGTTTCAAAATACGGCCGAAACTCCTTTTCCTACGAATAGTATCGTGGTTGAGATTGACGGTAGCTCTTTCAACATCCGATAACAAAATTATTAAATAAAATAAAAAATAATTAAAAATATTTATCAAATAAAATTTTTTTCCTCATTTTTCTTTAGATACAATGTCATTGTATATATATATCTATATCTCTCAATATGTTGATAAATATAAAACAATATGTATATATAGAGAGGGAAAAAGGAGGCGAGATATTGAATTCCCAACAGTCAAGTCCTCATAGTTCCTTAATTAGCCATAACCAATAAAGAGATTGAGAGATGTTCGAAATAAAAACACAATAAAAATAATGAATAAAATTAATAAATAAAAATAATTAAAAATTAATAATAATTTAGAAATTTTGAATTTTCACCAACAAAATTTACATCTATAATAGAGATGTATACTTGATAGCATTATTGTAAAAGCAATATGCTACCTGCACAAATAAATTTTATAGGCCTATTATTCTTAAGATCATTATTTTTTCACTTATATTATTTATATTTATATGTAAATGTATAAGTCTGTTGTTAATGTGTGAACAAATAAATATGATATTTTAAATTCTATATATGAACAAATTAAAAATATTTATATCACATATAGTAATATACCATCAATATTTACAAAAATAATTATATACTAACATTCTTGGAGACTCGTTGCTGTTTTTTTTTCCTAATTAAGAACATACGTAGTCCACATACAATTTTTTTTCCGCACAAAGCATATTTGAATTAGGAATTTGTTGCTCAAAAAGGGACAATGCTTACTAAATTCTCAAAGCAGTGGTGGTGAGAAAGTACTTATAAAAAGAGAAATGCTTGTTTTAAATTCTATGAAATTTTATTTTTATAGATTATTGCTATATTAATTAACTTATATAACACTTTTTCAGTAAGTGCATGAATAAATTAAGAAAACTTTTATATTATGAATTATAATATATCAATAACATATAAAATAGTATACATACTAGAATAATAATATTTTGATAGCTTAGCAGTTAGCACCACTACTAATTTACAAACTACAAACAAAAAAATGGCCGTAATCTTACTTTTTCTCTCCTTTTTTTTATTAGTAAACATTTGAATTGGCAAATGTGTGGTTGAACCATAAAACAAATTTATTAAGAATAAAAGTATCCAGTATCTACGTAGTTATCAAAAAAAATTCGATAAGTAGTTAAATTTAATTTTTAAAAAATATTTTTATAAATTTTTGTATAGAAAAAATTAAAAATTTAGCCTAATCAAACAATAAATTTCTTAAATCTGATACTCGTTGGCCATAAAATTAATATTATTGTTTTGATCATATTTAATTTATTATTAAATTATAATTACGTTGGATGCAAACTGATTCATAGGTTTAAAGCTTCGTTATCTCTACTGTTGAAACGTTGACCGGTACTAGCTGATCAACTCCACAATCTCTTCTATCCTCTTTCGTTTCACCGGGGCAATATTTGGTTCCAAAAAGGACCTGAAATAAATTTTTATTTCGATCTTATTTTTTCGTTTGATTTGAATAATAAATAGTTCTAATTATTTTATTAAAATAAATTGATATAAAATTAGAACTAATTTAATTATTTTTACTCGAAAATAAGATTAATTAAAATAAATATAATTTTTAATTATTATATTAACTATTTAATTAATTTAATATTTTAATTAATTTAATTTTTCTATTAATTAATTATTTAAGTATTATATAATTAACTAATGAATTTATTAAATTATTTATTAACAGTAGTCATTATTGTTAATTATAAATTAAATTATTATTTAATTAATAATTTTATATTAATTAATTGTATAAAATATTATTATTTTTAAATTATAATTATTTTTATTTTTACTATTTTAATCTAATTATCAAAATATTTTTTTTTTATTTTCAGAAACAACTCAATTTTTATCTAAACTTAAAATTAATTTTATTTCTACTTATTTCTGAATTTAATTATACTTATTTTTAAAATAAATAATTTTAACTTATATTTCAACCAAATATGTGAAACCTAAAAAATGTTTATTTGTATTTATTTGTAAAAGCGACTCACGTTAAAGTACAATAAATTTTAAATTATTAAATTTATTCTAACGAATGTGTACTCAAATTGTCAATGTATATTTCTAACATTTCAAATTTATAATAAATTAAATTATCAATCAGCTAAATTTATAATTAAACAAGCAAGAGGTTAATAAAACATATGAATATTAGAAATTCTTACAAATTTATAAAAATATTTTATTATTAATTTATTTTAATTATGAAATAATTATTAGTATATATATTTTAGTTTGCTGATATTAAAATAATAATAAATATAGTAAAAAAATATTAATTTTTTTGACTAATAATAAAAAATGGAAAAAAATATTTACTTTTTGTGTACATATTGCTTAAAAGAGAGTGAGATCGAGAGAGATCTAGAGAGAGAGAGAGAGAGAGAGAGAGAGAGAGAGAGAGGAGTCACCCTTATACCCGCGCATGCACTATACTATGGTTCGGTTAATGGGCAGTTAGAGGAGACCGTTTGTGGTCCTCTGTCTCTACAGCCCCTCCTCTTTCGTATGCTCCGCACGAACACACACCACCTAAAAACCTCTACGACGTAAAAAAGATAGCAAAAAAAATTATATCTTTTATATATATATATATTACTACGTACTTTTGCTATTTTATTATAGTAATTTACTTTTTCGCCATTGCCTCGAAACTGATCAGAGCTCCCACAAGTACCGCTACTCCAGCTATTGCCTCAGTTAGGCTCGAATAATAATCCTGATGAAGCTGAAGCAAGCTTCTTCCTGTTTCCTGTATACCTACCTCGCCAACAACTTATTTCCTCCACTTCTAAATTTGTCAACAAAATTTATGTTATTGTATCAGTTTTTTTTTTTTCAAAAAAAAAAAAAAATCGGTCTTAACATTTTTGAACTATGTTACTATACTATTAATAATATTAAATTATAAATTTTTAGTTTTTAAATAAAAAAAATAATTTAATAATTGACAATAAATAAATTTAAATATAAAAAATTTAATAGTATAAAATATTTGTTTTTATCAATAACATAGCGACCGAACTTGATATTTTTTCGCACTTGCATGTGTTATAATATATTAGATGATAACTTAGAAAATTTATAAAAATTATGAGTCGTTTTGAATTTACTACTCAACCATTTAAAATTTTAATTTTATTATTTTATTTTTAAAAATTTAATTAGTATATATATATGCTCAAGTTGGTTATTACAACTAAAAATTTATTTAAATAAATAATTATTTTTAATTTTAAAATTAAAATATATTAAATATAAAATATATAAATATTATTTTTCAACGTGATATCACAACAATACAATTGATTCCGATGAGTATAAATTTTATCAAAATTTAAATTTATTAAAAAATTACGAATGCAGAAGTGACGGAAAATGTTGAGAAGCACGTGGAAGGTGCAGGAAACGCGAGTCTCCCCCGGTAAAAAGAGTTAAAAGATTAGAGAGAGAGAGAGAGAGAGAGTGTGGTGGTGAAGGGGTTTCAGGTTTCAACAGGGGTCGTACTTTGGTTTGGCCCTTTGCCTGCCGTACGCTGCTCCCGAGGGCCGAATTGAGATCGATCGGGGCCGTCCATCAACCCCCACTCATCCTGCACTACCGTCCATCCGGCGTCCGACACGTGGCGGAATGTCATGTCGCTGTTAATGATGATGGGACGGCTATAAATTCGGGCGGCCCCGTGCTCCTCTCTTTCTCTCTCTCTTTTTCCCTTCCCCACTCTCATCTCTCCCCTTAATTTTCTCTCTTGGGAACTCACCATTCCCCCACTCCTACTACTACTACCTATCTCTCTTTCTCTCTCTCCATAAAATAAGACGCAGCCACCATTTTATTATTATTATTATTATTATTATATTTATTTATGTAAAACAATATCATACTTTCCCAAAAAGAGAAAAAAAAAAAAAAAAAGGAAGAAGAGAGGTAATGGTTGGTTTTTGTGTTTTATTGAATTAATTAATCATTTTTATTTTATTTATTTCTTGTTTCGGTGGTCTGCAGTCGCAGTGGAAATGGCTGCTGCTGCTAATTCGTCTGCTGCTCTTTGAACGCGGGCGCGATTTTATTCAGCTTTTTCCCCAACTCATCAACTCCCCTCCCCCCTCTATTTCTATTTCGGTATCCCCTTAACCCCCGAAAGAAGAAAAGTTTCTGCTCCTCCTATAATTAGCATCACCATCAGCCGACCTGTGCGTTCTTCTTTTTGCATCATTAATCCATACATATAGATTGATATAGATAGATATACTACTAATACTAATATTGATTATATCTATCTATATATATATTTTTTTAAAATTGTGCATCCATGTTTTTTTTTTTTTTTTTGGTTTTAATTTCTAGGGCTTAGTTGAATGGAGGATCTGTACAGCATACACCCGGGGATCTCGCGCGGCGCCGCCGAGCTCGAAGGCGCCCATCGCCGCCGCGACGTCGCCAGCGATGGGTCGGAGATCTCCGGAAGCGGCGGCGCGTCGGATCTGAACGACATAATCAAGGCTCAGATCGCCAGCCACCCTCGCTACCCTTCCTTAGTCTCCGCCTACATCGACTGCCGCAAGGTACTTGGAGTATCGCATCTAACCACATCAAAATAAGTTTTTTTTTTTTTTCCTTAAATTTTGATTTATTTTGATTTGATTTGCGGGGTGTAATAAGGTGGGGGCGCCGGCGGAGGTGGCGACGCTGCTGGAGGAGATCGGGCGGGAGCGGTCTTCGAGCGCGGCGAGCTGCGACGGCGAGATCGGGGCCGATCCCGAGCTCGACGAGTTTATGGTACACGAAGTTTCGAATCGATCGAGATTGTTTCTCTTTTATGTGTTGTACTACTCTATTCTATGTTTAACAACTATTCTTATTCTCTTTTCAATGTTTATTATTTTTTTTTACAAAAAATTTTGGATGAGCTTCTTCAGGAATCGTATTGCCGAGTCCTCGTTCGGTACAAGGAGGAGCTCTCGAAGCCATTCGACGAAGCCGCTTCTTTTCTCAGCAGCATCGAGATGCAGCTCAGCAACCTCTGCACCACCACCACCACCACCACCATCTCCTCCGCCGCTCCATCCGGTAACCCTTTTAATCTACACCTCTCTCTCTCTCTCTCTCTCTCTCTCTACATGCTTCACACTTTCTTTTAGTCGATCTGAGCCGCTCGTAGATGTTACTTCAGAGAGGGAGAGAGAGAGGGAGAGAGGTGGTGTGATGGATGGAGTTTTGAGGAGTCAAATCGTGTCCATGCAAATGGGGTGCAGGTGTGTCAGAATTGAGGGGAGAGAGCGTGCGTAGGGTTTTGTCCAACGTTGTAGGTTTCTTTTTTTTTTTTCTACTGTGTTCCTTATTATTAGTTATTTCTCCTTTTTTTTTTTTTTTAGTGAAAAATAAAAGGGAAAATATGCTGTATATGAGTAGGCCGATTTGTTCTGGTTGTACTGATTCACGTGCGAGTGAATTATTGCTGATTGCTGAAAATGTTTTATCTCTCTTTTTTTTTTTTCTTTTTCTTTTTTTTTAATTCTTGGCTCGTTAGTTAGGCTCTACTCTATAGTTATTGAATTGTGTACTTAACAGAAGCCTCTAGCGCCTGTGGTATTTTGATCTTATATCTCCGTTTCTTTTTTCATTATATTAAGTACTATTATTTAGTGTGATTGGGTACTTAATTCAATTTTGTTATTAGTCTTTGCTTTTGCTTAGGGGGTTATTTAGTGTGCATGTGATGATTGTCTCTATAGTTTGTACAGATTAGCACACTGCTAAAAATATATTATGTTTTCTGCTTAGGAATCCTGGTGAATTTTTTCTGTGGAGCTCCTAACTAATATTTATGCAGTGATTAGTAAGTTTATTGTGATTTTGCTCTATTCTTAGACATTTGCATCATTTACCAGACCATTCGTTAACTCGAATCAAGTTATAACTTCTTTTCAGTTGTTTTCTGCCTATGCTGTTGGAAATTCTGTTAGTCTGATCAACCTCGGCTTTTCATATTTGTGGCGCCGATTTTCCTTGAATCCTTCACTGTGATATAATTGCCGAAAGCTAGAATTAATATACTAAATTATCAACCAATTAATTTTTCTGTTGATCCGCCTGTATCTGCATTGTCTAGCTTATATTAGAGAAGATCTCGTGTGGGCAAGTTGTCATATCCTCCTGCAATCATTGATAGATAGTCAATTGAAAGTCACAGAAATCAGTTATCCTATTTTGTTCATCTGCCGAATCATCAATTATATATTGTCACATTTTATTCTTCAATTTAAAATTAAAATTACTACTTGTAATTTTTATTTCCCTAAAGAAATATTTGATCAGAGATCTTATGAATTTCCGAAAGGACTGATATATCTTTGAATATTTTACGTGATATTTTGTTTAAATCTGAAGATATGAAAATTATCACGAATCTGCTTGTAATTGAAGATGACAGATTGTTATGGAAGTTGAGGATTAACAGCTGGGTCTTGCTTAATCTGTTGGGTTCATTAGGAATTCTTGTTATTTTGACTGTTCAGAAATATCTTGTTATTTTGCTTTTCCAAATTGTACTACAATGACAGCTTACTTGCTGAGATACTGAATGAGGGTGCCAAAAGGAATCTGTAATGAACTTCTGCTTCTAAGACTGCCATCCAGTATTATGCTGCTGCTAGCACATTTTGATTAAGCAACCCTGGTATATTAGCTTTCCCTTGGTCAGCTTACCTTTCTCTATCGTTTATTGATCAAACTTTTGTCGAAATTCTCATCGAACCCATGCGCTATGGAAAATGTTTGTCTCTTCTCACTACAACAAAATTAGGTTATAGGACATATGTTTGTGACACTTTTGTATAAGTGTCCTGTCTATATTCCATCTATATCTAAAATTAGGTTATAGGGATACATTTTTGGGACACATTAAAAAAATGTGTCGCTATACACCCTAGCGACGGCACATATAGCAACACTAACAATATGTGTCTGTATTTTTGCCAGCGACACTTTTTTTAGATTTTATAAACACTTAAAAATGTCGCTATAGCATAATTTTGTTGTAGTGTCTCCCTGCTAGCTTTGCTTTCTGTCATTGCCCTTTGAGTTTTCCCACAAGATGGCTAGATAAGAATTAGCGGAAGCAGTCAAAAGATGAAATATGGAAAATAGTTTTCGTGCTGTGCTTTAGTTTTCGTGCTGTGCTTTTAACCAGTTGCATGCAAGCAACTATAAGCATCTAATTGACAACGATTTTGATTTTATGCTTGTGAACAATTTAGATCTTAGTTAGCATAACACATGGTTATTCTATGTCTTTAATTATCCGCAAATATCATATAATCTCTATTTAACCAGGAATGCTAATATGCAGCCTTATCAAACAAATGATAGGATTGATATTCTTTTTAGAGCTTGCTATTCAAATTCTTTTTACTCACTTATTTTTTTTTTTGAGAGAAAGGTAGCGTGCTATCCGCTTCGTTTATTTAGAAATAACTTAGCGCCTCGAACTCGGAAGCTCGGGTATCAACCACCGAGCCTTTTTTACTCTCATTGAACTATTATGTTGATGATTTAGGAAAATGTAAAGCATTTCAATTGAGCTTCTATCTAACTGGTACTGGTTATGCTTTTTACTCTTTAGAATTTCGACTTCTATTAATATTCGTGGCTTAATTTGGGGTGGCATTGTTGACCCTCACCCTAACCGACCTAATCTGTGTCAGTTGATACCCAACCCAAAACCTCTTGGCTAGGGTAAGTGTAAAATGTTACTACTGAAATCTTTTTTGGGATGTGGTAAAAGATAAAAGAGCTTACATTTTTTGGGCTTGGTTGTCAGAATGCAGAAGCAAAAGTAGACAAACAAGTATTAAAGAGAAATTTCCCTCGAATTTGTGTAGCTACAATTACAAGTGCGCATAATGACTCCTGTTGGATGTGTGAGAGTTGGAAAGAAAGTTTTTTTTGTTCTACAATTGTTATTTTGCAGAATGATGATGATTAAATTTTTTCAACGTTTAAAATTAATAAATGATAACAAAGCGCTGTAGTTATGGAGGATACAAACTAATTAGATTAATTTGATGAGTCAGGCTCAAATTATGTGGTTGGACAAAAGTGTGTTCGGTTATTGATGGACATTGAACCTAGTTGTCAGCCATTCATGATGTTAAATACAAATGTGAATGTTTGGAAGTAATGTGTTATTGTTTTGTAAGGAGGTTTCCGTTGATATATTGTTTGTATTAGTTGCGGAATAATATTATGTGCTTTCTACTTGACTGATGATACAAATACTTTTAGCAAGAGCAAATGCTTTATAAACTTGTGAAGGGAATAATACATTTGTCACGAGTTGATTATTAAAGTTAAAAATCACATAATTAGTAAGAGCAAATGCTATAGAAACTAGTAGAGGGAAAAATATATTTTTCACAAGATGATTATTACAGAATTAAAAATCACATGATTAGTACTTCTCTTTATTGATATGACAATGTCATTGAACTAAATGATTATCTTTAGCTGTCTACAAAGTTCGAGAACTACACATAGAAGTTCCCGAAACCTGATAATAGAGCTCAACTAACTAGTTGATGAAATATTTTTAGAAGAACTACCTTTCTGGTATTTTACTTGTAGGGTGTCTTAAAATTGTGCGGCGTTCCATTGTGTGAGTTTTATCGAAATATTTGCAATTTCCAACGAAATATGTGATATTGAAGATACATTTTTCCTATTTTACACAGCTTGTGATCAAGTAAGAGCTTGATATCATTATTAAATTTTGATGTGTAATCCTATTTAGTATAATTCGTTTAACAATAGTTTAGGGATTTTATCTGTTATAATAGTTCTGAAAGACAGCCTATGTTATCTATTATAATTGCCCCAAAAGGTATAGCCTATGTGGTGGTTTTGGATTTGGATTGTTACCTTTATGGTTGATTTCCGAAGCAGGGTTGTCAATGCAAGATTCTAACCATACCATCTAAATTAATATAACTCTTTGAGAGTTGCTGCTGAAGACAGCGAAGTCATTCTACTATATATATAAAGCTTTCTTGAAATCTTTTTTATTAATCATCCAGTAACTCCTAAGGTTATCTAAGAATGAAAAAAAATAAAAGGGCCCATTATGGATTTGGTTTAGAAGTCATCCCTTACTGTATGTTTTGTATTCTGATTTGTTATAATTCAGATGTTCTTTTCCCTAGGATAACAGTATTTGGCGTGTCATGCTGATTAAGAAGCAAGTAGAGATATTTGACCTTGTCATGATGATATCTTATATTGTTACCTAGGTAACTTTGCTAATCTGAAGAAAATTTCCTTGGAAATATTTGTGGACGCCACAGTATCGTTCCATGATTTCGCAATTTTTTTCTGTTTTAGTATATCGGTGAAGGACATTGTCCCTTGGTCAAGTGTTTTCCACTACCAAAACATGATGGACCATTACTAGAAACTAGCGATAGGACTATTTTCGAGTTATACTCCTAGCGTCTTGCAGGAACATGAAAAGTAAGAAAACACTGAGAGAAATAATCAAGGGAGATGAACTTAGTAAACATGTTATGTAGAGCTTAAAGTATAAAGGAATCAAATTTAACTGTCAAAAGGAGGAAGTGAGGAAAATAACCTTCAATTAATATTATTATTTGTATCTGTAAGTTAGGTTGCCAAGAACTGCCAATGTATCATCAACTTATTATTTGAAGCCACACATATTTTAGCTAAGATTCTGTTGTAAGAAAATATCAATTGAGGTCTCATTTTGTTTGCATGGTTTATTGTTTGGAACATATATTACTTGCCGTTGTGGGCTTGAACTAGCTTTCAATGTGTTGATCAAGGTGATGTACTTTTCCTCGTCATATTTAGGGGATGCAATTTGCTTCTCTTCCATCAATCATATCTGTCCATTGTTACACTTAACTTTCTGGAATATCTTTTGAACAGTATTACTTTTCTCGAGTGTAAGTTTAATTTCACTGTCTCGACAAAGATGCTACACAACACAAAGTGAACATCTGATCGATTGACACGATTCAAACAGAGCAATATTTACTAAGGTTCTAGTAATATTGAAGGTCTGTACTGCACCTCATATGCCTTAGACAAACCAAACATACAACGTGTGTGTCATAACTAACTCTTTGGGTAATCTGAAAGTGTGATAATATTAGTTCGTTCATTTATTGTGCAAAGTTGGATTTCTATACATCCTTTTGGATTAATTTTTATAATTATATGAGAGGTGGGCATAAATAATAGACATACAAGTGTAACACCATGATATGTCAAGGCTTACTATCTCTTGATCGACTATTCAAGCATGTTTGCATTTTAACTAGAACTAATCTTGTTTATTTTTCTTCAGACGAAGTGGTGGGTTCCTCTGAGGAAGAGCTATGCTCTGCGGATGCTGAACCATCAGATGGCTGCCATGAGTATGGCTCCAGTTCACGCTTGGCCGACCACGAGCTGAAGGAAATGCTTCTGAAGAAATACAGTGGCTACTTGAGCAGCCTTAGGAAGGAGTTCCTGAAAAAGAGGAAGAAAGGGAAGCTCCCAAAGGATGCAAGGACGACGTTGCTTGACTGGTGGAACACACATTACCGCTGGCCTTACCCCACGGTAACCTTATAACTGTTTTCTTTTGTCGTCGAAGCTTTTGTGTCTCATGGGTTTTCTTTGGTTCATCTTATCCTTTTTAGGAGTTGTAATTTTTCGTTAAAATTTACTGTTTGTGTTTACTCTCAGGAAGAGGATAAGGTGAAGCTGGCGGAGAAGACGGGGCTTGACCCGAAGCAGATAAACAATTGGTTCATAAACCAGAGGAAGAGGCACTGGAAGCCGTCAGAGGACATGCGCTTTGCTCTTATGGAAGGTGTCGCAGGAGGGTCCAGTGGGACAATGATCTACTTCGACACTGGCACCGTCGGCCCATGATAATTAGTTTTAAGTAAGCCTCTTACTTTATCTAACATACATAATATAAGCTGTTTTCGTTAACTACTACCATTTTGATGGTCAAACAATATTTGTATATGGCCATATGACATGGTACTGTGTCAATTGATGACTGAGTGAGGTTTAACAGTTAGATCTTATTATGTTAATTTGTTGTAAAAGATGCTTCTTGTTGTTTTGTCAATATGTACTTTTCATATTTATTGCCCTGCATAGTTTTAAATGGGCCTAATAACTAATAACACTTATTATTATTGTTTCTTTGCTTAAGCATGCATGTCTTGTAAGCTAAAAGTGCTACAACTATTGAGCCATCCTGATTGCTGTAGATATCTAGTCATCCTGATTGCTGCTCGAATTCATGAATGTGTTTCAACTAATCATTATGAAGCTGAGAATGTGTATCCAATGATCGGAACCTCGCTTAATTGGTGGAACAGTGTTTCCCAATTTGCTACTTAAAGAACATGTTGGATCCAAGCCTCATAATCAACATGTGATGAACAACATGTTTAATTAGGTCGAAAGTATGTGAGCGGTGGGAGTTAACTGGTGCAGTCCAAGCCTAATCCCCTTCCATAATCGCTCTTTTGGGTAGAAAAAGGCTCTAAGAGCAAACCCAAATTTTTGCTAATAGTTTTATTGGGTGGTCATGAATATTTTGTCGAGCAAATGGGGTACTTTTGGTTCTTACTAATTCATCTAATTCATTCTTAAAGGAAAGAGCTAAACCAACTTCAATAGCTCAAATTAGTCAGATCCCTCAGAAATGCAACCGATCCAAACTGTTTCCCCATTTAAAACACTTGGATGGACATTAAATTTATTTTCCATGTGATGTACACAGTACACATTGCTGTGACTTTTTTCTTTAATCATTTTTTTTTAAAATTCTACGGCAACATGATGCAATTCAAGGCGTTATCCATATATAATACAATATCTAGACCAACCCTGCCGATCTTATTTTACTCAATTATGTTGTTGATCTACGTGGGCTTCATTTATTTCTCACAATTAGGATATGGTAGTAAATAACTTACAGATTTTTAAAGCAGTTAGTAGATACTTATTTTGACATTTTTGAGGCCTCTAATTCTAATCTTGTTAGGATTCTGTGACTTATATTGATATCAAATTTTGTCTGATACCAATTTATTATAATAAAAGCGAAAAGATCTAGTTTGTGTGGTATAAAAATAGTAAAATAAATAGGAAAAAATAAAACACATGAATATTTATTCTTGTAACAAAAATTTGGTTGGGAGATTTTACGTAAATCGTTTAGTGCATTTGAAACTACATTGCTACAATACCATGCACTTCTTTTTCGGGCATATTCATAGCGGAATAAAGTTATTTTAGATCGTAAATATTTATTCATAATTTTATTTTTTTAAAATGCTGCATTTAACTTATAGATAGTGGCGAAGTCAGTTACGGAAGAGAAATAAATAAAAAAGTATGATAAAAAATTAACTATTGTAATTTCTTCTACCATGTTATGTGTTAACATAAATTTTTTTTGATAAAACAAATAAAAAATTATGATAATTAACCACAGTTGCAAAATCACTGACTTCTTATATATCTACCAAAAAAAAATTATTTTTTTTTAACATTAACCTTTAATTTAATTAAAAAATATTTTCAAATTGAAAATCAATAATAGGCAAACAAACAAAGCCCTTAATAGACCCTGACTTTTCATATGAATTTATATTCAATACGCCACCTAAGATAACTAAGCATGTGGCAGTCACACGTCATGCAAAAATACTTTAAATAAAAAAAAAATTATAAAAAACCATTCTTGTAGTACTTAAGTAAAATTTAACTACCATTTGTTTTGAAATTATAGCACTTCAATATTTTTTTTACTTTTAAGATGTATGTGAAAAATAAAAATAGTAATTACGTGTTTTAAATTAAACTAAAGAAAAATAAGCTCAAATTATTCTGTACATGTACAACAATTACATGAAAAGCATGTGCTAATTAGGCGCGCAGTTAGCCCACGTAGAGCCCTTAATTTCTCTGGGCGCACGTAACGAAGGCTTTTTTGGGGGACAGGAATGGCAACAACAGAAGCACTTCTCTATAAAAAGGCGCGGGCTGCAGAAGCCGTATCTGCTTTTCCCTTTATGTTGACATCTATACGTTACACTTCTAACTGTTAAAAAGTAGGAGAAAGGAACTCTTGGATCTTTTTGTTATATATATTCAAAAATATGTTATAAAAAATAATCTTTTTGTTATATATATTAAAAAATATGTTATAAAAAATAAATTTAAAAATATATGATAATACTATATTTAGACTCTGACGATATTACTAAATAATTTGTGCTATCAAATTTTTTATTGTTAAATTTAACTCTTTAATTATTTACAGCTCTTGAATTATATTATTCAATAAATCGCACACTAAATTTTAGAAAATCACTATCATTCTAACCGCACATATCTTAATTCAAGAGATAAAAATTTGATAAAACCAATGACTTGGTACTATCGATAGCATAGTAGCCTAATTCCTATATCTATTATATATATAATACGAGAATTTAACTCTTTAAATATTAAATATGGAGATTCAACTCATAATTTTGCATAATGAAAAAATTTATAATTGACTCTTGATACTATATTACCCAAAATATTAATTTAGTAAAAAACGATCCAAAATCATATATTGACATGTTAAATTAATTAAAACAATACTTATTCTCTAAAAATTTAAATAATAATTTTAATATTTTATTCAACATTTTTTTTTATACCTGGATTCAAGATATTTTGATAGGTCAAAAAGGTAATAGAAAATCGAAATTAGGACCACTTGCTCTGTATTGCCAAAAAAATTTATCGTTCAGATCTTTCTTAAGAAAAAAAATAATTTTTTGTCGTCTAATATTGCAATCGATTTCCTTTGGTTTTTTCTCCACGCGCATAGACATGTACGGTGAGTTGGATTTTGGTAGCGTAGCAATACTCAATTTTCCGTTCACATTTCTTTGTTATAATAAACTGGAATATTGATCGAGATATTAGTTTTGACAATTTGAGGTTAAGAGGAGCTAGGAAAATTAATTGAATTGTATCTTACTTTTCTAAAGAAAAAAATAAGTAAAAATGTACCAAAACTTTACCAAAAAAAGGATTTTTATTTTTGTTGAATTTTAAAAGAAATTTCAGTTAACAAGGTGGAAAGAGACCCCTTTGATTTGACAATAAACTTGAGCCAAAAACGAAAGTATAAGAAAAGTGTAATATAATTTTAAATTTTATGGTATGGTTAAATTCAGACGGTGTGTATTAACCGAATTAAATAAAATTATTTGTTAATATCAAATTTTGTAACAGTATTAGTATGTTACAAGGTATAGCATCATCCAAATTAAAGGACAAACATCAAGCCAATTAAAAGCTTACGCTTCGTATCTCCTTAACAACCACTCAGACGAGAATTTCTACATATGATGAAATTTTGTGCAACGACAAATTATTATTATACGCGCCCAATATTATAATACATGTGAAATGGTAGAAAAACATAATCAATCAAATTCCCATGTTCATTATATAGTTTACCAAACATTTTCTTAGTTGAAAAATTAATTAAGACACGTTACACCATGTTGGCTCAACATATGTACGACATTTTCAATAATACTTGTCGTAATTAGCACCAACTCATTGAGATGAAACCTTGGTCGTCTGAAACATACATTAATTATAACCCTTCTCATCACATAAAAGAAAAGGAAATTTGCCTCGCTATATATAGGCTATTATTGTGGAAACAAGTGCCACTTATTTTCTTCATACTTCGTTGACCCAACCTAACACCACGCAATCTGTTAGAGAGATCGACCTATATATATATAGAGAGAGAGAGAGAGAGAGAGAGAGAGAGAGATTGCATTAGGCATGGATATATTTATATGGCAAAAAGAAAATAATATTAAGTAAAGATAGAAGGTATATATATTTAGTTGAGATAAAAAACGCACTAACAAATTATAGATTGGAGTCTCAATTTTATTCTCTCATAACTTATATTATGATTTATTACCTAGTCTAGCTCTTACGTATCATTCTGTTTCTGTTTTTTTTTTTAACAATAGAGAATTAATAGTTAAGGGTGAACTTTTAATTTTATTTTATTAGTGTAACTTTGGTCTGAATTATATAGAGGAAGCGAGATACGGAAGGAATAATAATATTAATTACTCACCGAATGATGCATGTTTCTCAATTAGGAGGGGAGCTTCTCAATGGCAACCTCCTCCATGGTCAAATGATTCATGGCTTGCATGTCACAGCACTTGCACGGCCTGACCACGGCGCCGTGGCCGAGGCCGTGGCCGTGGCCGTGCACGGCGACACCTGCGCCGGGTGTTACGGGAGGTTTCCTGGCAATGATCACGGAGTTGATCACCTCATCGTCGGGGTGGTGCACCGTCAACACCTCGAACCCCTCGAGGTCCTCCATCTCGACCACCGGGTAGAGGAATCCCCGCGCGCCGTGCGCGCTCCGCACCACCAGAGCTGCCCCAGGTGCCATGGTCGCCGCCAGGTGCGCTACCACCGTTGCCTTCTCCTCCCGTCCTACCCCCACTAGCGCTGCCAGGAACACCACCTCGTACCTGCTCAGTGCAAAATCATTAAATTATTAAACACCCTTCAATTAATTTCGAAGATCTATCTAGCTAGGTGCAAGATCGATGATCTTCTGGAAAATAATTTCGCACATGTACGTACTGCTTGCGTACGAGCATATATATGCATCATGAGTTTATCATAAGTTTTAAGAGAAGAGCGAAATTAAGTACTTTGCTATCTCGTCACGGGTGGCATTCATAACGTCGACGGTGCGGAACGCCATGCGCGAGCCGACGTCGGCGTCGGCCCTGACCAGGCGGCGTGCCTGCGCGTTGGCCGTGGCGGAGAGGTCGTAGTTGTAGAACCTCGCCTCCCGCATGTGCCGCGCGGCGAGCACGATCGAGCTCAGCGGCAGCGGGCCCGATCCCACGAACGCCACCCGTGCGGCAGCCGGAGCCCCCGGGACGTGCCGGGCCAACAGGCTGTACTCCAGATGGCTCAACTTGAGATAATTGGAGTAGTAAGGAAACAGATCCAGATGGTCGAGTGGGTTCTCGTAAGAATTAGCCAGGAGATCTGAGAAGTGGCTTTCCAAAAGCCCCTCCGCTTCGCCGCAAAGCCGAATGAGGTTCGATCTCATCTCCTGCTCGCCATTGCTGCTCAGCTTGGAGACGTCGATGGCGCACGCAGGGATGCAGGCGAGGACCAGCTCCGTGAAGAGGGCGTCCACTTCTTTGCAGGGGCTCAGGCTGGGGAGCTTTGAAATGCTCTCGTAGATCTGCGTGATCTTCTTCACCAACATCTCCTCTTGGTTTCCCATGGCAAAACCCTAGGAGGGAGACAGAGAGAGATAGAGAGAGGATGGCTAGATGGGGGGAGTGTTAACGCCACAAGGCTATAGGCTTTGGTTTGAAATGGATGGTGTAGTACATATGTACCCTATATATATATATATATATATATATAAAGGTTTAGTAAATATTAATAAGGTTCTTGGGGTTAAAATATAAAATGGAATTAATGGTTATAGATGCAACTGGTGCAAGCAATAGCTGATTATTGTGGCCCTCCAATTAAATTCTTGAGCTCTTTAATTTGTGTCTTCTTTTGAGCTTTTGCTGTCAGATTGTGATTGCGTATAACAGATTGAGGAAGAACAATCATGGACCGTCCATCTTGAGAATTGCTTAATCCGGGCCGTGAATGTGAATGCTTGGTTTCTACCATATACGTAGATATTGGGCGCTATTAAATAAGTTTTTATTTTTTTGAGAGAAAGATAGCATACTATTCCGCTTCGTTTATTTTTGAAATAAACTTAGCTGGAAATATAAAACAACTAGATTTCGAACTTGAATCACGAATATCAACCAATAAATTCTTTGCCACTTGCACTAGAGTCAGTTGATCATTATTAAATAAGTTAATTAGTTTGTATATAATATAGATGTAATACACAGCCAAAAGGAATAATTCGAGTCTCGTTTGCTTTCACACTTGTATATGGGAGTAACATTAAAATATATTCATAGAACGTTACATTAGATTACGTGTCTAAAAACTATTGATGGAGTAGGGTATTAGGTGTTATTTAATATGATATATACATAGGTTTTTTAAGAGAGAGAAAACTTGATTAATTTTGATTGGCTTTGTGATGGCACATTTCATGCGCGGACTAGTCTCCCCGTATCTCTATCTAGTCTCAAAACTATGAGAACTATTTAGTTGCCAAAATCTAAGAAATAAATAGAATTGCCACCAAAGCTTTATATATCATACTTGAGGAACAAGAAAAAAGAGAAAAGAAAAGTTTTACAATTAATTTAGATCATCATATGGAATGGCTTTTCTCGTTAGCTAATACAAGGTATAAGAGCATTAAATTTGATGTTCATGATTTACCTGATGCTTAGGATGAGATCACTACCTTAGGGAATAAACCTATTTCCTAAGAAATATTATTTGCAACATCTAAGACTCTCATTTGTTGGTATTTGATAAGCTTACGTAAACATTTTATTCAACATGTCTTTTTTTGCTTATGAAAGGGATTTATCCTAATTGACTATTTGCACATGCTTATACATCTTCTAAATTATTTTTTCTAAAATTATAATAAATTATATTGGGGATAAAATTGAATTCGATCTGAAGTTGCATTTATTCAAATATGAAAGAAAATTGACATATGGCAAAAATTACCCGGAGGCAACATATTCCGACATTCAACATGCCCTAAAATTTATAAAACTTATCACCGATTAACTTCTCTTGAATGATATATAGTTTTGCCAATTCAAATGTTAAGGTATTATAGGTGGACAAGAAATACCTAGAAAAGACAAAAAAAGGAAAAAAATGAAGATAATGTAGTGGATAATTCGATCACGAAATTCTAACTTTTTGTATAACAATAGAGTGATAGAACAAAAAAGGTTGCTATAAAAGAATGGAAAGAGACACAGGACATTGGGAAGTTGGAACTATTAATTAGTCAATTTGATGATTTCATTATTGATAGGTCCCAACCTGCATTTCTTCTACTATCTGGGCACATCTCTTGCGTCAAGAATCTACATATGCAGGCCCATACAAGTTGTGTTCACACCATATAGATCCCCATATGTGCAATTTGAAAATATTTAAATCTAAAAAAGACAACTGTTGAATTTCATTAACAACGTAATCTTCATATAGGTTCACATCACTATAAAATAAATCTAGGATTCTTTTTGTACATACTCTGAATAAAAATTACACGTACAAATACCTCTATAATTAAACTCTGTATTTATATATAACTGCGTTCACGTGCAGCTGCTAAGATATTTATTACTATGCAAATTAAACAAACAAATTAGTGAAGACACAAATTTTGTAGCAAAGATATATTTATATATGGAAAAAATTATCCAAGGAAAAGTTTAGTCGTATCAGTAAGAGTAGATATATACCCTGCATGTCACTATCTCAATATAATTAAGGAGGCTCCAAAAGAGCTTAGACATTCATTTCATTAATTATGACGATCATAATCAGCTGCTAACACTTTATTGGACCTTAATTAAGTGTCAATTTCCAACCTCAAAATAAAGAATGATCTCTCAGTCGTAGTACTCAGAGATGGTCAAATGGTCGTACCATATATAATTAGTTAAACGTAATTTCTCCAATCGGAGAAACAGGTTTCTTTAACTCATGATATTATGCATAATTTAGCACCATTTAGAATGTACTATACATATAAAAGTCACAACTGAGAAATTAATGTCTTCGCACATGTTGCACGTTAGATAATTAATTAGAGTGTATTTGTATAAGGGTGGCATTGTATTGTCTCCACAAATTTACTATACAACTATTTAGATGTTGATTATGTTGTCAGGTTCATCCGTGTATGTCTCCATCTTCAACTGGTATTTATCCATATATAGGTGTTAAATATATTCTAAGAACAAAATTTAGAAGTCATAAAATATATACCATTCTGTTACCAATATATATATATATATATATATATATATATATATATATATATATATATATATATATATATATATGATAAGAAATAATATTCCCACTATAAGTGACTTAAATATTTTCTACATTACTTTCTGCTTAGTACACTAGTATAAATATTTTGTTCATACAGAAATATTTGGTTAAAAGTATTGAAGTCAAAATTATTTATATTGGAATGTTAGTTTTTATATATCGAAGCAATATTAATTCATGTGTTATTCTATTATTCTATATATTAGGATGTCATTGGCAAAACTTCTTCCAATCTTCCCTACCTCAATTTATTGAACAACTTTTTTAAGCTTCTAATATATTGGCACAAAATTGAAAAAGATGATAAAATTAAGAATGGTTCACTTTTCTAGTCATGAAAAATGAAATAAAAAGATACATTGGAAATAGCAAATGCAACTGAGAGGGAAAAAAAAAAGAAAGGTACCAAGACACTGAGAGAATATTTTTAACTCAAGAGCCTGTACAAATCTAGGTAGTAGAATCAGAGAAAACATATGTTTATAAAATAAATATTGAATGGGCCAGGGGCAAGCATATTGTCTCTACCAAACACAACTGAGAATGCCCTTTTCCAACTTATGAGCACATAGTGTCATTAACTGGCTATTGAGATTTAAAGCTGCTTTACAAATGCGTTAAGGAGTACTTGCGCACTGAGTAGTATAATAGAAAAAAAATAAATAAAAATAATACTAGTAAGGTCTCAACAAAGGCAGTTTGTTTGGCTCAACACTAGCGACGGGGATCAACTGTTCTTAGAGCAAGTGGCAAAGGATTTGGTGGTTGATATCCGAAACTCCGAATTCGAAGTCTAGTTAATTGCTTCACATTTTCAGCTAAATTTATTTTAAAATAAACGAAACGGATAGCATGCTATCTTTCTCTTAAAAAAAAAATACTAGCGGCGGAGGAACAAAAGTAAAATTTTTTAGGGTTGTAGATATCTTTTCATACTCCTCATCAAGTAATTAATTGTTGCGTATATCTTAAATAATTTTTTTTTAAAAAAAATATACTAAGACAAGATGTTTATGTATTCAAACATATTGAGTTACATATGACCTAAAGTTCTGCTTTTTCTTGTCCCAAACAATGTAGACTACTAGTGGAAGTAAAAGTTCTTAAGAATTGCCCCTCGATGTAATTACGTACCTAAATCCAATTAATGGGTCTAAGTACATTGTCCAAATTAAGAAGAATTACATATGCAAAATGACAAATTAAGTAATCAAATATTTTCATTTGCCATAAAAATTATGCATGCGGTTCAAATTATGTGGTTATAGTAAGTAGAGGACCTCAAACAAAATTTCAGCTATATATCTCAGTGCTCAGTAGTTAAGAAAAATGAACCACAATTCTTTCACAATGAATTTTTTGTTATATTAACTAACCCATGCATTTATATCCCTACCATGAGAAAATACATTTGACTAATTTAATACTAGAATTATTATTGTTTAGACATATATAATGATCTCTGATTCTACGTGGACACTCCTTTTCGCTCATGTCAACCGTCCATAGGTGCCACCACGAAGAAAATTGAGAAGAAAAAGAAAAAGGAAAAAAAAAGCAAACCCTAGAGATCGACCAGGGTGTCGACATATGATGTAACCAACAATAGTTTGAACACAACATCTCATGAGAATAAGCATACCTTTTATATCAATATACAATCATACAATTAAAGCCATATCATATCAATCTCTTTATAGTAGTGCTTGGTCTCTTCTTTCCACTTTGTTTTAACCTTTTGAACTTTTTTTTTTTTTTTATTTAATGGTGTTTTTTAGCACGCAAAAGCATGCTTCTGCATAGATTCTTTGTTTGAGGCACACACAGAGGAGATGTTCCACAAGTGTGGATGTTCAAGTGCTTACCGAAATACACTATGGAGTAATATGTATATATGTTTGTGGCCTTCCATATTGCCGCTTTATTCTCGCAAAAAGAAGCTAACTAAGTGCGACTACTCGACGCAGTAATAATATCTGCAACTTTATCATTGACCTCTTACTTTTCTGCTGATTTATTTATTTATTCAATCATGCACTTATCCTTCCTCTCATTTGTTGTCGCCCGAATCATAAAAAGCAATTGAATTTGGTGGTTAGGCTTTGTTGCTGGTGCATATCTTTTTAGTGCACTTATGATTCGCCTCATCTACTCATCCACTCAACGAAAGCCAAAAAAAAACAAAGAAAAAAAGGAGTTGAAAAGCGAGCTCATAAAATCTCAGGAAAAAAAACAATCCAAAAATTAATGCCTCACATGGTGTACAAGAAACTTAAAAATGACTAATGACATGCATTATTTGTTACTTCATGTTTAAGTTAGTGTCTATTCTGATTCGGTTCCGCTGATGTTTTATGATCGTATTGATCGCTTGAAATCCTTCATTACGTTGGCCATATATAGTACTTTAAAACATTAATTCCAAAGTGTCAACTTAATTGGACGAGGCATAAGCACACATTCTAAGAGGTATCTATCCTTATTCTTCCTCGATTATGTTGACATTTCTCAACTTTTGAGCTCTACTATGAATCTAATGCACTGCATTTACAAAAAGCAATATGCCAAAGGAGACAGGATATAACATGATCGATTACCTTTGCCATGCTCTATATTCCGCGAATAAATCACAAAGGGATCCAAATACATAGAACATTACATAATTACGCGTAAAATGCTTAATTTGAAGAGAACAAATTAATTGCGTGAGAACCAATGGAGAATCGTTTGCCTAAATATAAATTAAGCGAAGCGAGTGATTCAAGAGTTTCTTAGCGATTATATTATATTTAAAATATTAATTAATTTCGACCCGTATCATAGCAAACTTATTTTTTTAATATGTAAGGTCATTGCATGCAAGGGACCTCGGATCCTCTTCTAAATCATCATCGATTACTTTGCTTTGTTCCACGCATTAATTAATATAAATTAACGCAAAGGAATAAATAAATTGTAAAATTTGAAGCAATTTTATGGGTTTAATTCTTCGGAGACTTAATTAATTTGCACCCACAAATTAAGGTTAATCGATAAGCTTTCTTTCTCTAATAAAAAAGCTTCACTAGTCGCTACTCGATCGTTCCATGCATTTAATTATTATTTCAAACTTTAGGAAAACATACAAATTAATTAGCACAAAAACTAATCCGTATTAAACATCTACTAATTATTAATTAAGCCCCTTAACAACCCATCCAAAAACTAGTAAATATGCGTGTATTCCAACTAAACAACAACAATTTAATCCATAAATAAACCCCTTCATGCGTTTCGATCTCCACGGGTAATTTTACGAGTAAGCCCCTGTTATTGTTTGAATTCTGATAAGAGCGGGGGGGTGGGGATCAGTCCTCGTAGGTGCGGCACTCGTCGGTCTCGGGGTTGTCCTTGCAGTAGTTCTCGAGGGGATCGTTCTCCTTGAGCTTGTCGCGCGCGTGGCTCGCCGCAGCGCTGAGCTCCTCCACCTCGTCCCACGCCGCCGCGCACTCGGCTTCCTCAGCTTTCTCCCCCGCGCACGCCTCCTGCGCCTTCTTTATGCTCTCCGATACCTTCTCTGCGATCTCCGGCGGCGTCGACGGCGCGCTCCGGGCCACCAGCGACAGGGCGGAGCGGCGCCCCGGCCACGGAGCCGCGCAGGCGGAGGAGCCGCCGCGCTGGAATAGGGCGAGCCTCGCGCGGGGGAGGTGGGTCGTCTCAGGGTTTCGGCGCTCCGACGCGGCGCGCGGGGTGGAGAGGCTCGCGTTGGCGAGGGTGGTCGCCATGGACGGTGAGCTCGTTAGGAGTTCGATGAAATGTCTACAAGAAGAGGGTTTCGGTCGCTGTGAAGTGGGGATAATGGATGGGGCTTTTTGATTGCCGTGGAGTTGGCCTAGGGACGCTCGTTTCTTATCTCCTCTTGGCCAATGGTGCGGCGCCACGTAAGATAGGTGGCAGATATTTTATTTTTAAATTTATTATTATGAAGGTAAGGAAAAAGTGTGAGTGGGCCGGGCCTTTAGTGGGCCGGGCGTACCGGGTTAACGGGTGAAATATCGCTAGGGGTATTACTGGGCCGGGCCTTTAGTTAGAAATAATTGGGACATGAGAACGCGAGCTTCTTATTCATCACTTGAATCGTATGGCCCATTAATTTAGATTCGATATTTAGGCATTGACTAATCCTCCTGGGCGGAGCCCGGTCCATCAAGGCCCAATTTGGTCCATTAACATCTCTCCTCAGGAAACTCGAAGAAGTGTGTGCAGGAAGAAAACAAACTTTGATATTTTTATGATGTGGACACAAAAATTAGGTCACATCAAAATTTGAGTTTGAGTATCAATAGTAAACTTCATTTGTGTACCAGAATCGGCCAGATGTAAAAAGAATAAAAGATCAAACTGAAGATCTTTCAGAAACAACATCTAAATATTCAACAAACCAGAAAGAAAAAAAAAAATATTTCTTGTGGCTGAGAACTAAAATGAATTTTTAAGGGATTGAAGAAACTTAAAGAAAAAAACTACTAGTGTTTTTCTGAAACTTCTTTGCTGAACAACAAAGGCACAGAATCTCCACCCAGGCCAAGCAGGTTGCCTCACCAATAACTTCAAACATCATACTTTGATCAACAAATCTGGATGTTAAACTGCCAATTGATAAGCACCAATTAAAGGCTGTTACTCTGACAGATATATTAGCAGGTATATTTTTTATCTGGGTTTATGACTGGAGTTCAAAAATCATGTCATAAAATCTCTTTAGAGCCTTTCTTCTTCTCATTAATATTTCTACAAGCAAATATTTTTGTGTTTGATATCCTCAAATGAAAAAGTCAAGCAATTCACAAATGAGTCGAGAAGCAAATATGGCAATCCAGTTTCAGCAGAAAGCAGATAAGGGGAACAGTACATTTACAGGATCATAGAAGTGAAATATATTTCTTAGCTGAGCTATAACATAAGCACAATTACAAGTTGTAATGGTCATGACACAAACAAAAACTGCATGCACTGCAGATGCAGAACCCATATATTTCAGAGTTCTATCTAGCTTCGTTGGCGTCCATATTATTTTCATTGTCACATTCAAATTCTCGTATATTCAAATTTCAATGAATGATTATTCAAAGTAAACTTAAGTAAATTATAGGTCCTTGATAATTATATTATGTAAAAAAAAAACCAGTTTTTTAGAAGTGATAGGTAGCAAGAAATATCATTTGTTACTTTTCTTTTCATCAATTTGCAATATATTCAACGCGTGCTTAGCGCATTGAAGGGTTCAATTTTTTGAAGAACAGTGACATACAATTAGATTATTGCCTGATAATGTCATTCCTAACTAAGTCATGAGCATCCAAGTCACTCCCAACTTAAGCTGCTCCATTGAGAGCTCTTTCACTTCCAATAACATGGACAAATTCCGACAGTTAGCCTTTCAGCAGCAAATTTGAACACATTACAAACTGATCAAATATTACAGCATCACATGCATATAATTAATTAATATTTACTTTAATTTTATTTCTTCAGATTACCAACTTGTCCTTCATCATACCTTAACAACCAATGGTCTCATTACATGGTTAGCATGTTATATATTTGACCCAAAAAAAACCTCACTCTTTCTAAGGACAAAGCAATATGACTGTCCACAAACAGATAATTAGAAAAGCAGATCCTCAAATTGATGATATCAATTCTAATTAAGATCACCTATGAAGAAATTGTTGAGACGATGAAATCATATTTCCGTGAGAACAGCTTCAGTTTTAAGTGCTTATGTGAGGGGAAATCGAACCTCTTCGATCTTCATTTACACAATAAGCACAGAAAACATGCGACAATCGCTCACAGACTTTGGCATACAGATCAAGAGCTTCTATGAACAGTAGCCTAAGGGCATTTCTTTTACATTACAACCAAATCATATACACAAACTGCAATAGCATTCTCATAGCTTAAATTATATGACAACAACACACACTACTGATTAAGCAGATAGTGATTAATACCTAGATCTCTCTCTACTTTGTTTCCCCAAAACTTATAATACAATATCAACTTGGCCTAATAGGTAAAAATAGAATCAAAGGAAGGTACCAACAAAGCCAATCTTATGACAAACAGAAGTACAGATATCAACTTATTCTCACCGACAAAAGAGTAATTCAAGGCAGCAAGAAGTGGTTACAACAAGTATGCAACCGGCTAACGAATGCCAACTTGACTTTATAACCAATCTGAAACAATCAACATTACTACTGCATTTAAATTAAAGCTTCCAATAGATCTAAAAAAGATGCATTTAAAGAAAAAAAGCACCAACAATCGTTAGCTATATTAATGAAGAACATAAATATCTAATACAATACGCGACGGAGGATATTGTCAGATATTGTCACATAAGAACGGCAAACCCTCATCACATAATACCTAAACATGACTCCAAACAAGACATAAGATAAAACTCCATTTAGCAAACACCAGGAACTATTAACACCCCATAAACTACTTGGAACTCTCACATAGCGCTTACGCTATTTTCAGAACTGGAGGAACTCTGCATTGGCCATGATGGGCTGCGAAGGGAAAAGCGGTTGCCACGGCTTCAAGAGTGGGTCAGGAATTTCAGGGATAGTCTCCATGGGCACTCCGACGACATCCTCAACGATCTGAAGCAGCGAGTTCATCGACTTGAGCCTCTCATTCAGTTCAATCACTTGAGCCCTTAACACAATGTTATCCTTATCCAGGTTAAGATACTGCTGAGTCAAAATATTGAGCTGGGCCTCAATCTGTTTGTTATCGTTCCTGAGCTTGGCTTCTTCGTTTATCAGCTCATCCAGGTGCTGCTGCTTCCGCATGCGGGACCTGCGCGCGGATTCCCTGTTGGAGATCATCCTCTTGCGCTTCTTCTCGTCGGTGATTTGTGGATTTTCTTCCGGGCTCGATGAGCGGCGAGGGGCCGGTGTGCATGACATTTCTCTTTTCGGCAAAAAGAAGGATTTTTTTCGAAAGAAAAGAGGTTTGTTGTAGAGAGCAAAAATTCGATAATTTTTTGATTAAATTGAGGATTTGAAAATTTAGTTCATGAGAATACGTAGAACCAGTAGAGGAATGCGACGGAGAAGGAGTGGAGGAAGCAGAACCAGGGGCGGCGGAGTGTGGCGATTTTCATAACAGCTACAAGAGGTGGGCTTCGGAGAACATGAACGCTCAACTTCAAAAGCAGATCAGATCAGATCAGATCAGATCACAAGGCGCAAAATTTACAGGAAAATTGAAGTTTGATCGGATTTTGGGAACTGGGTTTTCCTCAGATCGGATAATAAACCACAAAAGAACGAATTTTGGGAAATGGATTTCGATTGGAAACCCCAAAAAAAAAAAAAATTCCAATTTTGATAGTTAGGTCTTGTCCAAACGGAGAGAAATAGGTTGAGGAACGAAGAGATGGACCGAATTGAACAAAACCACCTCCAAAAACTACGGATTCAACAGCTAATAATAACCAAAACTAATAAAAAAAAAACAAAAAAAAGGAAATTTAAGAGAGAAAGAGGGGAATACTTAGCTGGAAAGAAGAAGAGACGCGGAATCGCTTGTAGAGGAATCAAACGAAGGAAAGAAGATCTGAGAAGACACCGAGGGGGCCATTTATAGATGGTGAGAGGGGGGCATTTTGGGAATGAAAATGGGGAAATTTTTGGTCTCCAATAATAATTTAATGTGGGGAAATAAAACAAGGATAAGCATTGCTTGAGATGAACGAATAAAAACAGAGAAATCGCATAGAAGTTTCCAACCCCCTCTCGACAGCTGTTTCTCTTTTGAAGTGGTTCTTTTTCTACAGCTGTTTTTTGGGCTTTGAATCACCGAAAAAATAAATATTTCCAATTAATAGAAAATTCAAGTTTTTGTTACCTAATAGCCTAAATTGCTGAGTAATATCCAAAATAAAGAAAAAATTAATAATTTAGACTCAATTTTTAACTCATATATATATATATATATATATATATATATATATATATATATATATATATATATATATATATATATATATATATATATATATATATATATATATATTTTAATACAGATGATAAAGATATCACTTCTTAATTATGGTAACGTGTCATTTTATTTTGGTTGTTGTTGCATTTTTTATTTTGCATTATTTTGAAGTATCGAATTCTTTAATTTTGTAATTTTGTAGTTTAATTTTCTATACGAACATTTAATTAAGATAAAGAAAAAATATTAGTTTGGTGAGGTAAATGCTCTACTTCTACTTAATTCACCTTTGAATTAAATTAGATAACTCTTCTTCTTTTCTTTTTTTTTTGTAATATTAGAATTTTTTTTTATGCGAACATGTCTAGAATAACTTAAGGAAAAATTCATAGGCGTAGTATATATTATTACATCATCCATGTCGTAAGCACAAAACAAAGGGCAAAAAATAATAGAAAAAGAAAATAAAAAAGGGTGTTAACTAGGCCACGATTCTTATTTCTAGATAGGTTGGCCGTGTTCGGGGATTTGATCGAAGGGTCCAAATTTTCAACGGTGTGCCCCAAGGGAAAAGATCTTATTGGTTAGGACACGTGTATCACGTGGCCACCACTCCTTTGATTAAGACACTTGTACAGTCGATTTGGCCCCATCGCTCGTAATTGGTGGAAATCAGTGTGCGCTGCAATTTTCGTGCTCCGGTATTGAATTTATAATTTGCGAGGGATTATGATTCTAAACACGTTTTTATATATTTTTCACTGTTTTTTTTTTTTGGTTTAAGCTCATTATTTTTTTCTAATAATGTGTAGGGTCACAGTCACAAACAGTGTGGTGAAATCGAAAACACATGGGGCACTGACCCTGCAATAAAATGGCAATTATAACGTTTACTAAATTTATAAATGATTATATATCTCCCTGAGTAACAATACTTGAATGGCGCAGCAGGTGAAGCAAATATATAACCCAAATGTTTAAGTTTGAACCCAAACATTAGAGAAGATGAACTACATGATAAATCAACATATTATTATAAATAAATCAGTGAAAGAAAAGACTATTATCAGCAGTTATGATCTTGTAAAAATGGAATTCTAAGAGGAAGTGTTAAGAGACAATTATGAAGTCGATTTTTTTTTTTTTCTAATAGTTCTGCATGAAATGACTTATCTCACTATTCAAAACTGTGTTAGGTATACGTTTGATACATCTCAACAACCCCACAAGCTTTTCAAATTTCTACCAAACTGAGAATAAATTTAGAAAACACCATATTAAATTCTAATGTTGAAATATGCGGAAGATTAAGACGAATACGTTACAAGGCCATTGAAATGAGAAAATAACTCGTAATGTATAACGTATGAATATTACAGCCACCTTGATATCTCTGCTCCAGTCCAAATCACTCATCCTCAAAATGGGGGGTGGGGAAAAGGCCAGGTTTGATCGATGATAACTGTTTCTCCGATCCCACAACTCAAGCGCCAATAAACGCTCAAGAACGAAAAAATTTAACAATGATTCAAAAAAACTTTTCTCAGTTGTTCTCAAAGCTAAACTAAATTAGATGTGCTTTCTTTAAGAACCTGATAGTTCTGCAATAGTACGGCCATATCGATTCAACATAGTCCAAATACTTCTCAACTGCCCACTCTTTGAGCTCTTCGAATTTTTGCACGAGAAGGGCTTTATAATCAAACTTCTTGATGCTTTCTATAGGCACCCAGAACCATACAACGGCATACTTTTTGAGCTTCCCCTCGGCTACAAAGTTATAGACCACGAGAGAGTAAGTTGGGAGGTTCTCTATGAGATGAATAGCCTGCATGAATAAGTAGAAGTAGAGGGAGCAGAGCCCTTGAATGATCTTTATATAGACGGCTGTTATCACTGGCCCGATAACCCATAATGGCCTCAGTTCGGAAGTAACTTCGGCTCCATACATCAGTTTCACAGTCAAGTACCAAGGTATGCTGCAAAACGACAGTGATCAGCTTTATGTCGGATAACCGGCAAAAAATATTAGAGAGGCTAAAATGCAAAGAAAACCTAAAAATAGCGTTACTTGCACTTTGCCTCTCCAAAACAAAAAAACCTGCATTTAACCACCAGAATGTTTTTAGACCAATAGCAATTAACCCCGTTCCCATCGCTAAAGGCATATTAGAAGACCTTTACTGGTGCATTGACTGTATTGGGGAAAAAAAATATTAGATGCATGTACCTGTCCAATAGAAGACCTTGCCATATACTAGTGAAATTTTGAATACTATATATACATGGATTTTTAATAACAAAGATTGCATGAATATGGATCTTTAAATAGGAAATCTGATTAATATGTTATGCAGCATTAGTGCCTTATGTGCCCACCATTTCTGTGCTCGTTTTAGAAAAGGATTGAAGACCTCTTAATATTATGATTTTCTATTTCTAGGCATTAGTTAAGAGAACAAAACCAACAGATGATTTTGCAGGCATGTGTATGCATGTAAAGCCCTAAATAAAATGCTAATAGAGAAGGCATAGAGGGACAGTTCTTTGTACTTACAATACTAACAATGGAATAGAAATAGCTGCATCGAGACCAGCAAAGTATACCAAGGCAGCCTTCAGCATTCTCCCAGCTTGAGTACTCATCTTCACATGTTGCGTTTCTAAGGTTGTTGTACTTTGAACTGGTTTTTCATCGACGTTATCATTTATAGTAATGCTCGAAGTCTGGGTGCGCAACATGATCAGCCAGTTCTTAAATAACTTCTGAATGGCAATAGATCCCATCTTAGTGTCACCTTCCCCTTGGGTTGGATAAGAAAGTGGATGCTTTTGTGAATCATGAGATTTTGATTTAAGATCTTCTCTCTCGTCAGGTGAGGATGAGAGCTGAACTTGTGATTTGCTAAATTTCGAGCCACTTTTTTTGGTCTCGTGTTCGTCGTTCTGGGCATTGCTCTTAAAAGATGAGACTTTGAATACTTTCCTCTTCAATGAGACAATAGGTTGGCCTCTGAGACAGGCAAAATGATTGTGAATGAGACACTAAGAGTATGGTAGATGTTTACATGTATGCATCTATGTATTTTCTACTATCAATTATTCATGCGATACAAGAAAACTATGGAGAAAGATATGTATACAGACCTAAAAGAATTTGTGCTCCGAAGCAGAAAAAGGCCAAAAAATTTCATGCAATACAACAAATGCATTAAAAAAGAGATGTACCAAAGTAAACAGAAGAATTCCTGTTCTGAAGCAGAAAGCTCTACTTACAAAATAAAGTCCATCAATATTTAAACAGATTATAAAGAATGAAATGTGACATGTTTCATAGATGGCCCTGAAAAAGGAATAACATATGGCTATCCTCATTTCCTCAATCAGTTGCATTAGCAGATTGAATAGATGTATACGGTGAAATAAACAATAAATAGTTATAGACAACTGAAGCAAGAGAATTTTACTTTATAAATGTAAAATTACTGGACTTGCATATACGAGTATCTCCTTGTGGTTTTTAAAATCATATATGTCAACTCCTTCCCTGAGCAAAGTCTCAAAAAGAAAGAGCAAGATCTCACCCATATAATAGATCTACTCATTTCATTAGACTGTAGCCATAAAGCTCGTGATACAACAACAATATTTTGGAGCATAACCATAAATTGCATTTCCAAAAACCTTCAATAAATGTAAACAATGCAGCTTAACTAATTTCACCTGGAAACAGAACGATGCTTCAATGGCATAAACTCATCTTTTCCACAGACAAATTGAAAAGCTACAAGCGATCGACGGATCACTCCATTGGCAGCTGCTTTATACCTTAAGGAATCGGATGGCTGTGAAACCTAACAAAGATCAATAATAAATATAACAGACAATCGTAATGAACGGCAACAATTGAAAATGTGATGGAAGTTGTCAAATTTGCAAATATCCTATTCTGCTTTCAACTTACATGAATGACAAAAAAATCCATTTTAAGCAAACAATATATTAGGGAACTTTAATAAACTTGCATAGAGAATAACCTCATGAGGGTCAAGACCACTCAAATATATGGACACATATCATGGGAAAAGAAATATAGATCATTAATAGCACATACCGGTGTCTGGTGTGCAATCAGCGCCATGGTTCCAAACTCATAGCTTCATTTCTCGACAGCAGTCCAATAATGCTGGTACAGAGTTTCACAATCAGAAGCACATCCATAACTTACAGAGAAATAAAACTACGAGAACACACTTCCAAATTTTCTGACACATATGATAACAAACATGTAATACAGCAAGATATGCCAATGTTACAAATCAAAATCAGTCAAAGAGAGCGAGAGAAATAATCCATTGAAAGAACCAACTACGATAGCAGCCAAATCAAAAGAAGTAAGAGATCTCGCAAAGATCAGTAAAATCTGTGTGCATAATAATAGGGGAAAAAATATAAGATGCAGTAAGCAATTCACAACTACATAATTTATAAATGAAGAAACCTCAAGGCTATTTCTACATCCAGTAACTATATTAAGTTATCAGAGCTATAAGTTAATCTTACTACACTTCATTTCCTATTTGGTCAATTATTCCATCAATACAAGTTTTTAAATTGTGAAAACAGCTATCAAGAAAACAATCAAAAGATAAACATAATTTACAGCAATAATCACTTGCCTCAACCATGAATTAAGCGATTAAATCGAATTCTTACTACTAGAGGAGCCTTTCAGAAAGGGGAGCTGCAGCACTCGCAACAACAAACTCCTCTTTGCTACAGGAGGGAAATGGATTCTTCAGTTCCCTCATTTTCTGTTCCTGATCTATTTTTTCCTTTCTCCCAGGTGTCAGCAATATCACTCTATCTTGGCAAACTTTGATTGTGAAAATATTGTTTTGCAGTTCCATCAGGCAAACTGATAATAGCATTGCTCACCACAAATTAACTCAGCTTGTTCTCCATCACAAATCAAATGGTGTTGTCATATGAATCCTACTAAAACATTATGGCAATCAATCGTATGAAACCTCTATCACCACTTAATCCTACATTGGTGCATTGCACTAAAAATCTTTCCTTATCACGTCCCACCACATCATCTTTAACCGCTCTCAAGAACTTTGCACATGACATGCAAGGATTGTACCTCTTACTAAATGTGGTACCGAAACATATAAGAAATGTTATCTGGCATCTTACTTAAGAACAAGCATCATCCTGACGAACGTGAACCAACTTTTCTATGAATTTACTCAATCGAAAAGCCGCAAATTGCTTTAGCAGCACAACCAAAAGATAAATAAAACCATCCAAACGTTTGATAGGGCACTCCTCTCTATCTCCTGCCTCACCTTCATAACCAACATGAAACCTTAAGACTAGTAAATTATCTATTTACTAGTGCTACCGATCCTCCGAAAAGAAACACAAATCCCAGAGATTAGACCAATCAAATGGAGCAAATTCTCTTCTCCCCCACAAAACCTAGACGAATGCCCGATCCGTACCACATATAACACATACATCCGAAGCCACAAACTGCAAATAACACATCGAGAGCCCTAAAATTACCAAAAAAACAACTACAAAAACCTTCTCACAATATCAAAAGCCCTAATACGATCGCCCAGAAGTTGAAACAACCATTCGAATCAGATTACAAAGAGAACTCCCAAAATTCAACACGCAGAGCAAAGATTACGACGAATAAAGCTAAAATTGGAAGCCATTGGAGGGGTGATCCGTACCTCGTCGCCTTCGGAAGCTTCTCCGTCGCCAAAGCTTCTTTGAAGCGTCGAAGCGGAGAGAAGGGGACGAAGAGACGAACAAGGAGATAGAGAGAGAAAGAGAGAGAGAGAGAGAGCCGAAGCCTTATCTACAAGCCGAGTTAAAATGCCTTTTATAAGTTACATACTTTTATTGGGGCCGGTGTTTATAAAAGGCTGGATCACGTCACCGCCACGGAATATGGGCTTGGGCCCAAAAGAGAGGTAACTGGACCCACCCTCAAGTGAATAAATTTATATGGGCCTTGTTTGTTGCTCTATAAAAAAGTATTTAAGCTCAGCCCAATAAGGCCCATTACGAATTGGAGGCCATGCAATCTCAATAAAAAAATTATATATATATATATATATATATATATATATATATATATATATATATATATATATATATATATATATATATATATATATATATATTTCTTTTTGATAACTATTGATAGTTCTAACGCTACTGAATAAATATAGAGCAACGCTATATGTACACCCCCAAAGGGGGTGTACATTTTACACCCACCCATCTAAGGGTGGGGGGGTCACTTCACAAATTGTGAAGTGACCCCTCACCACACCCCACCCATTGGATGGGTGAGGTGTGCGATGTACACCCCCAAATGGGGTGTACAAGTAGCATTTTCCATAAATATATATATATATATATATATATATATATATATATATATATATATATATATATATATATATATATATATATATATATATATATATATATATATATATATATATATATAAAGAAACATATTTTTATGTTATTCAGTAAAATTTTATAACTTATATTATAATTAATTTATTGCCGTGTACGTGATACAAGGAAAATGCTATGTGTACACCCCGTTCGGGGTGTACATCATACATCCCATCCATCTAAGGGTGGGGGTGTGATGATGGGTCACTCGATGTGACCCGTAAAAAATATCGGCACCATTAAAATTGTGGAGGTGTATGATGTACACCCCTTCGGGGTGTACATGTAGCATTGCTCCGTGATACAATAATTTTTATATAAATAAACAAAATATTTTAGTATGGCATTGTATCTTTCCAAGTCCCTTGCTTAAAAAGCAAAGGCAAAAACGCTGGAAAATGATCACACCAGTTTAACGGTCCTGATCTTGACGCGCGACCACCCGCTATCTTGCGAACTGCGATGCATCACCCACTCTCTCACCCGCCTCCTATTTTACCCGCTCCGTCACCACCCGCCTCCTATTTTACTCGCTCCGTCACCACGCCAACTCGAGCTCACTCTTCCTCTTCCTCTTCCTGTTCCTCCCCGCGTCGCTGATCTCCCCCTTAAACCCTAACCCTAATCCTCTTCTCTCGTCCTTCCTTCTCCCCTCTTCGCTCTACCGTTCATTAATGGCCTTCTCATGACCCTCGTACTAAGAAGAACCCGGCCCCTTCTCCACCTCCGCCCCCTCCCTCTCCCCCTCCCCCTCCACCGCTCCTCCGCTGCTGCAGTAGCATCTCCCCATGGCCCCTTCGCCTCCTCCCCGCTCGATCCGAGCCTTCCAGATCCAATCACACGGTCACGAGAAGCGGGATTTGGAGGAGGAGGGGGAGGAGGAGGAGGAGGAGAATGGGCGATGCGCGTCCATGGTGGTCGTCCTCTGCCCCTGCCTCGTCCTCATCATCATCCTTCTCATAGTCGCCTCCATTGTCCTCACCATCAAGCTCCGCCTCTTCTGCCACGGCCCCTTCCGCGCCTCCCTGGCCCACCTCCTCTACAAGGACAAATGCCGCTCCTAAACCCTAGATCCCTCCATTCCACCTCCGCCTTCCCCTCCGAATCTGACTCCGATTCCGCCGAGGAGGAGGACGACGAATCGAAGCAACCGATGCCGAGGACTTCGGAATCCCAGGCGAAGGAGGTGGAGAGGGTTTGCAAGGTGATCGACGAACTCTTCGCCTCGGATCGCAACATGGAGGCGGTGCTCGACGAGTGCGGCGTCGATCTCTCTCATTCACTGGTGATCGATGTCATAGAACGGTTCAAGCACGCCCACAAGCCGGCTTATCGGTTCTTCCGGTGGGCCGGGACCAGGCCGGAGTTCTCGCATGATGCAAGCACGTACAACAGGATGCTGGGCGTTCTCGGGAAGACGCGGCAGTTCGAAACCATGGTAGCGTTCCTTGAGGAGATGGGAAAGGAGAAATTATTATCAATGGAAGCCTTCAGAATCTCAATCAAGGCATTTGCAGCTGCTCGAGAGATGAAGAAATCTCTGGGGATATTTCAACTGATGAAAAGATATAATTTTGAAGCAGGATTGGAGACCTTCAATTGCATGATCGAAGCTCTGGCAAAAGCCAAGCTCGGGAAAGAAGCTCAGGCTTTGTTTGAGAAGATGAAGGACCAGTACCCACCGGATCTCCGAACATATACTGTTCTCCTTCTGGGGTGGTGCAGGCTCAAAAACTTAGTTGAAGCCGGTAGGGTATGGAATCTAATGCTAGAGGATGGTTTTAAGCCTGATGTGGTCGCCCACAATACGATGATCGACGGGCTGATCCTTGGGCAGAGGAGATCCGAGGCCATCAAGCTTTTTGAGCTAATGAAGGCGAAAGGCCCAATCCCTAATGCGTGGACCTATACTATTTTAATCCAGGACTTGTGTAAAGGTGAGAAGATGGATTTGGCTGTTAAGTGCTTTGAGGAAATGCTAGAAGCTGGGTGCTCGCCAGATGCTGCCACCTACACTTGCTTGATTGTAGGGTTTGGAAATGCTCGACAAATGGATAAGGTTTCAGGATTACTGAGGGAGATGACCGAGAAGGGGTGCCCGCCTGATAGCCGGACTTATAATGCTTTGATCAAGCTTATGACCAATCGGAACATGCCGGATGATGCTGCGAGGATTTACAAGAAGATGATCAAGAATGGTTTTGAGCCCACGATCCACACTTACAATATGATGATGAAGTCTTACTTTCACGGAAAGAATTATGAGATGGGATGTGCTATTTGGGAAGAGATGGCTCGGAAGGGAATTTGTCCTGATGTTAATTCCTATACAGTGTATATTGGCGGGCATATAAGGCATGGAAGGCCTGAAGAAGCATATAAGTATATTCAGGAGATGGTGACCAAAGGGATGAAAGCTCCGCAAATTGACTATAACAAATTTGCAGCAGATTTCTCGAGAGCGGGGAAGCCAGATGTGTTGTATGAGTTGGCCCAGAAGATGAACTTTTCAGGGAAATTTCAGGTTTCGAATGTATTCCATGGTTGGGCTGAGAGGATGAAGAAGAGGGTTAGGAGAAGAGTTCCTAATCAGACTGGAAGCCGCCTTTTCTGAGTACGGTCCATAAGGAAAAAGCGTAATATATTGGAGATGCTGGTCCCTCTCTTGATATTCGTCTGATGAGTTTCAGAATTACTTGATCTTGTTGTATTGTATAGCTTCTCATGTAGATTATACATTTTGATCATATTCTCCTTCTATTGGGCATCTGTTTTTCATAATACCTTGGGTATTAATTAATGACCTATGCAGTTTTATATTGTTTCACTTCTGCATTATGCGCATATCAGTCGAACTGTTAGGAATAGCAAAAATCAAATAATTCACCTTAGCATTTTTTATTTTACATCTTGTTCTTTGATTTACTTTGCTGGAGAAAGGTGCACTAGAAAGGAAAAATGTCTTTGGGGTGTTTTGAGAACTTTATATCAAAAAATTAACGTGTATTCTGGAAAGATAATTTGTATTCTGGATGAATTTTTGCGTTGCAGACTTGCACTAGGTCAAGTATGTAAAACAGAAATCTTCAAGTTTCCATGGGATAAGAATCTTCCAGTTTATACACTTTATAATTATTCAATTGCTGGCAATTTTGATCAAATTCTGTGGTTACTCCACAGCACTCAGGCCCCCTCTCGCTCTTCGTGATTACTCCACGGCATTTTAACAAACGGGATGTTCCGATTGCGCAATTCTTTCACCTCCCGAGCATGAATCCGTACTGGGTGCTCCACATATCTCAAATACTCGCTAAGCTCAAGCGAAGTGAAGTAGATTCAGAGTGGCCTGTATAGAATTTTTCACATTCAAAAGATTGATTTCGACTGGCTTATGGTGTCCAAATGTTTTCTGTCTCGATGCAGTGAACCAGAGAAGAATATGAATTTCCCTATTGTGACAAAGAACTTGATACTTGGTGACATCCTTCCTTGTTCATGTGGATCAGGCCCATCATACTTATTAAGGATAAATTCTTGATTAAGTTGCTGATATCTGAAGTATTTGTAATTCAATATTGCTTGATATAATGCAATTTCAGAGGTGTGGTGCCCAGCTAATGTTTGCAGTGGGTCAGATCTCAACTGTTAGAGTTTGTTCCAAGGTTTTGAAGTATTCAATGCTAGGTTAGGTTCCTTGTGATTATCTTACTTGATAATGAGGGGCCTTGACATTATGAATATTCTCATCAGACAAACATACAGTACTCTCTATGTTTATCCATTATAGAAGATCTGTGTCTCCCTAAACCTTAGTGTCAATAGGATCATATATGCAATTTAGATGAATTTTACACTGCTATACATGTTTTTGTGGTGTATGTGTCATCATCCTCTTTGCAAATTTTATGCGCACTTGCTTTTCTCACTTAGTGTGACTATAGGGTTGTCACCATGTGCCACGGCGATACCAAATCAAGTATGAGAGTAGATTCTCAAGTAACAAGGTTAAGGGGTTTTAAACTGTTAATGAGATCATGATTTGCATCCGTGCCTTTGATATTTGCTGGAAGTAGCCCTCATTCTAAGTAAAAGGATAGCCGAGTATTCTACACTGACATTATTTGTGTTGAGAGCAAGGTGCTTTTTTGTTTCAGGGGAAGCAGGTAAACTAAACAATTTGTGGTGCTTCTCAACTTAATTGAATGTCTCTAGTTGGTGGACTTTTATGCAGCAAAGGTGGGAAGTGAGTACTGATAATGATACTTGGTACTACATGTGGCCACAACCCACCAAGGTTTGGCAGACTTTGTCGTATATTTATTATGGGTTTTATTTTCTTCTATTAACTATTGATTTAATGAATCCCTTCCCATTTATTACTTTGATTCTCCTTTATTGAGAAGAAGATCCATCTTCAAGTGCTACATATCCAACTTTCTTTTTGAGAAAAATGTAGCACGCTGCCCGCTTCATTCATAACTGTACTTACGAAAAAGTAACACTAGCCAACACCTACTCACGATGAGGACCTCTCACCCCAAATCCTTCCTGTGCAGCAACTCCCTCTTGACCCACCTGACGACATACAGGGGGTCAGTGTTAGACATCTGGAAAATAACTCCATTCCTGACTTTCCAAATCACCCACCAATTTGTCGCCAAAAAGGTAAGCCCATTGTTCCCCTGTAACGGTCCCACCCCCTCATCCAACTCTCCCACACCTCGCGCACATTGGCCCCTAACTCCACGAACCCACCGGTCCCTTCACCTGACCCGATCACAAACCGAGCAAAAACACAACTCAATAATAGGTGATCAACCGTCTCAACAGTTGAGCCACAAAACTCACACCGGTTATCCCCCACCCAGCCCCTTTTCTCAAGGTTATCTGCCGTAAGGATCCAGTTCCTAAGTACAAGCCAGATAAAGATTTTGACCTTGGCAGGGATACGCAACCTCCATAGGCCAGAGGAAATAGGATTCTGAAGACCCCCGTCGCAAAGAGCCCTATAATAATAGATATCTCCAAAGTCCTGGCTAACAGATCAAACTTTCAATAATGGATTCTTTAGATTGTTGTATACTTTTATTCAATTAGAGTTGTCTATAAAGAAGTGAAAGGAAAAGAGAACTTTCTGATTACTTGCATTTCCCTTATTTGCGATACCTTACCTTTCGACTTATTATTCTCTTCTTTTTCCCCCTCTTCTTGCAATTAGAGAATCAACAGTACTTTTGCAATTTTCTGAAATTCATGCAGACTTGTTTGTCGAGTGTTAATGGTTTTTTTTCAATGAAATTTAGTTCTTAAGAAATGTTGTTAGGGAATAAGTAATGTCCTAAAGAAAGCTGTATTATATGAGAAAGTAATACTCTGTTGTTCATGTTGATCTCTCTTGTTTCTCATCTCTTGTTTCTCATTGCTATGTTGAATGACAACTACTTTATTGCTTTTAACTTTTTTTTTTTTTTGAGTGTCTGCTGTTAACTTTGTCAGGTTTGCCCAGTTGGAAAGCATTTAGTGGACAAAGGTAAATAACTTTAACAGACATCAGCTTTAGATAGGTGTCGACTCATCATGATTTATTATATTATTTCTGTTACAACTTCGATTTATTTTGCAACTATGTACATTTCTGTTATGCCAAGTAGAGCTATTTTCTATTTATTCATCCTGCCAACTGTGGAGTTTAGCATTAAGCTATGAATTTTATATTTGGTTCTCTGTGGTCTTTGGCAAAATTACGTTTACTTGCATTGACTGTTTGTAACTTCACATCAGCTTCTGAGAAATTAATTACTTGATCTTTTCAAAGATCTTGGTATCTTCTTCATCTTTTACTTATGGAAGTTAGGCTACAGTGGATTATACCTAATTGATAACATTTTGTCGTACACATTCAAAGAAAATGGCTCAGTATTTTTGATTCAAAAAATGGCTACATTGTGTTTCTATTTCCTTTGCTTGAATTTGAGATACATCATACGTATAAACAACACTGGAGGAGTTCTCACATCAGCTACCCTCCATGATCCTTTATGAAGCAATATACATGTATATTACAAGAAAAATATGGAACAAATCATCTCACATTATGAATGATACTATATACTATATTTCTAATCATCTCCAATAAAAACATTTGGGTATATATATTGAAAGATGTCAGGAATGTATTTGAATTGTATGCTGTTGCAGCTCCTCATCATCTTCTGTCGAATGTGCTGACGAATTATTTCTTCTCTGTTTCAGACATAAACCAAATTGGGGAAAAAAATTAGATGAATTGAGCTTCTATTAATGGTTCTCTCTCAAAGCATATAGGGAATTGTTGGGAACTAACCTGGAGCTGCTCCAACTGATACTGCAACCGCCCCTGATGAACGACTGAGATCAACCGCATGATGAAATAGGACGGCAACAAGATTCCACTAGCCCTGAGTACTAGCACCTGCGTAGATGGTCTCATCAGCAAATGATGGATGTAGTCGAATCTAGAGTCAGTTCATTTGGCTAAACACTATAGCATTAGAAGCTTAATCTTTTATTAAGCTTTTACATTTGAGAGCTAGAAGCTCTCTTCGGATTTTCGCTCTAGCCAGAAGAGTTAAATTCCTTCTTTGACTGAATGTCTAGCTTATGCTTTTCTACTAGAGAAGTTGTTCCAAAAGTCAGATCAAACAAGTGTCGAGCAACAGATGACCGGAGTACTTACGGTGACAATGTTGAACGCGTAGTGATCTGCTCCAACAGCTAGCACTGCAATGAGATGTCTCACCAGTAATAGGATTGTGAACTGCAGGCATTTTGATAGCAATTAATTAATAACAATCACAAATATGGGATATAATTGACACATAAGATATATGTGATTACTGTGTAATGTTTTTAAAAATTAGTTCTCTTTGGTGTTCTTCTGAACTGTAACTATGCTGCTTACCGCGAGCGCAACTGATCGACAGCAAGAAGCATTTCTCTCAGCCGCAGAAGCACACTCAGAATAATAAGAGCCGGCTATACCGTCAGCGCCGCCGCCGCCGCCGTCGGATTCTGTGCCTTGAGGCTCATAATTGAGTCTGGGAATCTCCAAGCTTCCTCTGTTGCAGAAATGTTAGTTAGCTCATGTTATTTTCTGTCATTTTATTTTTTCAACATTTCAAAATAATTTTTTCTATAAATTAGATGACTACCACCACCTCACAACATCTAAAAATACTTTTACTAAAGAATTCAGATAAGAGTGCATATATAAATGAGAATTATACAGGTGTTTATATATTGAGCTACCTAGCATCCAACTTTAATCTCCCAACATTACAAGCAAAGTTGATGACTCAGGATTATAATTAACATCTAAACAAAGCTCACAATAAAAATGAAGTAGCTATAATGAGCTAAGCTTTTGAGTAAAGTAAGCATAAAACCAATGGGTACCACAATATCTAATATTTAAATGCTCATTGAACCACGCTATCCAACTTAGATAGGTTGTTGGCCCCAGGCATCTGTCCCCATTCTTGGAATATGTAGTAAGAGAGTGATCTTATCAATTCCAATTTTAAGCCAACAAATTTAAAATTGCTTCTTCTTTTTTTTTTTAATCTCTCTATCTCCATTAAAAACTATTAGAGGAATTTGTTCCCCACATCAGCTGTAAACCACTCAAACTGATCTATCTTTTAATTTTTATCTCTTGTTTCATCTGGCAGATTTTATATATGGAGATTGGTTTTTTTAATAAATATAGAATTTCAATGTAGGAACAAAAAATTAATATATTGTCCAGTGCCTGATGTGGTGGACCAAATCTAAGGGGGATTTATCTCTGCAAATTTTGGAACACAATTCAAATTTGCAGAGCTCTGACATCTGTACGTGACCCGAATCTTGTGGAGAGAAAGAGGGAGAGAGATTAACATATTTTACCTGATGGTCACAACCACATCTGCCACCTGGGTCTTCTTGGGAGGAACAGCATAATCTGGCTCGAAATTCTACAGAAGAATAGTTCAAACAAAAAGATTATATTAAGAAACAAAAGAAAATAAAGGACTTTGGAAATTCAAATCTTATAAAATTAATCTAAAATTTTTGAAACAGTCAACTTGCAAAGAATAAAAATAAAATCTCAGAAGTACATAACACAGGTATCTGACTACTCAGAATCAGAATATTTAATGTAATTATTAAAATTAAATTTAAATGCATGGAGAATAAAACAGTAGTATTTAGGAAGAAGAAGGTTGGAATAAAATTATGAAACAAATTTTCTACTGCAGAAAAGTGAAATACACAAATCATTTTTTTATGTTTCAGAAAGAGAAAGATTCGAAGAAGTGTGTTTATGTTTCATAAAAAAAGAAACATTTATATGAGTTCCAATCCAAAAACCCATGTCAAATTTCAAATTTTGTAGCTTTGTTTTTTTGGGGTTTCTAACCTTGAGGCAAATCTCACAAAGTGTGCTCCCCTTCTCATCACACCACCTCTGTATGCATCCTCTATGGGCAAACTGAAACAACAGGAAATAAACAAAAAAAAAAATAATAAAAAACCATAGCTACCAAAATTGGAAGTCCCCCAAAATTCAAAATTTCTTTTCAGAGAGTCCCCAAAATTCAATTTTGACACCAAAAAAGCCAAAGTTAGATATGTATTTCAAAAGAGTTACATACCTTTAGAGTTCCAGAGCATGCACATGGGGTCTCCATGATTGTGGAGCTCTCTTCCTCCTCTTCATGGCATATTCTACATTGGCATATGGATGATGATGATGATGATGATGATGTTAATGATGATGATAAATCCAACCCATCATCATTCACAAGCAATCTTAATTCTTCTCTATCTCCAAATCCCATCTCTCTCTCTCTTTCTCTTTCTCTTTTTCTCTCTTCCTCTCTTTGGTGCTTTATATAAGCAAAAATATAACACAAGTAGAGTCATAGGATGCTAAGGTTAAAATTACGAAATTACTGATTTACCCCTGCTGGAACAACTCATGGGTACACGGGTTCCCCCCTCTCTCAATATTTAAGCCTAAAAATGGCCAGGTTTAATGTTAGACGGCAGGTAGAACCACATAATCCATCTTTGACTGCCAAGTGTTGAAAGTAGCTTAATTCAACTACTGGTGATGATAAATAAATCGCCATATTTTGAATATTTCCACCAATTACCAGAGGAAGCATGAATCAAAACATGGGGCTTGTCTAAACATGTTTTGTTTTTTTATAGATTTTTGTTATAAACAATGTTATATATGCTTAAAATTGGTAAGACAAATTCTATGTTGTTTAATGCTCGATTTGATCTTTTATTTTATGTATTACAATAATTTTTTATAAAATAGTCAAATTTTTTATTTTCAAACCTCAACAATCCAAATTAAATTTTAACGGACTAGACTTAAACAAGATAATACCGTCTAAGCTAAATTGTTTGGTGTCGGGTCACTAGTTATGATGCAAATAGTACGAAAAACGATTGCTTTAAGTTATGTTAAATAGTGTGGAATTAATAGATCGATTTTATGCCTAACTAATCTATCGGTTCAAGCATTAAGATACCTTAGTACTTCAATTTATGTAATAATTCACAATTAGAATGTTTGGTTGATATTAATTCGTTGTATATTTTTGGCTGGACCAATCCAAAAAAGCGACCATTGAAAATTTGCAATGATAATAATGAGGAAAGTAACCAACCTATAAAGACACAGTAAAATTATGATGGTACTGTTTTTGTGGGTCCGCAGTACTGATTCAAATTATTGCAATATTTTTTTTATTATTAATTTTTAAATTGTTTATATTGAGCTAATAAGTTATCTCTATTCACAGGACCACGTACACTTTTTTAAGATTCTTCACTTTACTTGCTGAGTGTTCTTCTTCTTCCTTTTCCTCTCGAATTATCCTGAACTTTCTCCAAAGAATTTTAAGAGCTTCTTCGGCGCATCAATTAGATATCACATATAGGCCTTGTAAAATATGTTGGTACCGTTTTGTTGGGAACATGAAATAAAATTTTATTCTACTTTTATTTTTTAAACGCATAGTTTTGTTGAGAAATAAGGCTGAAATAAAATTTTATTTCAGTTTTGCTCTCCAAACGCATAGTTTTGTTGGGAACAAGGCCCAAAATAAAATCTTATTTCAATTTTATTCTCCAAAATTATGGATGAAAATAGTAGTTTCTACTACTGTTTCATCTTTTTTTCTCAGAATAAATTTGCTCCCATTTGAGAATTAATTAATTATTAGATAATTTAACTATTAAATAATTAACTAATTAATTTATTTAAAGTTAATTAAATTATTTATTAACAATACTCATTATTATTAATTATTTTATCAATTAATATCTAATAATAATTAATTAAATAAATTAAATTATTATTTAATTAATATTTTTATGTTAATTAATTAGATACAATTAGATACAATATTATTATTTTAAAATTATAATAATTATTATTATCACTATTCAAATACTATTTCTTTTATTCTTGAAAATAATATAGTTTTCCTCTAAACACAAAATTAATTAATTTTGTTCATGTCTATTTCTGAAATAAATAGTCCTAACTTATATCCCTACAACATAAAATGTAATAGGTTATTCATGATAGGGAATAAAACTCAATCACATATTTTGGGAATTACTTGTTCTAAATGAACTATGTTATCTGTGCCCTTATTTGGGATGTACATTCTATATTTAGTCCATTCTAGAATGGATATTCATTCACTCGTCATTTTGAAATGACGAATAAAATTTATCTTATCTTAAAATAATTAGAGCATAAAATGTACATCTTATTTGAAATATACATCTAGCATTTTTCAATAACTAAAGGAAAAGCAAGTTAAAAAATCTACGACCCCTACAAATCATCAGGTCCAATTTTATAGTCCCTACCTGCAGAAAACATATGGCGACCACCCAATAAGTTGTGAGCTTTAAGATAGAAAAATCAACATCTTGCTCACAACATTTTATTTTATGTTTATGTACATGATTTCATTTAAATTATACAATACATATATTATGTGACATCCAGCTATAACAAGAGCGACAAATTAAACCAGCTATGAAATAAAGCAAGCATTGCGGCTTAGTGTAGTGCGACCCAACCACTCGTGCTCGGATTGGACAATTTTTTTTTTCTTTTTTTTTTTCTTTTTTTTTTTTTTTTCCGAAAGTGTAAAGAGGACTCCAATAAATTTAGCCAAGCAATGGACCACTTCACTTTTTGGAGCTAATTAATTAATATGGTGTAATTTGGCGTGTTTAATCAATATTCCCTTTCTAATTCTTCTAATTCTTCCAACTTAATTATGTGTAAGTGTAATATTATTAAGTTAATAAATTTTTATTAAAAATAGAAGTGATCTACGTATGCTTGATTGATCTTAGAAGTAGAATTTTTGAATAAAATCTTTCGAATATTCTAAGTTCTAACTAATTATGAAACTTTATTCAAGAGATAGCATTAATTATTCAAACAGTATTTCTACTTAAGCTCTAATAGGTTGCAACACAACGTCTCAGGTTAGATCAATTATTTTAGTGAATTTTTCTAAGAGCCAATTATAGTATTAATTTCCTGATAAGTTGAAGGATAAGATCGAATGATTCCAAGACATCAGCATGCATGGACAACAATTGCATGAGCAATAAAAAATAGTAATAATAATAGTAATAATAATTAGCATTTAATTAATATTGCCAAATTGGTATAAGCAAGCCATTTTAGTTCTAGTGTTTCTCATGGTGTTCCTATCTACAATTTGTATTCTACATCCTAGGAATCTGCTAAATGTACTCTAAAGACGGCAAAATAGGATAAATGCATGTTCACAAATATTTTTCGAGCAAATTTATAGATTACTCTGAACGGTCGGCTGCTCAGATTACAGTCACGAGCGCCAAACTTTGCTACGATCGGAATCACTCGATCCAATGTCCATCCATGTCGCATAGCGTTAGGTTGTATTAAGCTTTTCATTCTATTTCTTAGGTTTATTTAGTACATGAATGTGATTTAAGTAACCTATGGGGGGGGGGACCTGAGGAAGTTCAACAATCTTAACTGTTTGGTGCGGTGGCTCATGCACTGCAGTGTTTGGTTGTCTTGTGTACCAACCTGACCTAAACCTAATAATTTGTCCCTTAAAATTGATTTTAAAAACACTGAAAAAGGGACATGAATAACGTTTCAATGATGATGAGGTACAATCTGAGAATATCATTAATATTTATTGCTAATATTATTTCGATTTTCAAATAGAAAGTTGACTTGTAAGGGAACAGATTAGGTGTTGGATCAGATTGGTTTCTAAAAAAAAAAAAAAAAAATGTACTCAAATTAGGAGAGAAAAGAATTCCAGGTCAGGTAGAGAGAAGAGTTGGTTTATCTTATATTATTAAAAGATTTAATTGGCCATTTCTCAGATTTCTATAATACTACTAACCAATAATTAATGCTGTTCTTATGGACTAGTAATATGTTGATTTACTGATGGTGGCACATAAATAGGCAAGCATGCATATCTGCACCTAATGAGAACTTACATAGAAGAGTTCTTACATGTAAGATATAGGAATGGTGGAGAGTGAAAAAAAGAGGGGAGCTAATGTTAAAGATTGGGATTTTGGGTGGAGCTTCAACATTAATTTGTCAAATGAGCTCATAGTTATGCCTTGATGCATAAGTTTAGGCTCCACCACCAAATCCATTTGTTGTATGTTTAGTCTTTTGTGAGGTCACCTATGCTTATCCACATGGTTGGGCCATGTCATCGCCTTGTGATACCAAGGACATATCGATATTCACAAACTTTTTCTTCCTTTCTTTTATTTTTTATTTTTTTTGCTTTACCTTTTCTTTTGTGAGTTTTGTGTGTGTGTGTGTGTGTGTGTGTGTGTGTGTGTGTGTGTGTGTGTGTGTGTGTGTTTTGTAAGGTGGCAATTGTACAAAAACAGATAAAAATATTCAACTTTACAAACTGATTATCTTTAATATAAGTGACAAAAAAAATTAATAATTAATATTCGAGATTCTAAATTTAAAGTATAGTTGCTTTTATATATATATATATATATATATATATATATATATATAATAACTAAGCAAGTAGTCTGTTTTTTTTTTTTGAAAAAAAAAACTCATGACCAAAATGCACATTTGATTTCTTGAGCTAATCCTACATTTGATTAATTTGTAATTAAAAAAAAAAAAAAAAAGTCAGAAAACACAAATTAATTTATAGAGAGAGTGTGTGTGTTTAGTAGGGTAAATCTTTCAAAAAAAAAGGGGCAACATTTTGCAAGCTCCACAAGTACACCTTCCTATTAGAATTATATCTCTTACACCCACAATTCGGTAAAAATTCAAAAATTGATATTCAAAATTTTATTATTTTATAATTCTAATTAAATTTATTTTTACAAAATAAATAAAATAGATATTATTCAAAAATATATAAAATACTTATACGGTGACATTAGTGGAGAGATGACAAGAGAGAGAGGGATCGAACCAGCTTTATATGACGAGTCAAGTTCTCGGAATATGATTGAACGAGAGCCCAAACAATGCATGTGTTTGGCGTAGTGGCGCAGTCACAAACAACGGGTCCCATGACTTGGCACAACAATATATAACGTCTATGTACATGCATGAGTCCAAATAGTTACACATTATTAATTTCTCTTTCGATGGGTCATAATTAAGAAGTACTTGCTAATTTAATTGCAATGACAATTACAGGAACCTACTACACCCTTTACTTCCCACGGAGAAATTAAAGGATAAAAAACGAAAAGTAAGTTACCAATTAAGCATCCCACAAACCAATGAATTACAAGTTGCAACAGGTCAAAAGTATCATCATACGCACCCATAGTTAGGTAATTCGGATTTGTCAAAAATTCGGTACGAATATAATACGGATAAAATTCGTATTATAATTTTAAAATTCGTTGAAAATTTTGGCTAAAAAACGGGCTCGTCAATTATTCGGATACGTAATTTATACGGAAATAATACGTTTACTAATTAAAAATTCGGAATAAAAAATTCGGCTATTAAATTTTTAAAAAATTAAAATATTTATACTATTAGTATAAACAATTATAATTTTTAAAAATACTTTAATCAATTTATTTTAGAAATAAATAAAATATTTATTTAGAACAACAAAAAAAATTTAATTTTAATTTATTCCTGACAAAAAATAAAATAAAATAAATAATGACTAAAATATTAAAAAAAAAATTAAAAAAAATTAAATTAATTAAAACTTAAAAGTAAATATTAATTGCTCGTAAGACTAGTGCGGAAAACGATGGGGCATTTCTTCAGAATAATATCTAGTCTATTATTAATTACCCTCGTAAGACGTGGCCCATGTTATTTTGAATGATGGGGCATTTTTTTTTTTCTTTGAAAAAGAACGAATTTTTTATCCAAAAATTTATAATTCGTGAATAATTCGTGAATAATACTTTTTGATTTAAAAATTCATAAATTATTTTGAATTTTAAAAAAAAATCAGAAACAACACGTTTAATTCAGATTCTTAATAATTCGTGAATAATTCGCAAATAATTCTACAAAACCATTTTAGAATCTCTCCTAAATCAACATTCTCTCATTTATTGTTCTTGGAAGTGCATTCCAAATGTCAAAACCATGTGGTTGGATGATGTCAGATGCAGCAGTGATCATCTTAAAGAAATTAAATGCAAGGTTGGAAGGGAGAATAAGATAAAGGATAAAGTAAAGCTCAATCAAGAAACATTGGAGTCAGCAATTAATAGTGAAAAAAACAAAAACAAAAAAACAAAAATTAGTGGTAAATTTGGATACAAATTAAGGATCAGCACAACACATTTGCAGCCTAATCCAACAAGTAGGCACAACTGAGTAGGACTGATATATAAGGACTTGTTATAGGATAAAATACGCAATTATGACAAAAAATAATATAGAATTAACAAGCTAAACATTTTTCTTCAGAACACTTCATGCATTTTAGAGAGTGTGGTGTCATTAGCTTAGGTGTATTTACTAATGTTCGTACGATTTACCAAGCAGGGTCATTGCTTACTCATTTTAATTATATATATATATATATATATATATATATATATAGAGTTGGGCTGGAATGCTATTGATAGCACCAGCCCAACTTTGCCACCCATTTTATACCCTTTGGATTGCGTTGAGATTTGTGAAAGCTATTTAATGAAAAAAAGAAAAAAGAAAAAGTAAAAAGAAAAAGTAAAAATTAAATAGCTTTCACAAATCTCAACGCAATCCAAAGGGTATAAAATGGGTGGCAAAGTTGGACTGGTGCTATCAATAGCATTCCAGCCCAACTCTATATATATATATATATATATATATATATATATATATATATATATATATATATATATATATATATATATTTTCTATACAGTAAATATTGTTCTATTTGTAACACAATCCATCATCTAATATGAGTTTGATTGGAGGATAGTTAAAACTTCTGTAAAATTAGCGACCATTTGGTGAATACTTTTTTTTAACATCCAAATTTGTAGACGAAATTATCAAATTTTTGAATTAGTGAACTTTTTAAAGTAGGGTTTTTTTTTTTTTTTTTTTTTTTTTTTTTTTTTTTAGCTTTGTTATCATTCCTGCTGCCGTTAACTAACTTTTTCAAAATATTTCTCTTAATATTTTAAAATTTTACAGAATTAGATTATTATACTATTAATAGTATCAAATATTTAGTACTATCAAGTTTTCAATTCTTTTTTAAAAAAGATGTATGATTAAGATGATAGTTGATAAAATAAATTTAACGACAAAAAATTTAATATTATAAAATATTTGATATTATTGATAGTATAGTAACCGAACTTAATTTGAATTAAGCCCTTAAAAATAGGTTGCCTCACCCAACCTAATTCCAGCTGGGCTCTACCTGGACACCCAATGAAGCTCAAAAGAGTTGGGCCAATGAAGCTCATTGCCTTAAATAGTTTTAAATTTTATTTTGTGTGTGCGCGCGTGGTGCGTGTGTGGAGCTTCAGCTTCTCTTCGATCAACAAAACACACACACACACACTAATAAATAATTTTTTAGATCTCAATTGGAGCAGTGAAGCATCCATTGAAAATAATTTTCTTAAATATTTATCAAAATAGAAAAATTTGTTGTTCTTCAAACATGGCAAATTCAAGGAAAGTATTGATCAACTAAAATAACAATTGAAGATATAAATACATTTTTTAATGTTAGAATAGGAAAAAAAAAAAAAAATTGCACATACACATGAAGAGCCAATGAGTGTTAATTAATCGACTTAAAAAAAAAACTGTTCAAATGGAAAATATGAAATAGAATAGTTGAAAACTTGAAATTAGATAAATGCTCATTCAAAAAGCCTAAATTTAGTTTATCCACGGCAAGGACGACTTCTAAACTTATCCTTTTTTTTTAAAAAAAAAATTACTTTTCTTTTTTTCTTTCCTTCTTTTAGCATAAAAAATATATAATAAATACGTAAAAGAATAAAAATAAAATATAAGAAAATATTTTTTTTTAAAAAAAACATTATAAAAATAATAAAATAATAAATAAAGAACATTCTACCGTACCTTTCTCTCTTTATCAACGAGCGGAAATTTTCCTGTAGCCGACTCTGAGCCGCAGTTTCCCTCGTTCTTATCCAAAAACCACCACAATCTATGCAAAATCCCCAATCTCACCCTACTACTTCAAGTAAACCACGAATCCTACCCCATTAGGTTTAGTATTAATCCACACTGTGATAGCCTTAGATATATGATGTACACTCTTAAAAAAAAATGTACAATAAATTTTTTTTTAAAAATCTATCTGATATTATTAAATAAAACGAAATTAAAATAAAAATATATAAAAATATGTTTATATGTTTTTTAATGTATTATAATTAATTTATAGTAATATATAAAACACAATACTGTATATAAATAGATATAATTTTTTCATAATTTTAAACGGAGCACTACAGTCCTTTGTAATTTGCCCACAAAATTAGCTGAGGGCATAATAGGAAAATCGCTCAGTACAAAACCGCGGCACTCCACGGTGAAGGGTTGAACCAAACCCCCGAATCCGAAACGGAGGCGCCGACACCCCGTTTTCTCCTCCCGTTATATATCTCTACCGTCCCCAATCCCCCTCCGATCATCTCTACCAACGCGACGACGAGGAGGAGGAGGAGGAGGAGGAGGTTCCCTTTTCCCGTTTCCCACGATTCCTAGATCCCGAGCGAAGCTTCTTCCCCTAGCGCTCATGGCGATCGCGTCGCGTCGCATCGTGGTGGCGGTGGACGAGAGCGAGGAGAGCAGGTACGCCCTCTCCTGGTGCCTCAAGAACGTCGTCGCCGCGGCGGAGAGCGGCGGCGATGAGCGCAAGGACACGATCGTCCTCCTCCACGCCCGGCGACCTCGCACGATCTACGCGCCCATGGACGGGACGGGTGAGCTAGCTAGGGTTTCTCACACACTACTCCCCCCCCCCCCCCCCCCCCCCCCCTCCCATCATCCTCTTCGAGTGGCATTTTGGTAATTAGGTTGGAAATCGCAGGGTACTTGTTCTCGGCGGACATCGTTGATGGCATGGAGCGGTACGGGGCGCAGGTGTCGAAGGAGGTGACGGAGAAGGCGAAGCAGCTGTGCGCGGAGTTCCCTGATGTGAGCGCGATGATGATACACGGACGGGGTTTTGGTGGGGTGGCTTTTTTTTTTTTACGGCCGTTGATCTCATGATGGACGGTTGTGATGCGTGCAGGTGGCGGTGGAGACGAGGGTGGTGAGCGGGGATCCGAGGGACGTGATCTGCGAGGCGGTGGAGTCGATCAACGCCGATATTTTGGTGATGGGGAGCCACGGCTACGGTCCCATCAAAAGGTGCGTTACACCGCAATTTTCTCCTGTATCATCACCGGCTTAATATTTCAGTATACTTGTACAACTTAAAATGCTTTTATCAATCATTAAATCCTCATAATTTTATTTCTGAAATGCTTTATGCTTATTAATTTTGCAGGGCCTTTTTAGGAAGCGTGAGCAGTCACTGTGCGCAAAATGTTAAGTGCCCCATTCTCATAGTTAAAAAGCCTAAACACTAACTAGAAAGATGAAAACATGTGTTTTTGGTATTTATCCAGTTTCAAGGAGTTGTAATATTTGGTGTATATATATATATGACTATAACTATAACTATATATATATATATATATATATATATATATATATATATATATATATATATATATATATATATATATATATATATAAAGAACTGTTGATGGATGTTGTATATTTGTACAAATGTGAGCTTTGTTTGTCATGTTTAGTAAGTGATTATTGTTAAATTTGGGTTGTTTAAATGCCTACGAAAGCTAAATATTGTGTGATAGATGATTCACTTAAATGTGAACTAAATTACCCAACAAGAGCCCAGCTCATATGACTCGAAACAGAGAAAAAAAAAAAAAAAAAAAAAATGGTAACACTCTGTACAATCTATTTGATCATTCAAAATTTTAATTTATTTGATTTGAATTATTTAATAATATTTTAATTTTAAAATTTGAATGTATTATAGTTTAGTTAGTATATTTTATATAATTCTCATAATTATAAATTTATTAAAATAAATAATTAACTTAAATTTTTGAACCAAGTATCTTGTTCAAATCAAATAAATTGAAATATTTAATAACAAAATTAAAATTTTGAAAGATTAGTTAAATTCAAATAATGTATAGTTTGTATAAGATCAGTACATTTTCACCCAAAAAAAAAATAAATAAATAAATCAAAGACTAATATCACGGCACGTGAATTGCACGTGGTGTGTGGAACGGTGGTTTGCACGTGCCAATGTCACGCGAGCGAAAACCGGCTCAAAGAATAGTTCGGGAGGGTACTTTAGTAATTTGAATAAACCCACTATAAAAGCCTCGTCCCCGTCGATCGAAGAACAAACTCTAACCCTAGCTACTTCTTCGTCACCGCCGTTCCCCGCGAGCTCGGCGCATACTTTGGTAAGCCGCTTCCCATCTTCTTCATCTTCTTCCGTTTTTTTTTTTTTTCGATTCAATTCACGATTTTGTTTCACTTTAATCTCTCCAATCCATCCTCCTCCTCCTCCTCTTGTTCTTTTACTATTTCTCTTCTTGTTCTTCCACTATTTTTCTGTAATCTTTCGCCTACATTTTTGTTATTTTTTGTTGGGTTGATTAGATTAGAAATGGCGAAGTCGAAGAACCACACGGCGCACAACCAGTCGCATAAGGCCCACAGGAACGGGATCAAGAAGCCCAAGAGGCATCGCCAAACATCCACCAAAGGGGTAACCCCACTTCCTATTTCTTTTTCATTATTTTTATTATTATAATTATTTGTTTCTGATATAAATGTAATTTGAGATCTCCTTAACTATAGGCCGATTTGAAGTAGACCCATCAAATTTTGAAATTTTTTTAGCTTTAATTTATTGTAGTTAGTTGAATTGGCGAATTTGATCCTTTTAATGGCTCTAATAGTTATTTGCTGTTAAATCTCATTGCAAAATTCAACTTTATTTGCTAATAGTGATTAAAGTCATTAAATTTAATGGAAAGGTCCGTAAATTTAACAAAACCCTTGATTTAACTCATTTGGTAAAATGCTCTAATTTGGAAATCATATTTTTGGTTGCAGATGGATACCAAGTTCTTAAGGAACCAGAGGTATGCGAGGAAGCACAACAAGAAGAACGGAGAGGCGGGCTCTGAGGCTGAGGAGTAGAGCATGTGTGATATTGGATCAAGAATTATAAGATTTTGCTTTTCATCTAAATGTAGGATTTTGCTCTTATCTACAGTGGCACAATGATCTCTGACTATTTACCTGCGCCATGATTTTTCTTTATAAAAACATGAATTTACTTTCTTTTAGTTGTCATGGTTTTTCGAGCTTTATGTTGTTCTGCACTTTTCCTTCGAATTAAGTTTTACTTGCTTGACATTGTGTGTTTTGAAACTGGATGGTAATGCATTGTAGGTAATTTTTGCAATATTAATCCTCTGTGCTAATATTTGGCATACACAATCTTGTAACTGTGTATTGTATTGGTGTAATCTGTTAATTAGCAATTTGTTCCTGTAACTTTTGTATAGCTTGTGCAGGATGTTTAATACCTTATTATTACAAGCTTTTGTTTTCTGTACATTATGAATCGTGAGGTTTTAAAAGATTTTTGGAATTGCTGTGCTTTCTGATTTTGAATTGTAATTTATTGTAGCTTCTGCAGTTGCACTACTTTTCTCATTTGCCGTAGGATGTGATTTTTTAAATTTTTTTGACTCGGTCATCTAAAATTTACAAAGGTATGCGTCTATTGTGGTTTAAAATCTGAATGCAATGTTGGTTTAGATAATTTTGGTGTGAAATTTTAGTCTGATTGTTGATTGCAGCAAATGTCTGAGATTTGGTCCTTTGTCACACACTGTGTACTTGGTTTTCATCACCTTGCAAAATAGTATTTTCCTTTGCCTTTTGGTTAATGGAAATTTAATCTTTCTTTTTAGCAGCTTACAACCCTATGATATTAAACTGGCTATAAAACATTGGTTTTTTGTTTTTGAGATGTTGATCTGTGCATTTCTCTTTACTTTGAGAATAGTGTAGATATTTTTGTTTTTTATTATAATTTGTAGCTTAATATGTGATTTTTGGATCTAACAAGTGCATTAGAGATATGGTTTGCGGCTTACGGTACTTTGTGCATTTGTTATTCAATCAGCTTGTATGCAATTTATAGATGTTTGTGTTGGCTTAAGAGGGTTTATATTTTGCCCTGTGACATAAGATTGGATTGGATTAGATGAGTCATGTTCAAATTGATTGTAAAAGGGTTATTAGACTGAGTCATATTTGAAATAACAAAAGACTGAATTAGACTGAATCGTGTATATGTACGCTTTAAGTAAATTAATTATATATTTTTAGTAATTTAAATTTTTAAAATTAATAATTAACGTCAGTCTGATTTGAAGGCCCTGAACAATTGGTTCGGGCTGAGGTGGGCGAAATGATGCGTGCAAAACATGTTTGAATCAAGCCAGATGAACGAACCAGCCGACGTAGGCGATGAGGTTGTCAAGGGCAGGCGTAAACATGGTCGGCTTGATGGTGTGCGAGGTCAAGGGAGAGAAGTGGGAGGGAGTTTAAACAAATGGTGGCAGAGCTCATGACAGACGGCAGGGATGGTGAACAGCGGGGTAGACGTGCAGCAGTGCAGTGCAGAGCAGGGGATTGAACGGCATACGAAGGCGGTGAATGTGAGGTTCCGCGCAATGCTCAGTAGGAGTGCGGCAGAGCAGGAGAGAGTAGGGGAGATGCAATTTTTAACTCATGCAATGTGATGCGAGACTACCACAAAACGAAGACCGTCAGATTCGACATGAACGGACGTGATTCGTTCGGTGACGAAACATCGACCCTTTCTCGCATTATTTAATTTTTTTTTTTATTATTATTATTGGACCGTCCATCAAATGATTCAAAAACACGCGCACCGGTAACTCCCCCTGCCGAGCTGGGTTACCTTTTAAACAAAACCGCACTCAGACCCTTGCCAAGAACGCGGTACGCTTACCGGCCAATCCGGTCACCGTGCGGTCGCGCTCCCCAGCTCTCTCTATATATAGCCCCGGAAAAGGCAACGCACTCATTCCACACTCGTCTCCCTTTTCACACTAACGCTCTACCTCTCCCCCCACCCCCCCCCCCTCCTCTCTCTCTCTCTCTTCACCATCTCCGATCTCTTTCTCTCTCTCTCTTCACCATCTCCGTTCTCTTTCTCTCTCTCTTCATCTGCTTTGGATCTCGTTAGGGTTTCGAGATCGCCCCCGATCGCCCGATCGGATATCGTCGCAAGGGTTTTGGCGGTGGCTCCGACGATCCGTAGGCGACGGAGGAGCTAATCCTCGGCGGCGGCGGAGGCCATGTTTCTTGTGGATTGGTTCTACGGCGTGCTCGCGTCGCTAGGGCTGTGGCAAAAGGAGGCGAAGATCTTGTTCTTGGGGCTCGACAACGCGGGGAAGACGACGCTGCTCCATATGCTCAAGGATGAGGTATCTTGAGATCGTTCTTTATTGCCCTAATTTGATCTGGATTGTGATGAGATGTCGATCCTCGTTAGGGTTTATAGGGCTTCTTCTTTTTTTTTTCATCAGAGATTGGCTCAGCATCAGCCGACGCAGCATCCGACATCGGAGGAGCTGAGCATTGGGAAGATCAAGTTTAAAGCCTTTGATCTGGGAGGGCATCAGATCGCGCGCCGCGTGTGGAAGGACTACTACGCCAAGGTGAGATTTCGGTCTTATTATCTTTAATAATGAGTCTCTTGCATATATTGTTTGTCATTTCTGTTCCCCGTGCCCTGATTTACCATAAGATTTGTTCATTCTTTATCTAATTCCTATATTCTGCTCTGTTGTTTGCGGATCTGTACTGGAGTGCATTCTTGGTTTTCTTTATGAATTCTATTTCTGAATTTTGTGTTCAATTGTTTACTTCTTGGTACTACTTACTAAATAACACCTTAGGATGAGTAATTAATTACTTGCGTCTTTGATGATGTAATTGTGCGTGGGTACGAAATGTGATATAGGACAATCAATGGTTGTCCCAAGTGCGGCGCTCACATTGATCTATAATATTAGAAGTTTAGCATGTGAGAATTGGTTTGACAAAGAAATGAGCTTAAGGAAGTTTTTTTTTCCCCTATGTTATTAGTTTGCTTGAACGGCAGTAAATTGCTTTGTAATTATACGTCTGTTAAATCGCAACCTGAGAATTCTACTCAGGTTTCTATCTTATTCCACTGTCAGTCAATTTCTAACTTTCTTACTCTAGGAATACCATTCAAACATTCTATCTGTGAATAGAACAAACATCTAATATATTGTCATGCAATAGATGCTTGCATGCTTGAAATGATTTCAATATGCCTCAACCCTTTGGCGCATAAAAATGTTCTTCTTTGTTAAAGGATAGAATGCAGATCACTACATGTTTTGCGGAATCTACCTCTGATTGAGAATCTTCAAAGACTAGACATTCGAGTGCCTTTTGGATCAGAGGTAGCTCTAATTATTTATAGCATGTTCAAATTGATCACTGAACAACTTGGTTTTGCGCTTAACTAAAAGTAATCTACGACTAAATCAAAATAAATTTTCAAAAATAAATACTTCGGAAAGAAAGAAATTATGAGGTTCTAATGTAGGGTGAGCCTCCACAGTAGTTTCTTTTTTTTAAGGAAACTCCCTTACTGTCTTTGTAGATTAATTCTTCAATTTTTAGTCCTTTTGATTTGATTTTGTTTGTTTGAAGGAATTGGAAAGTATGTTAACTGAATGGCTAATAATTGATATCTATCGGAGCCAGTGTTTGAAAAGACGCGAGTCGCAAAAAGGCACAAAGGTCTTTTGGAGTCTAGGCGCGAGGCGCACGCCTCAAGAAGCCGTGGCGCACTTCTATTAAAAATAAAATACTCTTAACAAGTCTAGTTTAAATTAGGAGTGTCAACGAGCCGAACACGAGCTGGCTCGTTTAAATATCGAGCTGAAAAATTCGGCTCGTGTTCAGCTCGTTTATTAACGAGCCGAACACGAGCTGGCTCGCGAACAACAAGTTTGATTTTCATTCCTACTATTAGGTGTAAAGTTGAAAGAAAATTTAAAAATTAAAATTTTAATCTAATAATTAAAATTCATAAAAAAAATTGATGGCCTAAAATCTAAATAGTAATATATATATATATATATATATATATATATATATATATATATATATATATATATATATATATATATATATATATATATATATATATATTCGAGCTGTTATCGAGCCGAACACGAGCGAGCTGACCCCAACTCGTGTTCGGCTCGTTTATTAAACGAGCTAAAAAATTCGACTCGTGTTCGGCTCGTTTACTAAACTAGCGATTCGATCTCGAGCTCATTTCGAGCCGAACACGAGCTGGCTCGCGAACAGCGAGCTGGATTGCCACCCCTAGTTTAAATTGATATTTTATATTAAAAAAAATTCAAAATAATCATACAAAAATAAAATAATCATAAAAAAAATAAAAAATTCACATGTATAAATGTTTTCAAACTAAAAAAAAAATAAAGAATTATGTTTCAATTTTCAACTTAAAAACGCTTGTTGTCTTGTTGCCATTGAGGGAACAGAGAACAACGGCTAAGGAAAAAAAGAAAGAAAATATTCAAATTAGAATTTTTTTTTTTTGAATCTCTTAATATTTTAGAATATATATTGAAAAAATTTAAGACCCAAATATTTAAATCTTATACCCATTAAATTTAAATATCATGAGGTGCGTCTGAGCCGCGCGCCTCATGCCCGAGGCGCTGAGGCCCGCACCTCGCACCTAGGCTTCGAGGCACACGCCTCCGGCGCGCCTTTTCAAACACTGATTGGAGCCATTAGTTGTTAACTGTATACATAATTTTATCACCTGAAAATAGGGTAAAATTATTAGCTATTAATGGAATCGTCAATTCTGCTATATAAAAATGGGGAAGACTTGAGACATTGTAATTGAAATAAAATAAAATAAAGTTCTAGGGAAGTGGACGTGGATTGGTTTCTATTTTACGAAGTCCTATGGCTGAGGTGGTCATAGTACATTTTCGCCAAAATAAAAGGTGTTGAGCACCAAGACTCTCACTGTGAGTAGATTTGGACTAAAGTTGTTGAGCACTAAGATTCTCACAGTGAGTAGATTTGGAATTTGGTGATTTAATAACTCTAGCTCCGCATGGGCTGGTTTCCATGGTTCAACCAGTCTCAACCACTACCAACTGAAATTGGCCTTTCGTGAAACAGGCTGAAGAATGTATGTTTCCGCACTCGTTTCAGTCTAATCAAGATGAATCCGAGGTTTTCACAAAAATTCGATTACATGTTGTTTGTCATATTTGCTTTAACTGTTTAGTCGGGTAAATAACTTAAATGTGATGGCGGATTTGATGCTTTGAAGGGAATTTCAGAAGAGAGATGCTCTGCTTGCCTTTTACTAGGATGTGAGGGGAATAAGGGCCTTATTCTCCTCTTTGTTCCCAAACAAACAAAAAAAACTCCTATTCCCCTCTTAACGGGTTATTCTAGGATAACCCGTTAAGAGGGTGGAATTGTTGTTCCACCTTTTTGGTGGAACAACAATAAGAGGGTGGAATTGTTGTTCCACCTTTTTGGTGGAACAACAATTCCTCTTCTTATACTTCAACTAATTTAATAATAAAATATTATTAATTAATTACATAAATAAGTAACCATTTGATTTATTACTCTAATAAATATTTAATTAACTATTTGAACAAATAATTTATTATTTATAATTAATTAGCTAATTAAAAAATTAATTATTTAGTGTGTTTATACAATAATTAATATGTATATTGGTTAACTAACTTATATTTTGACTAATCTAATTAATTTCTTATCTAATTATCTAACTATTAAATAACTAACTAATTTATTTGTTAATTTATGTTCATTAAATTATTAATAAATTATTAATGGTTAATTAGTTTATTAATTAACCATACTTATTGTTAATTAATTAATGTTAATTAATTAACATTCATATGTTTATAGCAGTGTTCATAATTAATTTATTAAATAAATAATATAAAATTATTATTTAATTAATAATTTTATGTTAATTAATTAAATAATATATTATTATTTTCAAACTATAATTATTTTTATTCTCACTATTCCAATCTAACAATCTAAACGCTATTTTTCTTATTTTGGAGAATAACTTGAATTTCATCCGAACACAAAATTGATCTTATGTTTGTTTATCCCAAGAATTGTACCTATACTAGAAATAATTAAGAATAGCTTATTTCCAAACCAAACGATACCTTAAAGTACCTTTGCTGCTTACCCAATTATTAATCAAGTTTAGAGGTGAAACAGTTGAAACAGTTGGTACTTTGTTTAGCTTTTGAACTCCTATGTGAGCCCTAAGAAAATCTCAAGCACTCCAATATTCATATCTGTTGAATAGATTTCCGATTTTTCTCCTTTGCTGAAACTTACATTTAGCCAGTTTATCTTGCGTGTGAGACATTACTGTGCAAAAATTTGGTTACTTTCTACTGTGTTTTTTTTTCTTAATGATCGTTCAATGCAAGTAATTGTTACTTCTCTATAGTTATGCACGGTCTTGGAAATTTGCTTGAAAATTTCAAGCTTTTGATGAGGATTTACTTATATTTAGTAGACTTATCTCAAGTTAACCTTCTATTATTTTTCATTACATCCCATGAACATAAAGAACTAATATAATTTGTCGATTCAATTGAAAATTCAATATGGTACAGAATTCCTTCAATGTCCTTTTTTATCTACAGTAATCCCTTCATTCCTTTTCTCGACAGACCTACCACTTCTATTTTTTGGAGGTCTATGTAGATATGCTCAAGTAGCGGGTTAACTTATCTAGCTAGATATTCGCAATATTTTGTGCATTTCTAAAACCAGTACATGCTATAAGATCATTCAACAAATGTTATCTATACTTTTGCTCGTTTGGGTGTGGAACTTTTAAATAAAATGGGTTCGGGAATCAGGAAACACAGCCCATAATTTCTAGTCTAAATTCACCAAAGTAGTAATTTACCGTGTCTTTCATAGCTATCTCCAGCCACCCATTTTGAATATGTTTCTTCATAGATATCTCATCACTTATATTCATATGGATTTGCCTCACTCCATATCATATCACAGTTTGGCAATTTAGCTTTTGGGCCAGAGAAGAAATAATGTTGGTTGACCATGTAGGATGGAGATAAAGATTTAGCTTTTGTAAAGTGGACTTATACTAGTTAAATATTTTAAATTAGAATTTTGGAATTTGTATTCTCCAGGAAAAAAGAAAAACTTAAAGCATATGCCTCGTAGCAAGACTAACGGCGCCACCTTAATCAGAAGATAAGACATAATCCTGAATAATCTAAATAAAATGCAGTTGTACATCTGTTGTTGTCAAGCAATCTTGAATATTTCTGCTGTTTAACCTCTCTAGAGGCAATTCATTTACAAGTTGAATTTCTCAAAAGTATTCTGTCACTAACCAAATAATTTATGAAACTCAATAGTGTGATCGCTCAAATTACTAGTACAAAGAGGAAACATGTTTCAACAACTGCGAGTGAACGAGTCCAGATCAAAGTACACTATAATCTTAGATCAGCGTGGTTGACCAATGTTGGTCGTTTTCTTAGTCTGAAAATGTTGTCGTCGTAGGTGGACGCCGTGGTGTACCTGGTGGACGCATACGACAAGGAGAGATTTGCGGAGTCGAAGAAGGAACTAGATGCACTCCTGGCAGATGAGTCGCTGGCGATCGTTCCGTTCCTGATTCTGGGCAACAAGATCGACATGCCGTATGCCGCATCTGAGGAGGAACTGCGGTATCACCTCGGCCTCAGCAACTTCACCACGGGCAAGGGAAGTATCGACCTCTCCGGATCCAACGTCCGCCCCCTTGAGATCTTCATGTGCAGCATCGTCCGTAAGATGGGCTACGGTGAAGGCTTCAAGTGGCTCTCCCAGTACATCAAGTAGAGACACAGATATGCGCGCTTTACTCATCTCATCTAAGACCCTCCGTTTTTATAGCATTTCTCTTCTTTTACTGTCTTGAAAAACCAGCTGCTATGAAAGGGGTATTTAAGGGACGGTTTGGAAATGCAGAGTCCGATCGCATCATTTGACATATTAGAGGTCCAAATATGACCGAAGTATGGGAAGAGGTGAGGATATACTGCTTTCATAATTTCTTGATCCTTAAAAACATCAAAATTGGTGCATTTGGATGATACATTTCCGAACTAAGACTCAGTTGTTCCCCAAAACACTGGTGAGATGGATGTAACGCTGATACCTGCTTCAAAATTGACTATAATGAGATTATTTATCTGCGGGAAGATAGCAGGTGGCCAGTTCAATGGTTAAACGGTAGAAGCTCCAACACACATAAACATACCATGTGATACGTATCCTTTCATCATCACTTCGAGGAAAAAAGATTACTGCAATGAGCAATTGGTGTACGTTTCATGTTCTAAACGGTAATAAAAGTCATGAACAAGTCAATTTTTATGAATTTTTATGTTCTAAACTGCAATGAGCCGTATCCCTCTGCCCTCTGAAAGGACGATCAGAAAGAAAACTGGAAAATAATTCTCTTACTATACTGAGGAACCCAGCATACCTATGCCTCAAACTCTTTCCACTTCTTTCATCTCACTAGCATGGATAACTATTAACATAAAAATAAGGATGTCCAAAAGAATAAGCTATCATGTTCGCAATAAAAAAAATGTCGATTTGTATCTAATATTGGTGTTACATGAGCAAAAATTGTATCTGCAAAAATTTGTAAGAGAAGCATATTTGGTCGGTGTAGAATTATTCCTCGTGACAATCTTGCACTGCGGATACCAGCATTTCGTGACTCCGAGCAGTAAGAGCACCCTGCGTTGCAGCTTACCTGTACCGGATCAATTTAAATTCCCAGTGTTCACCCACCTGAAGTAGCATTCTTCTATTTCCAAGCAGTAACACCTGACAACTTCCATAAACCACAATCAATACCGTACCGTCCAAAAAAAAAAATCCGCACCTGAAATCTGCACTGATCACGTGAAGAGCGTGACGACATCCCTTCTGTAGCCCCTAACTATCAACATCCTTGGTACGTTCTCAACAAGAAGATCCATGTACTCCATATAAAAGTACGCCGGGTGGTTAAGTGGCGGGGGTGCTAGGCTCACTAGCACCACCGCAGCCATCCGTGAGTACCTGAGTATTGTAGAGTTTAACTTCAAGGTGGTATAAAGGAATTTTTCGACCTGCTGTTCGTTCACCACCACTGGCTTCCCATCTGCCATCAACGGCCGCCCTTCTCTCCGTGCCGTCTCCTTCATATCCGCCAGGTATGCAGAGATCCTCTGCTGTGCGCTCGTAAATGCCTCCAAAGAGTCATCCTGCTGGGTCCCACTCTCCACGTGCGCCTCCCATGACTTCATCGTCACAACAATCACCTCTGCCTGCATTCTCAGATCATACAGAAACTTCCTCACATCGGCCTTAAGCTCCTCAGCCTCTGTATCCTCTTCGGCTATGCAGAACACCTGAATCTTGCAACTCTCGAAACTCTCCTTTGTGAGTAAAAGCTGGGACAGAAGAAGCATCAATCCGCCATCCTTAACTATCCAATAGAGGTCGATCGTCCCGTATTGTCTCTGGTACTCACCAGGCCATTCATCTAGGCCCTTAACAATAACAACTGCCTTGTTGGCTATGATGCAGTCATTGATAATACTAACAAAAGTGGACGGTATCTGTGTCAAATTCTCCCTTCGCCAAATTTCAGGATACCGCATGACAATAATGTTGGGCTTTAAGTTTCCAAGGCCCATCGTCTGGACGATGCCACGAAATCCATCCGACATGGAAGGGGCGACGATGATCTCAGCGACACCCTCACAGCGCTTGTAGTCGATGTAGGTGCTGAGTTGACGGCATGCGGTCTTGGCGTCCTCAGCAAGCTCATGGTAGTCGCCATCGATGATTGATACAAAGATGGACATGCCGCGCCCCTTCTTCTTCATGCAGTTGGCAAAGTCTGCAAGCTTGGGATGGCAAGGGACATTCTCTGGAAGCTTCCCCCACGGGCGACAGAATATTAGAGGGATTGGGTACCAGTTCTTGGGGTGTACTTGGTTTGCTGCAGGAAATACAAGTATTAATCAGTTTAGAAATTAGGACTTGAGATTGGTTATTCCAATAGTACTCAGATCAGACCAACTACAGAATCTCATGACAGTACGCACTAGTAGAAATTACTTGGATTAGTCTTACAAACGACTGAGCATTATGGAACCAATGTGTCTAAATAGAAGGACATAACAATCGTGCAGATTTGACACAACTAATAAATACTATACATTGATCAACTTGGCAATATTGCATTATTCAATTAAAAAAGCTCTGTTTATATAAGCCTCTCACGTAGTAGCTAAACTATTGCAATTTAATATTTGTTAGTAGTAAAAGATGCAACAATATCATGGCTATGTTGAAATGCGGTTTAATGTCTAACAATTCCAACCTTTAGCTGTTACTGTATGTTCTCAAGCAAGCATAGAAAATACACTCACTTAAGGGCTGATAGTAAAATGTACCTCCTAATGATCGTAGGCTTCGCAAGGCCAGCTGGAAGTATGCGCTTTTGAACCCATCTCCCCAATCTCCAGCTTTTCCTTTTACGCTGACATAATAGTATATAAGGCTTGCCAGGGCCAGAGACACCACAGTGAAAGACCAGGAAATTAAAAACATGATGACTGCACCAATCAGAACAATCAATCAGTAAATAACATTAGAAGACAGTACTAGACTATTAAATGTTTGTATTGGAAATGAATTGGATACAAAGGAGAAATTGAGGGGACCTCAATTTAAAAGATGATCATAACCTCAACTCAAAATGCAGCAATACAAATGCGTTAGGACCAAAAAAAGGGTAAAATGCAGGAATACCCCTATAAACGAAGTGACAGATATGGGCAATAGAAAATTGTTGGAAGCAAGGTAATAAAGCCTTACTATTTAAGGAGGCATGTACAAATATAAATAATTGGGGGAGCCACATGAAAATCATGACATTCCAAAAGGTTCCCAGGAATTTAGCTTATTTGCGTAAACTCCGTGCAGATTTTCTAACTTTTGTGACAATAACACTAAGAATACCCATAGTTCAAAGGCAGTCAAGAATTGTGGACAAAATATAAGGAAAAAGAAATTGAATGAGACTTGAGCAGCATACCAATACAAAGCAGCGCGCCGATAAGAGAAAGGCTCCAGTGATGGAACTTCCATCGGGGCCGCCAGCTAGGTGCATCTAGAAGGTCCAGTAGAAAACAAGATAGATTCACACCAGAATAACACAAAAGGAAAAACATGGTAACGGTGGGTGTGATCAAATCCAAATTGCCTATCACAACGCACCCAATACATATAAATGCTGTAAAAAAAGTCGCCAGGTGGGGCTCGCCCCCTTCTGCGACCTTAAAATATTTAAGAACAGGCAAAATGTCGTCATTAGCTATAGCCGCAAGTAGCCTTGGAGCCCCTGTTAAGCTTTGTAGTGCTGCGCCTAAGGTGGACAGAATGATCCCCACGTAGATGATTGCTGGAACCGGCCAAGCCACCGAAGCAGTAAGAAGCCTGTGAATAATTTGGATAGAATGAGTTTTAGTTGCAGAATAAGCTTTGAAAGTAAATAAACCAGTATGTAAAGTTATGCTGCATGAAAATTTGGATGCTACATCATCACAAATCTGTAAGAAGTGGATGCCATGTTTGAAATGTGTACATAACTGGTAATTTAAGTGACCTAGAAGTTCGATAAAAATCATAGCATTTGAGATATAAAATTTAACAAAAGCTAATATCATTGCAAAAGAAACTATATTGTATCGTCATTAAGCCAACTTGTGATAAACATAGAGAAAGATAAAGTAATCTTAATATGTCTGATGTTTCTATTTCTGAATGTGATAAACATAGAGAAAGACAAAGTAAGCTTTATATGTCTGATGTTTCTATTTCTGAATCCAATTCTTTGGCCTACTAAGATCAAATTTCAGATGAATAAAGGAGCAGATTAATAAAAATATAGCAAAATAAGGCTAGCCCTAATTATCCTGCCTATCTTACTAAGAAAAAAAAAAGCAAGAGACATACTAGATACTCCTAAACAATTTAACTGCAAGAGCGTTTCATAATAATAAATGGCAGATAAAAGCTAACTAAATCTTTTCCACACTTTCCAGATTTTAGGCTGTGTCCTAAACTCCTCAGTTGAAGGTTGAACTCTCATTTAGCAGAGAGGTAATCAGCAAACTAGCTTGTGTCGCAGCAAGTAACATCCCAACAATTTCAAGATTGCAATTGATGAGAAAAAGCAATCTCAGAAACAATGAACTTGGAAACTAAGATAAACACTTCTGGAGAACTCAACAAATAAGAACCTGAAGATGCAGTTTTAACAGTAGACACACACACACCTGTCTGTCAAAAGTTCTTCTCTGGTAGCAAGTGCTCCAAATAGTAGCACAGATATCAGATATAGAAAGGAGGTTGTCAGCGTAGCAGACAATGTTCCAATGGGTATTGAACGTTGTGTATCTTTAAGCGATGCAGATCGATTTGAGCCTGCCATAATTCCCGTTACAGCTGGAAAAAATAGACCAACCAAGGCGCTGCAAAAATGAATGCCAAACTATGAGACGTTGTGAAAAGTCGAACTTAGGCAAGAAGTAGCACACATCATTATATAGCAGAAGATTTTAGGTACAAAAAATAACATATTATTCAGCAAATTGTTTCAGTTAAAAACTTATCTAATGAAGTAGAGAAGAGAGGATAGGGATTCATCATGGCAAGAAACATAGAAGTACATGATAAGTTGGAACATAGATAAAAAAAAGTACACCCACATTAAAGTAAACAACTTACTTAAAATCCCAATAAATAGGGCCATTTGGGTCAGGTACTCCAGCATTGGTTGTTCGCTGATAATCAGAACTCCAATTATCTTTAATTGTCGTTATACTCAAGCCAGTGATGCCATCTAAGTGGGAAAACCAAATAATTAAGCTAGTAAAATTATCAAAGAATATTTACTTGAGTGCTCAAACAAAAAGAAAACTCACCTGCAGCATTCTTCCTCGGAGCAACAAAGATCCCGATAAATATGCAGAAGAGCGAAAAGAGGACAGGTATTAAGAAAGCAGGAGCAACTCTATTAATAATTTTCACACCTCCAAACACAATAAAGCACAACAGTATGGTCACAATCACCCCGTAGAGTTGGAGATCATGCAAGCTCGGAGTGGATATTGTTGCAGTACCAGCTGTTGCTGTACCATTTACCAATGTGTTGTTCACTACTGTTACACTCTCTGCAATTTGAAACAAACAGAAATTAGATTTTTCATGCCAAAGTGGAATCAATTCAGAGTGACTGAACAAAGCAACAAATAACATATAAAGGAAGACCCATAAAACATTAAATCCAGCATAACAAAAAAGAGTAACGTAAGTAATCACCACATATGTAACTAAAGTGCAACTTGTTTGAATAGCAAAAAAGATTTACCTTTAAAAAATCCAGCAGAAGGCGCAGCATCTAAGAAAGTTTCAACAGCTCCTAAGACATACCTGAAATTTCGAGGTTCATATAAATTTAACAGAAGATGTAACTATTGCCTTCAGAGAAAAATAATGGTAATAGAGATCATAGGCCAGGAGAATATGACCAAAATCCAATTTAAAATCATTACTTCTTTTTTTTTTTGCTAAAAACCAATTTGAATTTTCACTAGAAGCTATAGATCCAAATAATTTACTGCTTTAAATACCTGACTGAATTTCATATTATGTCCTCTTCACTCAAACCTATATAGTTGTTATACTCATTCAGCACAAATTCTAGCAGTACAGTGTGTCACTCTGCACAGTAACAAAATGCAACACTATACTGTATAGTAACAGACAGCTTCCCCCTGATAACTCCAAGTACTGCTGGTTTATTAGAAAATGAATTTTTCTACTTATTAAATTTATACAAAAAGCAACGAGTACAAGAAAATTCATGTTTCTAAGTAAGCAGTGAACATCAAAGCCTTCACCCAGAAAAAGGAAATACAGTTATTTTGGCCTAAGATTTGGAAAAAGGAAAACATAACACACTTTTCAAGAAGTTGTATGGTGCAATGCAGACTTACAAAGCTCCAGCAACTGCATTCCCAAGAAAGAAGCACAATCCAATACTAACTCCAACTTCTGGACCAAGGGCTCGACCAATGAGGTAGTATGGCCCACCTCCCTGTAGTTGATAGTAAGGTTATATAAACCAGTAAATACTGAATATCAAATGTTTTCTAACATATTGCTATATGAATATCAGAATTTAATCATCAAACAATCTTGAAAATAGTTCCAGATCATAATTTTTGTGTATCTCAGATTCCAGAGTTAGAAATTTAGATCTCCAAGAAGAAAAGAATCAATTCAATAGAGTTTAAAATGAAACACTCAAATACTTAAAAAAAATTTGGACAACATATCACCAACTATTAATATCAATCTACATTACAATGAAATTGAGGTACCTTCATTGCCCCATTAGTTGCAATAGCACTTAAAGATATTCCAGTTAAAAATGTACAAGCACCACAAAAGGAAACAAGCACAAGTGACTGCCCAATGCCAGCCATACCCACAATCCTACAAAAAGTTTCAATCAATTCCACAGAATGAGAAGGGTTTATAAATAATGACAAGGTGTTCTTGACTACAGTACTTCAATACTACAACAGAAATCTACAGCATGTCAGCAAAAACAGTAAAAGGTGGCTTCACGAAAATAACGTTGCAGATGAGCAGCACAGGCTAAATTCAGCCAGAAGGTCTACTTTTAGAAAATATGAGCTTAGCCTCATATTCAAGCCTTGGGTCTATGCTAAAATATGGTGACCAGGACTTGCTAAGTTCCATGAGATAGAGTTTAGCCTAGACTGAAGAGGCCAGCCCGCAACAATTTAGAGTGCTGATGTGGCCAAAAGAAATTTCATCAACTGAGCGCAAAAGACTACGTAGAAACACATTTTGAAACACTTCAATTTGATCTTCTAATGAATAAAAAACATAAAATAACCCCAAAACAGTTCTGGGAAACAAAAGTGTGCCAGCAACTTCCTGGACTGTGCTACAGGTAATGGCCCTTCTACCACAGCAAGACAATCAATGGAAGGAAAAAAAATGTAAGACGATTTAGAAAAATGCGAAACCTGGTTACTAGCATGTTTGATTAAGGTGAAATGTCAATAGATTAAAAAGCAAAAACCTGATAAAATCATCATATTATGAACATCAACGTCAACGTTTATTTTGAATGCATTAAAAATGGTTACTCTGGACAAACAAAAAATTGAAAATGTGGACAACGTAGGAATTTTTTACATTTTATCAGCTCCAGCTCAAATTCAAGGTATGCCCAACATATCCTGTCTCATGCTTAAGTATGAGAAAAAAAATTCAGACATACTTTTATCAGCTATTGTATCAATAGCTTATTTCGCATTAAACTGGTAACGAATAAAATAAGTTTCAAACATAATGAAATGCCGAAATGTGAGACTAGAAAAGGAATGTATTTAACAAAGTATGGAAACTACTTAAAAACAAAATAGCCAAGTAAAATGAATACTGTCTGATGTAAAATAACCTTATTAAAGCAAAGCTAAAGATCATTTACAACTGAGAAAGATGCTATAGTAACTCATAATTCCATATGATGAAAAGATGAATGTCTACACAGAAAAAGTAAAATAAGAAAAAAAAGTAAGATGAGTATACCAAGAAAAATGGAAATCGATAAATAATTTCCTACATGCTTATACAAAAAGCGATATAGAAACACAAGATGTACTATACCAAGAAAAACGGATATAATATATAATTCCCAAGATGTTCTGCAAGCATGGCACAAAGACACCCATCATAGTACCAAGTTTCGGCCCAGATTGCTGCAAGACACATAAAAATCATTTGATCAATAAAATATTCTCAGCTATTGATAACAATGTGAGATAGCAAGGGAAAATGGCATAAATAATATAGTCATTAACCCACAAAAGGAAAAGAAAAAAAAGCATAATTGAGTGTTCAATTGTTGTAGGCATAGCACGTCATGCTGTCGCACAGAAGTGTGCTGGCAGTGGCTTAGGAACAACTAAATATATCTTTGATTATTGTACAGGGAAAATTATAAAGCACTACTGTTGATGAGCCATATAAAGATAGGTCCAATTGAAGAGGCTGATTTCAGTGTAAAAGGAGGACTTTAACATTGGGCTAAATTATAGTTGGGTCATAGACTCATAGTCTATAAGCTTGAAAAGATGAAGTTTGAAGCTTAAACCCGCCCCTTCTATCGGATAAGTATCATCATAAGCAAATGTCCATTTTCTCTTTTTCTTCCAGCATCTTAGCAATTAGGATGAGCATCAAAATGTTAGGATATTTGAAACAGATTTAGCATAGTAGCTTAATGCCATACAAAATTTACCCAAGAAATGCAAAAACTTAATACCAAAGAAATTTAGTGTCCTGTCTATGTAAATATGTTAATTATACCACTATCAAGAAGTAAAGTTAAGATCTTGAAACTCCATTAGCAGGCATCTATGTCAAGGAATATATCACACGCCTGGATATATCTAATGAAGATATTGACAAGAATACAACAAAAGTACATACAACTTGGTTATACATTGTTATATTTTGATAAGCTGGAAAAATTAACTATCATCCAATTTCACAGTAGTCTAATATTTTACATTAGTACAAAATGATGATTAACCAACATCCAGTTTTGCGTTGATCTAACTTTAGAGTAAACCTTAAGAAAGCAAGAATGTTACAATGCATGGAATTACAAATTCATTTGGTTGCACAAAAGTAAACTAGTAGCCATTCTTATAGCATGACTAATCGAGACAGGATTACCTTAGGGTGCCCAACGGTAATTGCTACATCCTCACCATCTCTAGGACTCGAAGGTGCCGGAATTTGTTCACCTGTCATACTGCAGAGAATTTATTAAATACCGGCACATTTTCATAAGGAACATATGCTTGCAAGTTTTGTCAATTCAATAATATAGCACCATAATTATGTTATCGAAAGCCACAAAATAATGAGAAACTCCTAAAGGAAAGCACTAAAAGAAAGATTCCAATACCTCTTGAGTCCCAAAATGTTAACAAGAGAGTCAAAACCAAATAGTTCAAGTTTTGATTCCTTGTGAGATCCATTGGGTGCCTCGTGACTTTCGGAAGATCCCTCTTGCATCCTTGGATCAATATTGGCCTGATGACCAACCTTAAGATTTCTATAAGAAATGAATTTTAACAGATTATTTTTGTTGGCATGGTAATAGAAGCACCGCATGAAAATACAAGGGAACAAGGAGATCAACATGAGAGTTACTTGCTTTGCAACATTGGCACTTTGTACAACAGGAAAGTGTTCTTAGTTCTTTTTGGCTAAATTTAATAGATGCATCCAACCAATAACGAATATGTAATAATAAAAAAAAAAGGCGCACACATTGACAAAGATTCCATGCAACAAACGTAGCAGCATTATGTTAACATGGCTAACGGCTTCCTAAATTTCACTTGTCTTGATTAATCTCAATTAATTCTAGTGGAGCCAAATGCTTAGTTTGGTTCAAAAAAGAGTTCAAATCGAGTCTAGTTTGCTTTTTACATGGCTATTTCTAACTTAAAGGAACTTTTGGAATTCAGATAATTTTCATTCATATTTTTAAAATTCTAACAAAGAAGGTGGCGGTATCGATGCACTGTTTAACTACATTACAATGATAGCAAAGTACACTTAGCGCACAAACTTTGATTGCTCAAGTTACTTACTTGGAGTAAAATATTGAATTTGAGACACAGAAGTACATTAGACAAAAGTGTGCAGAAATAAAAGTTCAAACTGAAGAGCCCACAATTATATGCATCTCTAACAGACCATCTGATAACTCTTTCTATGGGTAGATTGCAAACCCTACAACAAGTATATGCAAATACACATAACTAAGATCTTCAAAGAAGAGGACTTACTTCAGTGGGATCTCCGGGACAGATCCATGCTCCATTGAAGACATTTGGATAACAGCTCGATCATGCGATCCGACTGGTCTGTATTGCCGCCCACCCCGTGACGGCGTCTCCTCATCCGTACTCTCGATTTCTCCGTTCTCCATGATCAACTGTCCGTTTAACCAACTAGACGCTGCATAAAAAAACAAGAACATATTCAAAACCGAATCGCAAATTCTCCCAATCATCTCAGTGGCTGTAATGCAGCATTTCTTTCTATATCCTAGGGACAAGCTTATGAAACCACTCCACCCTCCCTTTATAGCCCTCATTTCCGTTCCCATTTCGCTCGATTCCAATGAGAAAAAAAAACACTAAATCATTTGCTCTACTCATTCGAATCGCATCGGTTGATCCCAATCCCAATATGAGCCAAGAAATGCACATCCAGATCAAGATCCGGGTAGAGAGAGAGAGAGAGAGAGAGATCAAGATCGAGCGAGTACGAATAATTCGACGTGAAACCCTAACATCAAAAGACCCATAACCTAGAAATCTGGAAAAAGGATCGGAATCGAGAGGGTTCAAGATCGAGCCCTTACCTACCTCATGAGACGATGCGTAGAGGAAGACGAGACCCCGCGGCGGCGTTCGTACGGATATACGCGGCGGAGGCGGAGGCGGCGGCGGAGGAGGGGAAGAAAAGGGTAAAGATATAGAGAGAGAGAGAGAGAGAGAGAGAAGGGGGAAGGAGACGGGGACGAGGCGAGAGGACGAGGAACGGTAAACGAAATCAAATGGGGAGCTAAACTTACAATGTATGAAAAGAAAATTACCGGATGCGGCTAAGCTTCGTATACAACTATTGGCTGATCTAAAGGTTGCTGACGTGGCGCTCATCCGACCCATCTGCATATCACCCCTCGTTTGCATTTTCCTTTAGTTTTAGATATGAATATGAATTGAATAATTATTTGAAAATGTTTAACAAATATAATAAGAATTCATATTGAAACAAGGTAAAATGCCTTACAATGTGAATTTATAAACATTTTCTTTTTTAAAAATTTTTTAGTCCAGTGTGCTAGACTTGCAATATTTTTTGTAGTACCAAGAGAAAGTAGTTTTAATATCTTTAGACACTAATACATTAAGAGACTACTTAATTACAAATAGTTGCAATTATACTGCAGAATTTATAACTATATGCAGATTAATTTCAGTTTTTAATGTAATATATTTAAATCTAGCTGCTTTAATTGAAATTGCATTAGAAGGCCCTAGTGAAACAATTAAAATTTCCTCAAAATACATTACAGCTTTAACTGTAACAGTTGAAAAAAATAATTTTAAATAAAATCTAAGCTTAACTCTATAATTATTTTTAAATGAAAACTATTTTTTTTTTCCATATTAGAGATAATCTCACTACTACATATATAAAGTAATAGAATTTTAAAAATATATTTCCCAACTACACGCAACCAAATAAGTTATTCATATTTACATTATTTTTCATTATATCTAATCAAATAAAATATATATAATTATAACTGTTTAATTTTTAATTATATATATTTTTAATTACACCGAGCCAAACGTCACAAAGAATTGCATTAGTAGAAGCATTTTTAAGCTAGACATTAATCGATGGCTAAATTTTCTTAACAAACGCGAGTAAATAAAATTTTAAAACTATAATTTGATATCGAGATAGAACAGGATGCGGCATACAATATATCAGCCTGCCACACGAGGAGCATTTTGAACATGCTCGCGAGAGGATTTCTATCCGATACGAAATTACGAGCATGAGGACTCAATCTAACTAACATTTCAGAGATCGCGGCAAGTGTACATAATGTGACATGTATTACAAATCAATGAAATAAAATTAGTAGAAGGAAAAATATAATAGTTTTACGGGCTATTTTTTAAGTCATTAATTAGTGGAAGATCTATTTAATTATTTTATTTAAATCTATTTCGACTATTATGCATTAGCTAGAAGTTAGAACATTTCTCCAGCACTTGGCCCGAGTGTTTTGACTACACATTTACGTGATAGGCACAAGACGAAAAAACATTGACTTATCTCAATTGCATCAAGGGGGTCGCTCGTACTCTCTTATGAGTGATGAACCAACATATATCTGATCAAAACCAACTTAAAAATCTAAATTAGAGGGACTTGCCATTTTATTGGATTTGGATTTAGTATTGAGTCCAGGATCTAATTAAGTTAATTCTCCCAATTTTGAGCTAAGACATCTAGTTTGAGGCACATGGAGAAGAATCAATTGTGGAAACTCAGGTCACAACATTATCCACGTACCACCAAAGTTTCACCCTCATTTGTGTCTAGAAAATATTTTATGCTACTTCAGATTCAAATCACCTTAACTAAAGAAGGAAAAATACGTTGCATTTATTTATGCAATAGTATCAAACAGGTAAGTAGGACCAAAAAAAAAAAAAAAAAAAAAAACTTCGCTATCTCTCTAGCTTGAGTTTTAAAATATATTTTTTTTCTTTTTCTCAAAAAGCTACATCTAAAATGAATATAAACTTTACATTCTATAAATTCAAAAACCCATTTTATCACATTACATATTCCTATTTTTTTAACACTAAAAATTTTAAAATTTATGTAAATCTTAAGAAGAATAGTACGTAGAATTGGATTCTAAATGCGGAATCCAATTTGATGACACTAGTTCAAGGACAAAACGAAGGCGTGGAGGGTGAGACTACATCTGACACTCTTACACTGTTGCCCTCGTGACACATCACTTGAATCATTTGTTTTCTCTTTTTCGCGTGAAAAAAGCGCGGATCATTCTACGTAACCACGCTTTGGCCCACGAACACACGGAGAGTCGGATATGGTCAGCTTCTCCGCGGTCTAGCCAGTCTCTTCGCTCTTCCTCGCCACGTGTCTCCCTCACGTCCCTCCTCTCAATTTCCCCATCTCCTTCCTCCTCGACCCCCTTTATATGCCCACTCCCTAATCCCCAAATCCCCACCAAACCCAACACTCCCACAACTACGGCACTCCCGCAGCTACGTACACACACAGAGGAAATTCTACAACTACAACTACAACTACAACTACAACAACAACGTACACAACACAAGAGCTCTTATGGGGAACTACATCACTTCGTGCGCCGCTCCCAACGCCGCCGGGGCCACCGCGGCGCTCGTGTGCGCCGACGGGGTGCTACGCCGCATCGGGGCCCCCGCCGCGGCGGCGGAGCTCATGATCCAGGCCCACGGACACGTGGTGGCACGTGCCGACGAGGTGCTCCGGACGCGGCGCGCGGGGGCGATGCGCGCCGAGGAGCAGCTCAAACCCCGGGAGGTTTACCTGCTGCTGCCGGTGGAGAGGGCCGGGTCCAGGCTCACCGACCGGCAGGTGGAGATTTTGATCGAGGCGATTGAGGGTGCGAAGAGGAAAGGAAAGAAGGGAAAGAGGGGCGGGGACGGGAGACGTGTGTTCCCGGAAGTAGCCGGTAAGGATGAGGAGGTGACCGAAGAAAACTCGGAACAGAAGGGGGAATTCGCCGGTCTACGTGTCGGCAGGTGCCGACACTGGAGGCCCGTGCTCGACACCATCCACGAGTCCATTTAGACTTTTCTAGATAGAATTCATTTATTTATTTTTTGTATTTTTTTCCAAAAAAATATATTTTATTATTTTATTATTCCAAAAAAATAAATAGTACAAGTTGGTATAAAAACACGTAATACACAATATTAATGTAAGGTTCGTATACAATTAATTGTACAATTTTATTGACAAAATCAAGCACGACTTGACCATATTGCCTGAATCAATGTGTGACAGTAATTCTAGCTTAATTCGAGCTCAAATTATGCTTAGTCAAGCTCGATTCCAGAAATGAACAAACCCTCCTTAGTTCTCTCAAAAAAAAAAAACAAACCCTCCTTAGACTCACTCGTTAAGACTCATAACGGGTAACGCAAAATTCCTGCCTAATGTGATGGCCCATTTTATTGCAGGGCCTGTGATTATCTTTCGCTACAATCTCTAGAACCATTAGGGGCGGGGTGACAAAATAATTCTCTAACTGGTTGACCGACCTAGTTCGATTCGAATCAAATTCAGAAATAAAATTTTGAACAATTCGGGCCAATGACTCGGCTTCATAGTAACAATGTAAATAGTAAATAGTAAAGTGAAAATATATCATATTATTTTTAACTTTTTTAAAAAAAAAATTATTTCTAACACAAGGTATGCTCCCGAAAAGAAATCTACTTTAATTTTATATATTTATTTTTTTTTTATTTTAGCTTAAAATCGGATTCGATCAGCTTCAAGTCTGTACGCCTTTTTAAATCGAATCCAGATCTAAAAGTAATATATTATCCAAAACTCAAATTCTAATCAGATTCAGACATAATGAATATTTATTACTTTCTTTTAGGCCTATTTGGTTGAAGGATAAAGAAAGAATAATCCTCTTTATCCCGAATTCTTACCAAACAAGAAAAAAAAAAATCATAGGGATAAAAGTTTAAAATATTTCTAACTTAATAGATTATTCCACGATAATCCGTTAATTTCTATTTCATCTCCCCGTGGAATAAGGTTTATATTTAGGGGCAATGAATGAATTTTTTTTTTTTTTTTCTACTTTAGCTTACCTTCCTATCTGAGACTATATTTACTAAAATATACCATTTACTAATTATGTTTACTAATTTTATTTAATAAAATATATTATAAAATATAAAAAAATATTTTATATTTTGTTTACTAATTATGTTTATTAATTTTGTTTACTAATTATTATTTACTAAAATATACTATAAAATATAAAAAATTATTTTATTTAGGTAAGATATAATTTATTACCAATTAAATTATCATTTTAATTAATTTATAATAATTAAAATTAATTTATATATATATATATATATATATATAAGATAAGAACAAAATTAGTATTATGATAAAAAATTTATCATCTCTTTTCACTATTCTCCACTATTCCATAATCTTAACCAAATATAATTTTTTTTATTTCAGAAAATACAAACTTTTGAACCAAACGCTATTTAACTTTTATACTTAATTATCTCGAAATAGCAAGTTATTCCATGTATAAAAAAATTTATATCTCTTAAATTTATACAAACGGGCCTTAGAGAAACATTTGTTAACCCAAGTGACTGCCACGATCCAGTTTTGATCGGGACCATCCTTCTACGGTGCCTACTACCACTATTCCAAAGCCAGTTCTGCACTAGTCAAGTTATTCTTCTGTTTGTCATCATCTGCCGCGGTATAATTTTGTATCCTGAAGGCTGAAATATAAATATTCTTCCACTCAATACCTCCACAGCCAAAAAAAATTCAAAATGTGACAGTCACTGCATGATCCAACCAATCACAATTATCTCCTAAGACTCATTTATCCCCCGTCATAATTTATAAAAAAAATATTCTTATTATACTTTTCTTACAAATAAAAATATTTAATTGGTTGCACATTATTAACGCACACACAAAAAAAAAAAAAAAAAAAATCCCTCCTCCGTCCACCGTAGCCTCCACAGTCACCACTAATACAACCTCCGTATCTCTCGGTACAACGTCGGATGCCACCTCATGCCCCACATCAACAGCCATCGATTATCAATTATGCTTGTTAAAACTCAAGCCCGAGTTCAATCCAAGCCGTGCCCCATGAGTAGTAAACCGAGACAAAATTGAGACCCCACTGACCCAGGACTCCAACAAAAAATGTGACCTTGGACAAAGTTAGGCTCGGACCTAACATTCAAACCACACTGCTAAGACCAGCTCGATCGATGCCGGCCACCACCAACGGGAAAAGGGTGGCACGTCACCCTCAGAGACCAACTCATCAAACCCCCTAAAACAAGGAAAAGTCATTCCCAGCACCAGTTGCACCAGGTCAACCTATACATAGCATGTTTTTACATATGTCCATTGGATTAAATTAAATTAATAAACAGTTGAAAAGGAATGGTGTATATCGTGATGTGATGGACCAGGTGCAGGTCTTGGTTCCTCTAGAAGAAATAGTATTGCGACCTCCACTATCCGAAACACTGCCCGTTACTAGCGGGTCAGCGAGCCTCCTCGAAGCATCACCGACTCCATTCATGGTCCCCCCCCCCCCCTCCTCCCCAACCTTACCCGACGTCGAACAATCAGAAGATCCAACCAAAACACCATCCATGCTGCTTCACCAATCTCTGTCCGCCACGTAAACCTACTGGCCGGGCCCACGCGAATTTTGTGCACGTGTCGGGAAACGAGCTGGCAGTGTGAAATGAAGGGAGGTCAACCCCGCGTCGCGTCGCCTTTACTGAGTCCACCGCGCAGCGCGCGCGCACACACAACTAGAAGGAGCAGTTTAGCGAACCCCTTCCCGCGTCCACACTGTAATTTAAAATCTGGACCAAGTAAAATAACTCGAACCGGTCCAAACTATACGACACACAAAACATCGATCCCTCCAATCAACGATTGCTACGTATTACATATCTCTCTTCGTTTGCGTAGGTTAGAGCAATCACTGTTTGCTATGTAACTTAAACAGCATATAAGACAAATCCCCACCTAAACTCATTGCACTCATTCAACTCGCACCCCTCAACCCTCTAACATAAAACCCCGCCGGTGGCTGCACAAGTCCATCCCTCTCTCTCTAGATCTCTCTCTCTCTCTCTCTCTCTCTCTCAAGATTGCACCACCTTGGCCTCCTCTTCTCTCGCATGGGAAACTTAATCTCCTGCGGAGCATCAATCACCGCTGGCGGGAAGCTCGTGCTCTCCGACGGCACTATACGAGAAATCGACCAGCCAATCTCCGTCGCGGAGCTCATGCTGGAAAACCCACGACAGTTCGTGATCGACGTGCACTCGCTGACCACCGCATGCAGGACCAAAGTCACCCCTTTGCCGGCCGACCACATGCTCGAGTCCAACAAGGACTATGCCATCCTCCCGATGGCACGGGGGAAGGTGTCATCCGACGATGCACGTCGGGCCCGATCGATGCTTCGATCGCGATCTATGCCCTCTCTCACAAGGAACCCCTTATTTTTTCCAGGAAATTGTGCGAAAGGAGACGAAGAGGTAATCAAGAAAGAAAAGAAGACCAAGGCGGATTGGTCGACAGAGGTATTCGAGGAGCTGCCGGAGTATTTGAGCGGGCAATTTTCAAGGAAGGGATGGAAACCAAGTCTAAGGACTATAGAGGAGGTGTTGGTTAGGAAGGTGCCTCATTGGCTTCTTTGAAGGAAGCATGGAGGAGTTGACTGTTGAACTATACTAGATTTAAATCGAGGGCATCCTAGGCCACGTCGCACTGGTACACAGGTCATGTATACATGTATGAAAAAGATACTAATTAGTACTTACTCGCATTCGTGATTCAACTGATTAATTGGAACCAGAACGATGTTTAATTTATCATAGTATAAACAGCTTTAAAAAAGAGAGGAAAAAAAACTAAAATTGTTGTGATCATGTCAGAATTATTATATTCGAGCAGGAGAAGGAAGAATGAATAAAAAGTAAATTACGCCATTAGCTGCTAATCTATTGCTTGAGTTTCATTTTGATTTCTAAACTATAAATTATTACATTGAGCGATTCAAATTCGAATGTCTCATTATCAGCTTATGGGCGACAGTAGGATACGAAAATTTGACGTGATATATCAAATCATTGTTCCTAAATTCATTAGTCATGCACTCACGAAAAAAATATGATATTATCGCATGACAAATCTCAATTTTCGGCTAAAATGTCATGTGGGACCTACTTGAGCATGTTTTTCGTGTAGAAATCACATAACTAACAAATTTAGATACAGTAACTAGTAGGTATACCAGTTTTGAGAGCAACAAATCAAATTATAGAGACCAAAATAAAACTCAAGGTATGGTTTTGGAACTAACTGTACGTGTAGTTTACCCAAGAAAGTGCAGTACTACTTACCATTTTGCTGTTTAACGTTCGTGCTGCAAATGCTGTTTATACCATCCTTCTTTCCAGTGGTATCAAAATAAAGCCCTGCTTTTTGGTGCAGCTGCAACATGAACTGCACTACCTTTAGTTAAATGTTCAACCACGCACATAGAATTCTTTACTATAACATGATGAAAATCTTCAGAGAGAATAAAGCCTTTTTTTTGGGTTTTTAAGAGCGCTGCAACTTCAGTTTTTTTAAAAAAAAATAAACTCAGCTAGAATTATAAAATAACTAGACTTCGAATCTCAAGCGCTTTGTCATTTGCACTAGAAACGGTCGGTATAAAACACTTGAACAGCTTCTCTAAACGCTAGAGTTTTTTGCTATAACAGCAGCTAAAATGAGCTTTTCAGATCTGAAAAGAAAAGCTCACGAACATATTCTAACAAATTCTACCATCCTTTTCCTCATTTGACTCGGAAATGACATATTTCTTTTCTCATGTAAAATTTTGAAATAATCAAATAAAGCAGAATTTCAATATCAACCTGGTAAACGCGAGATTTGGGGCTAAATCATCATGTACCTAGCATAACAATTACCATAGAAACTAATTGTGTGGTAAAGAATGGGATTGTTAGTACCAAAACAGAGAGGAAACTCCAAAGATTCCTACAAAACCTTATAATTAGATCCAAGTTTGCACTAAATCAATAGGCTACTGACACTCAAATGTGATTGATATGTATGAAATTAAGTCGAATAACTAGTAGTATGTTAGATTAAACGAAATTTCTCATCCAAAACATAGGGGAAACTCTAAATTTTGTCTATTTGAAACCCTAGGCTTCTATTCGTGCAATTGAATGTGAGAAACCTCTATGGAATCACATCTAAAACTATAATAGCAAAAGATCAAATGACATTTCTTATACAATACCTAGAGAAATGAGATCGAATCAGGGATTTGATTGTTTCGAAACCCTAGGCTTCTGTTCATGCAATTAAACGCTCGAAACCCGTACGAAATCACATCAAAAGCTAATAACAGCAGGGATCAATCGAAATTGCTTATGAAAAACATAGACGAAACTCTAGTGATCGGATTAGGGATTTGATCGATTCAAAATCTTAGAGTTATGAATCCGATCCCTTCTTTGACCTCTAAATCGTAGGCAAAATGAGCGAGAAATTGGAATCGGAAAAGAAGATCGCGATCAAATCACGAGAACGAGGACGATTAGGGCGTACCTGGAGATCGAAGGTGGAAGAGATCGTAAGCTCGAGATGAGTCTCTGCGAGGGCTCACTCTGATTTAAATCTCGTAGCTTCATCCCACTCAATGGTTTTAAATGTTTTCCCGCTTTGTTTTGAGACTCATATATTGGATCGGAGTACCACATCCCACCTGGAATAAATGAACAAAAATTCCCTGGACGTGGTTCATCACGTGAGCTGTGGACAGCTAATTTTGCCAAACTGATTTTCGAATTTGGTAAACAAATATATAGCCTGAATACTAATGCATTTTATAATAGATACTAATGCATTTTATAATACATGACTCTACCATTCTTTCAATTCTAAAAAATCCTGTTAATCATCAATATATATTCTATTAGATATAAAGTATTTCATAAAAACAAAAAAAGAGTAAACAAATTTTAATTCGATCATATTAAATTAAACAAACTATAAGATTAGATAGTAAATTATAATTAATAAAATTTAAATATTTATTTCAGAACAGAACATAGTATTAATTAGTTAAGATTTTTTTTTTGCCTTTTAAATTTTAAAAAGAATAAAAATTTACATAGTAACGTTGATTGCGAGAAATCAGAATATAATTTATGGCCATGGTATTTGAATCCTTTTCAAACTTCAAATTTTCATAGATGAATTAGAAATATCTGCATATTTATATATATAAATAAAATTAAATTAAAAGCCGTGACTGATGTTGTGAACACGGTCCACGCATACTTATCACGAGACACTCTACATCAGAACTTCTTCTAGAATGTAGTTTTGGCCAACTGGAGAGCATGAAAAAAAACAAATAGAATACAAATCCTATTTTATATCGTCCTAATGCCGAAATAATGTTGAGGTGTCACCTCACTTAGGCTATTTAGTGGGTCTTTTCCTTTTTTTCTTTTTTTCTTTTTTTTTTTGTCGTATTTAATATTAATGTGACGGCTTAACTTTTCAGGAATCAATTATTTTGGTAGTAATTTTGTCGAACACATTTAACTGCAAAATTATGATGTCATATTTATGTTTATTTTATCTCTTTATCTAAGTTCAATGAACATTATCACACATCACTATCTTACATTTAAGCTCCTAATTAACTTGTCTAATTGAGGTTTAACTCACACCAAAATTATACGAGAAATTAATCATTACATTTTATATATATATATATATATATATATATATATATATATATATATATATATATATATATTGAAAAAAATCTTCACGCAATACATTTTATATTCACTTTATTTTATCTCATTATTTTCATTCTAGTTAATTATTTTAATTTACAAAGAATCATAATCTATTGGATGATAAAAATTAAAGCGTGAGGAAAAATTACTGGCGCTTTCATTCAAAATAATTAAAAAATTTCGACTCTATGCGTATATGTTTTGAAAATATAAAAATACAGCCATATATACACACTTCAAAAGCTTCAATTTACATCAATATTTTTTAAATTACCTGGTGTGCGTGCATATTACTCATACAATTTTAAAAAATTATATCAAATCATACACTATCTTTTTAGCCAAAGGAAGCTCTAAAGCTACTTAAAATACATATAAATATTTATTTTCAAACACGTAGATATAAATTAAGGCTATTTCTTTTTAAAATATCGGTATAAATATAAAAAATTATACGTACACGTAGCATATTCTGTTTAGAAAAGGTGTTCTTCATCATTATATTTTATATTAAATAATAATATTTAAATAAATATTTTACTATTATATAAAATTTATGTTTTCGGTAACTATACAATCAATATCAATAGTGCCAAGTTCAATATGGTAATTTTCTATGTAAAATTATCATATTTAGTGATGTCAACGGTGAGATGAATTTTTAAAAATTTGAACCCGAATTCAAATTCGAATCCGACTATCAAATTCGAATCCGACGAATTTTAAAAATTTATATTCAAATTCGAATCCGATAAAAAATTCAAAACCCGAATCCGAATTCGAATCCGAAAATTCAAATCCGAAACAATTAATTTTTTTTTCTCTTTACAATATTTCAAAATATATTATATTAAATTTAAAATTTTAAAATATAAATTTAAATATTATATATATATATATATATATATATATATATATATATATATATATATATATATATATATATATATATATATATAACGTAAAATTAATTCGGTTCGGATTCGGATCAAGTACAATCAAAATTTATATTCAAATCTAAATTCGTCAAATTTTTAATTTTTATATTCATATTCGTTTAATATCGAATAAATTTATTTTGTTTAAATTCAAATTGAACAAAATTTTGAATGTCCGTAACTATTGACATCCCTAACCATATTGCCTGTGCTCACTCGTTCATGCGAGTATAGTGATGTACCGGTTAGCCGCAAGCTGAACCCGGTCCATAGACTCGCACGTGTACTCACGTGACCCATGCCACCTCTCTCGCTATATATTTATCCGGCGCCGAGATTCACTCAGTTCCGATCATCAAACTTTTTGTAAACTCTCCGCTTCAAACTCTTTCGGGGAAATGGCGAGTAGTGGTGGCGGCGGCGGCGGCGGCGGCGGCGGCGGTGGTGGGGCGGAGCGCGACATCGACGAGCTTCCCAAGAACGCGGCCAATTACATGGCGCTCACCCCGCTCTGGTTCCTGGACCGGGCCGCGCTGGTCCAACCGAACCGGCCCTCCGTAATCCACGGCCCGGTCCGGTTCACCTGGGCCGACACCTACCGCCGATGCCGCCGCCTCGCCTCCGCCCTCGCCGCCCGTTCGATCGGGCCCGGATCCACCGTACGATCTCCTTGCATTTATTTTTCTATTTTATTTCTTTTTTTAATAGATATATAATTTTTGTTCGAGTGACTGGAATGTGCTGTAGTAATACTGTAGTAGACTCGGATTGATTAATAGGATAAATCGTTGGATTAATTAATTCGGGAAATGATTAGATTTTTATTTTTTTTATTTAAGAAAATTTTGTTTTGATTTAATTTATATAATATGTTAATCTGAACAAACATTCATAAGAGAAAGCGAAAGGAATTAATATATTTTCTCTCTAATTTGATTATATTATTTTCTCTCTAATTTGTTATTATATTTTTGAAAATTTATTTATAGTTATCATAATCACAGTCAGATTAGAGATACATAAAGGAAAATTTCTATTTTCCAAATTTTAGTTAAGTACTAACTCTGGATACATAGTGTGTTTTAAAAGTTGTGGTTTATGTGGTCTCTGTTGCGTCGCCATTTGGTGTGTTAGGCATATTCCTATTTTTGTTGCGTTGCCTGCCTAGTATCTGGTATCTGTTGTGTCTACACTCTTTTTTAATACTTTTTTTAATGACATAAATCTCTTCCTTTGGAAAAAAAAAAAAGAGTAGTCGATGCGGACACGTTTATGGACATCTTATGATCTCTCTAGTTAAGTGCATGCATGGTAATCATTGTGAGTTAATACTTCTATTTACCATATTTTTTAGATTGGCCTCGTGCTTCTTATATTGATTGAGTGGGTCGATATTTGGAGATACGAACCTAATGCTAAAGCATGATTCGATGAATATAGTAAATAATGGCGTTACGTTCCTAATATCGAGGAAACAATTCATTTTGATAATTACCAAACTCGTGGTAACCTTATTATCTGGGGTTACAGTGACTTGTGTGTAATTTGCGGATGCTTTGCTATTCTTTACTGATTTCTGGTGAGTTCTAGGGAATTCTATGAATCTTTCTCTAAATTTTAAAAAATGATTGGTAACTCTAAATCACGCGCCTGATTTATAGGTAATCAGCTATTAGGACAATTTAGTGGGATTTTTTTTTCGAGAACGCGCGTAGAGTTGCCTCTTCTTCCACTTTGTGTTCACTGATCAATTTTAAACTGAGTTGCAGATTCCGTATATAGTTAGCAAAGAAATGTTATTGATCCTTAAGTTAATTCCTTATTATAGTTTCACCTTCTTGTTAACTGATTATTATTTGGGTTTTCCATAAAATAATTTCTGTAGTGATTACATTTTCATAACATACAGGATACAGCTCTCGATTAGACTGCCAGTATATTTAAAGCAGAGTTTATCAAATATGGACTAATTCTTATGTGATCTCATCAGGTAGCTGCGATTGCTCCTAATGTACCAGCTATGTACGAAGTGCATTTCGGAGTCCCAATGGCTGGAGCAGTAGTAAATTGCGTGAACATTCGGCTAAATGCTTCCGCAATCGCGTTCCTCCTAGAACACTCTTCAGCTGAAGTTGTGATGGTGGACCAAGAATTCTTTTCTTTAGCGGAGGAATCCTTACAAATAGTATCGAACAAAAAGAACAACTCTTTCAAACCCCCACTTTTAATTGTCATAGGCGATCAAACCTGCGATCCAAAATCTCTTCACTATGCGCTGAGTAAAGGAGCCATCGAATATGAGAAATTCTTAGAAAGTGGAGACCCTGACTATAATTGGAAGCCGCCAAAGGATGAGTGGCAGAGTATAGCTCTGGGTTACACTTCGGGTACTACTTCGAGCCCGAAGGGCGTGGTGTTGCACCATAGAGGTGCTTATCTTATGGCTCTTAGCTGTTCTTTAACATGGGGAATGACTGAAGGGGCAATTTACTTGTGGACACTGCCTATGTTTCATTGTAATGGTTGGTGCTTCACTTGGGCTCTCGCTGCTCTTTGTGGAACAAGCATATGTCTCCGTCAGGTATATTCATTATCTATTAAACAATTTAGGTAAATTGTAGCTGGAGTCCTCTACATTTTTAGCCTAGTTTGAGGTTTAGTTTGGCACCTAATTTTTTGAGTGTTATAGTCACGTCGCTGCCCTTCGCATTTCATTGAATACTTGTCTCTTGTAAGCAATTTAACGGAGCATCCTCTTTCGTTTACACACTGTTTTAGCAGGATATTTCTAGATTTTTATTAGGTTGCCATCATCCAGCGATTAATGGTTATAATTCCATGATATACCAAAATTTTGAGTATGACTGCATAATTGGTTTACCTATCTTCCATACCACTTAACGCACGTAAGCACTGAACTTACTACATTGGTAAATTGAAATGAGTGAGTCAAGTTAAATCCTCTGTTTCATGGCTGTTGCAGGTCACGGCCAAGGCCATCTACTCTGCCATAGCCAACCAGGGAGTCACCCACTTCTGCGCTGCTCCCGTGGTCCTCAACTCCATCGTCAATGCCCCTCCAAGTGATGCTGTCCGCCCCCTCCCACGCACCGTCCATGTCATGACAGCGGGGGCTGCCCCACCCCCTGCGCTTCTTGCCGCCATGTCCAACCTTGGCTTCCGCGTCACCCACACCTACGGCCTAACCGAGACCTACGGCCCTTCAACCGTCTGTGTGTGGAAGCCCGAGTGGGACAACCTGCCAATTGAAGAACGAGCCCGCCTCCACGCCCGCCAAGGTATCGTGCATGCAACAAACTGTTTTTCTTTAAAAGTTGGTTCAACACTTGCCATCATATCTTACAGTTAGAGGCTCCATAATAGTAGGCCGGAAATGGGTTAAAATGGATGAATGGGGGTTTCTTATGGGATTCAAATTAGGACCACCTACTCCAGTACCACGTTCAACAAACTTTTTCTCTTTTAATAAAAGCTTAAGCTGCTACTGAATGATACTTTTAATGATTACCGTACAACAGGTGTTCAATACATTGGCTTGGAAGGTTTGGAGATTGTTGACCCGAAAACAATGACCCCCGTCCCTGCAGATGGCACCACGCTTGGGGAGATCGTCATGAGGGGCAATTTGGTCATGAAAGGCTATTTGAAAAACCCCGGGGCCAATGAAGAAGCCTTTGCAAATGGATGGTACTCAGAAACAGTTTAAATCGTCGAATAATGGCGTTTTTATATAGGCTTGCTTTGCATATTCCAACATTGAAGTTATGTGAAGTTGCACTTGTGCACAGTTGCCATTTGTGTGTTTGCTCAATTAAGGATTATTTTTCAACATCCGTAAATGGCAATTATGCATGGTCGAATCACAAGTTCGGATATCTGCAGGGAAAGATTTAAAAAAAAAAGAGCTTAAAATATTAGACTTGACCGCATAAAGAAAGGGTCTTTTGAGATTTAAACTCTATATCTACTTTGATACCATATGAAGAAGCAAGCAACTGCCTTTTACTGCAAATTTAAGTTCCTTGATAACAACATTTTAACTTAATTGTATTCAACAGGTACCACACGGGAGACCTCGGCGTGAAGCACAAGGACAACTATATAGAGGTGAAGGACCGATCGAAGGATATAATCATCTCAGGCGGTGAGAATATCAGTAGCGTGGAGGTGGAGAACGTGTTGTACTGGCACCCTGCGGTGCTTGAGGCATCGGTGGTGGCCAGAGCCGATGAACGGTGGGGGGAGTCTCCTTGTGCGTTTGTGGTATTAAAAGACGGTGTGGATCGGTCCAATGAGAAGGCATTGGCAGAGGAGATTATGAAGTTTTGTCGGGAGAAGATGCCGGCATACTGGGTTCCGAAGTCGCTTGTTTTTGGGTCGCTGCCGAAGACGGCAACGGGGAAGATAAAGAAGAATGAGTTGAGGGCTAGAGCTAAAGAAATGGGCCCAGTTAGGAAGAGCAGAATGTGAGTTATATGCTACAATTGTCTCTGTTCTTCTTTATATTTTTTTCCCTCATGCAGTTGTGTTCATTTTGTTGTTGTTGTTGTTGTTGTTGTTGTTGTTGCTGACCATAAATAAGGGAATTGTGTTGCTTTATGTGGACTTAAGATCGAGACATTTTTCATGAAATAAATTAATGTCTAATGTGCTAGATGAGTTTTCAATAGAACAATGTAGATGAATCTGGGATGTATGATAATGTGATTATTTTTCATTGTTTTGTGGTGCAGTTTTAGCCTTAGAATCTGATCCAAACAGGGCACGAAATTTGCAACTAGTTTTCCCTCAAAAAAAAAGAAATTTGCAACTAGTAGCAAAATAACAGTGTCAAAGCAATTCTACTACCCCCCATTAGCTTTGTGGTGGGCCTTCACAGCAGATTTTTTGAACCTATTTGGACTAGCTGGAGCTTTTATAAAAATACCATTTCTGGAGAATTGTTTAAAACATACTAATACATTAACTGTAACTTTTTTCTTTCTTTTTTTTTTGGCTAAAACAAAATACAAAATTTCAATTGAGAAACTTTGCTTTTACAGTTTCTAAAACTTAGTAAGGAGTGAAGTAATTTTTTATTGTAAAACTTAAACTCTTTAAAATAGCATAAATGACTTCGGGCTGCTTTAGACCGAGGTCAATTAATTACAGATAAAAAAAATAATACAAATAATAATAAAATATTAGTTATTCATTTACTGTTAAACAAACAGCCGATTTCACCACTATACAAACAAACAATAAAAAAATAAAATAATATTTTTTTGATCTAAACTCTAGTTTATTCCAAAACCTACTTCAATCAAACAGGCTCAGGAACAAGGCATGTGATATGTTATTTCCCTGGAAGAGTGCAGGCATTGAGTCATAAACAAGTAAGAGGGGGCTCCTTTTCTTTGTACGAAAGGTCGGCAAAGCGAACTAATAATTAATTCCATCTGCAGAAGAAATCTCTACTCTCAATGCCCATCAGTAAATCACAATTTGTGCAACTTAAAACTTTTTAATATTAAAATTAGAGATGGAACGAAGAACAGATTCATTCGCGAGCAATAAACTTGCTTTAATTTAGCGAAAACAAAATCGAGTCCAACACTGAGCCATGCAATTTACCAACCTACTCGTACAAAATTGATTTGAGCATCACCAAAAGTGATGACACCACAAATGGAAAAGAATCACTCCGTACTGTTGCAACACTGCAAGCTTCCTACAAGAAAAAGCCAAATCTGGCACGAAATTGGGTTTGCTGAGGAGAGAGAGAGAGAGAGAGAGAGAGAGAGAGAGAGAGAGAGAGAGAGAGAGAGAGAGGGGGAGATACTGACCCAACATCTTGTTGCAAATTATTATACTCCCCTAAATAAGAGAGAAGCTTTTGAAAGAAGCTTCTATTAAGAGCACGACTACAAGGAATGGATATGTACATATATTATTACTCTGAAGAATGACTCACCATGCTTTGCTGTGATTGAGTATTGACCATGTCTTTATATTTTCTATACTACAAAAATTTATGTACAATGTGAAAAGTAATTATATTAATAGAATACCATTTATATATATATCAGATTTATTGAATCTGGTCAAATATAATAAATATTTAATTTTAAAAAAATTTGACGAAAAAAAAGTACTAAAATTTTTTCATAAAAAGTCGTACGGCGGCTTCTGATGTGGTCTTCTATGCCGCGGTGGCATTACGCTATTGTGTTTCAAGTCAATCAAATCCTTCTATTTGAGAGAAAAGTATGATAAATATTTTAAAAAAATATATATTATGATGGAATGGATGAACTCAAGAAACAAATTAGATGGACTAGAAATATAAATAATTTGGTACTGCTAAATATTTAAAAGCTATTTTTCAAAGTACAAAAAATATAATATAATGGGATAATTCTTTGAGAGAAAAGTATGATAATTTTTAAAATATATATATATATATACTATGATAGAATGGAAGACCACAAGGACCAATTAGATGGATTAGAGAGATATATAGATAATTTGGTACCGCTAAGTATTTAAAAGTTATTTTTCAAAGTACAGGAAAATATACGAAGTGATGAAATAATTTTTTAAAAGAAAAGTACAATGATTTTTTAAAAAAAATTATATACTATGATATGATGAATGAACTGGAGGAACAAATTAGATGAGTTAGAGATATAAATGATGTAGTATTATTAAATATTTAAAAGTTATTTTTTAAAGTACAGTAAATTATGATACGATCGATGAAATACTCATTTGATAGAAAAGTACGATATATTATTAAAAAAATATATATTAGATGGATTAGAGACGTAGATGATTCGTTGCCACTAAATATTTAAAAGCTAATTTTTATAGTACAGAAACTATTTCAAAAAAACCAAAATAATTAGATACTGCTTTTTTTTTACTTTAGGGATAGATAATATCCATATCCAAGTAGATTAGATTGGGACTTCTTGTGATCCATTCACAGACAACCTAATTTCCCAGCCATTATCTAAGGTCATTTTCCCTGCGACATGGATTGCCCAAGATGGTGGTACCTTTAACCGCACAATTCCTAACCAACCAAAGAGGAATAGTAAATATTTTTATTTTTTATTTTTAAAATAAAAGGGATCTTACACGCAAGAAGAGGATAGAGAAGAACTTTGAATACGCAACGGTACCAAAAGAAAGGAAATGCTCCAAGCAATGGGAATTGGGATAAGGGATCATCAACCAAAGAAGCAGAATCCAAGGCAAATAAATACATTAAATAATTAAATCAATAATAAAGACAAAAAAAAAGAATGGGGATGTTGGAGAGATGTATGTAGGAGTCAGTAGAGTGGAGAAATTATTCTCTAGACCTGGCCAAATAGATGAGTTTTAATTAAGAAAAAACTAAAGATGAGATAAAATAGAAAGATTAACTGCATGTGTAATCTACGGCTGAGGTGGTAAATTATTCCTCACCATATATATATATATATAGAGAGAGAGAGAGTGTGTGTGTGTCGGCTACCCAATTATAAAACATTCGCACGTGCGAGCTGAATGTGGGGGCGCTTTTGGCATGAGCCAACCAGAACCAAAACCAAACCAACTTGCACACACTTCTCTTTTTAGTTCTCAATTTCTCATTTCTTTTTGGCCCCTCTCTCTCTCTCTCTCTCTCTAGTAAATTATATTCTCAATTTATCACACCACACTCAACCCAACCCAACCCCTCTCTCTCTCTCTCTCTCTCTCTCTCTCTCTCTCTCTCTCTCTTTACGCATCTTCATGCTTCTTCTCTCTCCTCTTTCTCCCACCCCCACATAGCGCTCTATATTATGTTCCCTCTCCTCTCTCTTTCCCTCCACATCTCTCCTCCTCCTACTCTCTCTACCTCTCCTCTCTCTCTAGCTTCAAGGTTCTCTCTCCTCCTCCACCTACCTATTTAGCCTTATTACTCACCACATATTTCTCTCTCTCTCTCTCTCTCTCTCTCTAAATATATACTTCACATTCTCATGTCATTCATGTATATTTTCTTGCTAAAAATTTTAAATTCATGATCATATTAACTTTTTGTTAAATTCCCTTGCTGGGTTTTGCTTGGGTCTTGAGCAGAGAGAGGAGGATTGGGGAGATGGCAGGCTGCAATGAAGAGAACAAAGCTTCACAAGGAGAAGAGGTGAGCTGAAATATTAATCTTATTTTTTTTTTCCAAAAAAAAAAAAAAAAAAAAACTGTTCCTTTTTAACAAAAAATAAATAAATACATTTTCAGAGGAACAACTTTTGTAGTTTTATCAGTTTCTCAGGAGAGCACTCTGTTTGGGAAATAAAAAGTGAAAAATAATCAAAATTAATCAAATCTCTTCTTTTTTTCCCCTTCTTTTTGTCAAAATTTTCATGAGAATTTCCTGTGAGATGAATCTTAATGCTCTTTGGCATAGTTTGGTATTTGGAGGGTTGGACAATTTAATTTATTACTAAAGTTCCTCTGGTGTATAATGTCCATAATATGGTGTAAAATATTGTGTGCTGTAGAATGGGAGTTCATGTTAATTTATTGTAAGTTTAAAATCAGTAAGCTTAGCAAAATAAGAAACAATAACTGCATTATGCACCCAATTCAGAAATAATAGGAAACTAGTGAGCTGGCCCTTTTTCTTTCTTTCTTTCTTTCCTTTTTACTTTCCTTTGAAATGTGAATTATCTGAACTTGGAACCTGCATGTAGGTGATTTTTTTTTAATGTAAATAGATTAGCTCCAGAGAAAAATGAGAAAATATGTTAGCATTATCCTCTAGCTGATCCCAACAATTCTCATTCAACCATAAGATTATATATGAAAATTTTCAAGCTTTACGAATAAACTGTATAACAAATTGCTTAAAAGTAAGATAGGGAAAAAAAAAAAAACGAAACAAAGTTCAAATTGGTGTTAGGTGGAATTGTTTTAGTGCAATATTCTCAGTTTATGCAGGTCTCATACTCATAATCGGTTGATGCATGCATCCTAATTAAAGATAGAATCATGTGGCGCATTTAAATTATGCACTTGATTGATGCCACACTCATTCTAATATATTCAACTCTGTTTGTTCCTTGTGCAACTTGATATATTTGGATCTTTGGGCAATGACAGAAGTTAATTATGCTCGCAAAGAGTCAGAAGCAACTTCTTAAAACACATTGTAAATCCAAAATTGCCACAACAAGGAATACTATTGGACCTTCCTCTCAAATTTGTTGGATGAAAAAGACCTTCTAATTAATTTGCGAAATCACAACAAGCTAGGTCCCTCCTGCACAACTAAGAGTGTGGGATTATCCATGCTTGAGATTATTGACTAATTAAATATTCGAAGCTTTAGGAACCATAGGTTATGAACTAGATCACCCCCCATGTTAGGTGCTATATCCTTTTCGTAACCAAAAACTACTTATTGGGTCAATGTGGGTAGAGAAACATAAAGGCCACCCACTGCCATCCTTGTCATATCATTGCTAAAAGGGTTGCAATTACTGAGTAATCGCAGATCCTAGTGTTTACTTTCGCGACTCTTCTGATATCTTATTAAATTACAGATAGGGACTTCTTATGTTACATAAATACATGATATGGTGCAAATCTTTGCTAACCCCTGCCTTGCTCAATGGCCGATTTGATGTTAAATTAATGCTTTGGAGAGTTTGACGAATGCCAAATATTACCCACACCATATGATTTTTGAAGCTTTTTTTTTTTTTTGTGGACACCAAGCATTCTATTTTTCGGAATGGATATAAGTTTACTAGCTCTTACATGTGGATTTTTTCTTATATATATTATTGCAGGTGTCGATGGAGAAGAAGTATGGTGGAATTGCACCTAAAAAGCCCTTAATCTCGAAGGTATGGTTAGTTGGCCAGCCATTTGTAAGTCATCTTACTTTTCCTTTCAAAGTAGCAAGGGGTTTATAATAGTATATGGATTTGCTTCTATCCTCCAAAAAGCAAAAGCTTCTGTAAACCGTGTGTTCGGATAACAAGTAGTTTGAAGCTTTTGCTATGACCGAAAACTTAAATCAGCTTTTGAGGCTCAAAGCAGAAGCTCTAATTGGAAGCTAGTGTTTCTGCCGCAATGAAAATGGTGTGAAAAGTTTTAATGAGAACGCTGTTAGTGCTCAAAACTGCTCAATTCAGATTCATGTGTTGCTAATTCATCGACGATAAAGAGTGTCTATCTTGTTTTTGCAGGACCATGAGCGTGCTTATTTTGATTCTGCTGACTGGGTTCTTGGCAAGGTATTGAAAATTCCCCATTGAGATACTGCAAAGATATGTTCTTCAGGCATTTTTTACATCATCTTATATCGACTCCTTTGTTATCTATGTTTCTGTAGCAAGGAGCAAATAACAACACAAGGAATGCCATCGAATACCTGAAGCCCAAGTTGAAGGTACTACGTGTTCCAATTCCATCGTAAATGTTAAAAATTCCCTACAGGAGGAGCATTTATTTGATATTTGAAACTCATAAGGAGTATGTACGATAATCAAATCGAGCAGCATGCAGGAAATTGTCTCAAAAAACTGTTAACTATCTCCTTTTGAAGATCCTAAACTCCAAAACATCAATTTTTTTCCTTTTAACTTAACTTATAAGCTCTTGATCTTCTTTCTTCACAAATAATGAAATTTAGAAATTTCTATCGATGGTCTTTGCAGCGAACACCTCATCATCAGCTCCCTCCCCGAAAGCCTACATTTACATCCAGTGGGGAGAATAGGGTAACCAACCATCCTGCAGCCTAGTTCATTTCCTTCTATTTGGAGTAGTAGTATAAGTTTGTTATATCTAGTTTTATGATACGAAACTTACGCGTTCGTCGTTTTCTGTTTCCAGGCTTAGCCAGCTATAAAAGATTGAAGAGATTGAAGATGCTTATCACTTTATAAGTTCAGATGTGAATGCACCGGGCAATTTATATGTATATAATTAGTAGTAACCTCTGAAAATGGAGTACTCTGTTATCACAGTCCTGGGTATTAATTGAAGTTTTAATTTGATATGGTAGTATTAGTTGTTGCTTGTTGTGCCTTTTGGCCCCATTTTTTCATTTGTCTTCCTATGTTAACCTGCCTAAAATTTGCTCAAAACATGGGTTTCTTTGGATATGCTCATTAGCAGGTAAACTTGTTTTGCTTATTAGTTTTGTGAATATCAATTTTACTAGTACTGAATTTTGAAGGGCATACATATTTTTTTAACTTCTAAAAGTTTCTCACCGGAAAACAAAAAATTAATTTCCTAAAATTGGAGTTACAATTCCGAGTCTGGCTATTATGCTATCGACGGCACCAAGCACTTGGTGCTATCAAGTTTTTTGTTATTAGGTCTACTCTTTTGACCATTTTTACCCATTAGATCATACCAGTTTTTCAACCACCGACTAAACCCTAGGAGTCTTACTATCATCCTAACCGCAGCACAGCACATCCATTCATTCGAGGGTAAAAAAGCATCTAGTTCTATAATTCCAAGCAATTAAATTATGTTTCAAATGGGTCAAATATGTCCCAAATAACTGCATGGGGTGTCAATGTGGGCCAAGAATAGTAGTTGGGCCTTCTTTAATTGGGGTTGGGCTGCTACACATTTCATACAATTCCCAGCAATTAAGTTGTACTTTATGGGGCCCAGCCTATTAATTTTTTTAAGTGTTTTTCTTTTCTTAGAAAATATATATATACATTTTTCCAACAACTTTTTATTATAGTCCTCCTAGTTCTGCCTGTCTCACTATTATAGCTAAATTCAATTACTTATTGAATGAAACAGATATTATACTACATTTCTCTCTCTCAAAAAAAAAGAAAAGAAAAAAAAAAAAATCTATTGTAGTTGAAACATGTTGAAGTTCTCCATTTTGGATAGAAAAGTTCATTTCAATTTCTTACCACAACAAAACCTTTGTTTTTTTATTTTTATATGTGAGACAATTAATTGTTGCATTTAAGAATAAAAGAGTTCTTGGAGAGTGAAGCTGATGAAAGGATACATGAAGTTATAAAACTATAACAACTATTGGGTGAAAATTTCAAAATTTCTGGTCTAAACTTTATCTGTTACCTCTGTCTCTCTCTGCTAGAACTTAATGATATTTTATACTACAAATTTTATGCAATTTAATTAAGAAATGTTTTTTTATGCAATTTAATTATGAGCAATGCTACATGTACACCCCGAAGGGGTGTACATCATACATCTCCACCATTTTAACGGTGGCGATATTTTTTACGGGTCACATCAAGTGACCCATCATCACACCCCCACCCTTAAATGGGTGGGGGTGTGAGATGTACACCCCTTACGAGTGTACACATAGCATTTTCCTTTAATTATATAACAGAATATTTTTTTATTTGACCTCCAAAAAAAAAGAAAAAAACTATAAAACTTTTTTTTGGGACATACTTTTTCTCAGTAAGTATATTTATACATTTACTAGCTATATATATATATATATATATATATATATATATATATTATGATGTGGAAATTACATGGGTGGGGATTATTCAAAAACAAATCTATTTGACTGTTGATTTGAAAACTGGACGAGACGTAAATTGGATCTCTGTCGGGCTTGTTAATAATAGGCATGCATGATTGGTAGCTACAAATTAGGGATGGAGATAAAAGAGGAAGCATATTATGATGCGTAAAACTAAGTGATGTAAGGGAGAGGGAAATGTAGCTGCTTTGAAAAAACACCACAACTGCTTCTCTTTCCAGCTCAAACCAAAACCCCACACTCTGGGCTCGTGTCAGGTCCTCGGCTGCAGCTATAGCTTAGGCCCCAAACCCTACCTTCATAAGTAAACGTGTGGACCAGGCTCGCCACATCCGCCGTGGACGACTCTGGTGTCATGACCCGTACGTGATGGTGACTAAAAGTAGAGGCAGATGCATATTCTCGGTCTATAGTTGATGTACAACATACATAAACCGCATCCTATAAGGTGTAATGTTGTTTTATAATTTATTTATTAAAATAATAATTTCTCTCAATGACAATACTTTAAAAAAAATTATAATTCCAATTTTCGATTTATGCAGATTATAAGAGGTCGCCTGATCTTGCTTTTACTGTTGATTTTAGTAGTAGTAATCTCTAGCTAGTTTAGTTGATGATCGGTCACTAGAGGTGCTAAACTTAATTTGCTACGACCAGAAACACATTTGACATTCCAATTACTGTTGGGAAAAATATATATATATATATCTATTTTGGATTTGATAATATAATTTTTTTAAAAAAACATTATATATATATATATATATATATATATATATATATATATATATATATATATATATATATATATATATATATATATATATATATATATATATATATATATATATATATATATATATATATATATATATATAGAGAGAGAGAGAGAGAGAGAGAGAGAGAGAGAGAGAGAGAAAATAATTTGCTATATGCTTTGTTTATTTTAAAAATAAAAATAGCTGAAAATGTGTAGCAATTAACTAGACTTCAAATTTGGATCTCGGATATCAACCATCAAACCTTTTGCCACTTGCACTAGAAATAATTAATTATTTATATATATATTTTTTCATTAAATAATTTGCACGACTCCTTTGGTTTGAATTTTATCTCTCCAGCTGATTTTTTTATTTACTAGCCACTGTATTGAGACCAATTGAATATGCGTGAAGCTAAAAGCAAAAATACATAAAGAATTGAACAAGCACTAATAAATTCTCACCCAATATCTTATTAAAAAATATGTATTTTCTTTATTATTATTACGGACGAATATATAAAATAATTAGATAGAATATTAAGTTGATTATATTTTAATGAAGAGGAGTGCTAGATGTACACCCCCAAATGGGGTGTACATCCTACACCCACCCATCCTAGGGTGGGTATTCATCCACTCGTCACTCGATGTGACGAGTGGAATTCACCCACCCCTAGGATGGGGTGGGTGTAAGATGTACACCCTATTTGGGGTGTACATCTAGCATTTTCCTTTAATGAATTCCACCGTGGTTTGAATAGGACTCTGAGGCACTGTTGCTTGGAGGTACTCGTAATTGAAGTTGGAGTTGAATTAGGAATAGGCAAAATGTTGACCTATATAATTATATATAGGTATAGCAAACCAAAGTGTGGCTCAATTACTTAGCATATGGTACTAATTAAGGGCGTGGGCCTTAAAGCACGTACGGCTGTTAAGAGAAGGTGTTAGCCAACTTTGCATGCAATGTCGGGATTGAAAGAGCGGATGCATGCATGGGGTATTGAAAGGGATTGAAAGAGCGGAGGTTCATGAACAATTATCTAAACAGTTAAATTTTTTTAAAGCAAAAATAAAAAATTGTATATTTTTTTTAATTTGTTCTTCTTATTTATGATTTACAACAAATTGTTTTTCAAATTATATTTTAGAGTTTTCGCTTGAATAAGAAAAAGATAGAATTCACTATAAGATTTTTATTTTTAAAAAATATAAGTTTATTTATATTTATGAATTTTTTATTATTGAATTTGTATTAAAATTTGTGTTTTTATAAAGTCATATAATATATATATATATATATATATATATATATATATATATATATATATATATATATATATATATATATATATATAATACAAATCCTAATACAAATTCAATAATAAAAAATTTACAAATATGAATGAATTTGTGCTTTTAAAAATATATAATCTCTACCATATATATATATATATATATAGTAGAGATTAGGATTTGTATTATATATATATATATATATATATATATATATATATATATATAGAGAGAGAGAGAGAGAGAGAGAGAGAGAGAGAGAGAGAGAGAGCGCTAGGCTGGAATATTATTAATAGTAGCAAGTCATTGGTGCTATTAAGTTTTTAACCCCTAAATTAAAAGATGTGCGGTTGAGATGATAGTGGGCTCTTTAGGTTTAATAGATGGTTGAAAAAAAAATAAAATCTAACGAATGAAAATGATCAAAAGGATTAATCTAAGGATGGAAAACTTGATAGTATCAAATATTTGGTATTATCGATAGTATAGTAACCGAACTATATATATATATATATATAGTAGAGCTTATATACTCTCAAAAGCACAAGCCCAAATATGCTTGTAAATTTTTTACCATTAGATTTGCATTAAGATTTATATTTTTGTAAAGTCAACTAAAAAAATAGAAAAAAAAAATAAATAGCACAAATCTCCATACAAATTTAATGATAAAAAAATTATAAGCACATTTGAGTTTGTACTTTTGAGAGTATATAAACTCTACTATATGTATGTATATATATATATACAAGCACATTTGAGCTTGTACTTTTAAGAGTATATAAACTCTACTATATATATATATATATATATATATATATATATATATATATATATATATATATATATATATATATATATATATATATATATATATAGAGAGAGAGAGAGAGAGAGGAAGAGAGAGAGAGAGTATAACTTATAAATTTTTTTATTATTTAATTTGTATTAAGATTTATATTTTTTATTATTTTTTATTTTCTCGATTTTATAAAACATAATTTTTAATATAAATTTAATAATAAAAATTTATAAGTATAAATAAATTTATATTTTTAAAAATATATAAATTTTCTTTATATATATATATGAGCACTGTGCGGGAGATAGAGCCAAGGAGAGGACACCCTTCGAGGAGAACGGGAAAAAACTGTTGAAGACGTAAGAGATTCCCTTTTCTGATTGAGAGGACGTCCCATTATTACTGCCACCTTTCTGTTTCCTTGTGGCTCTTCTCTCCTCTCCTTCTCTCTCCTATCCGGTGAGAGATGGTGAGGACGAAGAGGGGTGTTTTTTTCGACGTTAGTGGGGATGCATGGGCCCAATATTATTAATTATATATGGTCCGTGTGCTTAAATATGCCCCAATTTTAATGGCTTCCCTATTCATTAATTTAGGAGTCCAAGGAATTGTACATTTGTTGTCTTTCGGATTAAACAGGTACCTGTATTTTGGTCCAAACTAATTATAGCTACACCTGTAGAATTGGTTTGTAACTTGGTGCCAACCTCGTCTCAGGGCTGGGAGGTGACCCGGTTCAGGTATATCATGTGAACTGAAATGAGTGTGTTGGTGTGGCTTCATTATATGCATATATTTAGACTAGAATTAATGAGGAGGAAAATATCGTTTTGATTCTAAGTAATCACAACTATTTATAAAATTTTGATACCATTTCTGATATCATTTGTGCTAATCATTAATCTCAAAAATTTTGATTATTAAAAATACATAATCAATTCATTTAAAGAGTATATACACAGTACTCACGAGTCTCGACCGAACTTAATTTATCTAGACGTGAAGTTTGTTATTAAGTTTTTTACCGTTAAATCTATTGTGGACCGCAGCCCCACTCAACTTATTGAGCTCACACAGCTCAACTTATCACGAGCCACAAAATTAAACCTATTTTAATCCATATATAAATAAATAGCCAACAATTACAACTATGCATAGAGAGAGAGACCGTCTTACCAACAAAACCCTTGCTTGCCTTCAATTAGGCCAGCTTGATGTATGGTGGCTTGAGGACACCATAAATTTTTCCAGGTTGAGCGTGTTTTATTTTGCACCCAAAACAAGTGGTGCCTCTTTCTCCTTAAATGACAAATACAATTATTAAGGATGACATTCTAGGTACTAATTAATTTCTATTTTCGTGTGGAGTTTAATGAGTTTCTTTTCGAAATATAAGGAAGCCATTAAATCCACAAAATAATTTAACTCACATTAATTTTAATGTACTAATTAATGAAATAGTTTTTGGGTTTGCAACCATTTTCATATTTATGATGTAAAAAAGAATTATGTATGTGCAAATTGCTCAATCCAATGTTTTTATATAACAAAACTCACAAGAATCCTAATCTTATGATTTAATGAGTTTCACCCAACTCGTATTTATTGTTGTTGCGTGGTGCAACTAATCTTTCACATGAAAAAATGAGTCGCATTTAGTAGCTGTAACAAAAGTACCGCGTCACAATAAATTAAAAGCATATATGTGAACAATTAATTCATCGTAACTTCTCATTGCTGTTTCCGTGCGTGTGAAGCATAAGCTGTAAAACTCTTTCACAGTAATAATAAATATCATGTTTTTGTGGTTTCTTATCCATTTCTCTCCTGCGGAGCAGTTAATGCCGTTCAAATGTTTATCAACAAAATAAATTAATGCGTACGGTTCGAGCTGGTAGTCATTTTCTCACCTCACAAACACAATGCATCCAGGAAAAAAAAAAAAAATTTGTTTTCTTCTACACATTGCAGATGCGAATAGAGTTATCAGAATTTTTTTATATCTACATTTTAAAACAGAATTATATTATATCCACACTTTAAAACCTCATAAACATAAGTGAAAATATAAAAAAAAAAGAGAAAAAAGATTTTTTTTTTCTCTTTTACCAAAGCACAGAGAAAAGATAAAAAAAATTTATTCTCACAAAGTCATAAAGAATATAAAGATAAGAATATCTACTAATATATATATATTACCTGATGAAATATATAACTCATTATAATTCTTAACATATTAGAATAATCAACATCTCATATGAATTACATTAAATTAGAACGGATCAATGTCGGCATATATATTTTCTATAAAATGTTATCACTTTGCACTTTTTTTTTTTTTTTTTTTTTTGTCTTTAATTAAGTAAAAGTAATGAGTAAGATTTTGAAAACAAAATAGAGCTGTAAAGCATATAAATTTTCTAAAGAGTAGAATCTCATAATTGAAGCAAGTAGAATATCTAAATCAAACTTATCTCCGATTTCAAATTATACTAAAACTCTTTAGAAAATCTCTCCTCAAACAACACTATTACATACAGAAGTTTCATCCGATCTATACAAACTTTCAGAATCGTGATTGGAATGGGACAGACACAAGCCGGCACCAATAAAATTAAAATCTCCAACAAGAAGTTGAAGCAAACAAAAATTTCTTAATTTGCGATGTACTGCATCAAAAAGTACTTCTTCGCCGCGAAGCTCTCGTAGACGTACGATACATGCATGCAACTAATCACACCATGCATTCGGCCAAATAATGGTCCCACTCCATATTTGCATGGGTGGGCTACGTGTATATCTATCTATCCATCTCCAACACAAACAATGGTACTACTTACGAGGGCGACCCATGCATCAACACAATGCATACTGCAGAGAGATCGACGAGTGTCCTCGTGTCAATACACCTTTTTTTTTTTTTCAGCCCGCCAAAACATTTCATGTGGCAGACCATCAAATAGATGGGGAAGAGACGAATACTACTCCATTGCTAACTGGATAAAAGCTTTGATATGATGAAGAAATTTTTTTAGTTGAGAAATGTTTTAATTAATTTGGCTATATTTCAGATAGCTCATAAATAATGGCAATGTGCTGGCACACTTCATTACACGATTGTACGTAGAAACAAACAAGTTTTTTCTACGTATGCATCCTAGCACGTAAAAAGTTTTCGAGAGGACACGTAATGTAGTGCGTAGTGCTGCTTAGATGGGTCTTCAAATCATGAAAAATTTTACTTCATATATATATATATATATATATGAGAGGTTTTTTCTTTTCGGGAGAGAATTGGTTTCCAAATTATAAGGTGCTCAATACTTTCATTATCAAATTTTAATTTATAGTAATTTATAATTCAAACTTTTTGAATTATTATAGTTAAATTTTGTAATCTAATTTAATAGGCTAAATATTAAATAATTTAATTCATAATTTTTGATATGATAATAATTAAGATGTTATATGAGGTATACATTAAAATTTATCAATATCTATCTAACTAAATTGATTTGTAAAATTTTATTACAATAATTTAGAAAGTATGAATCAAAAGTTATAACAAATTAAAATTTAAAACCAATGAGAACCCAAAGTATAATCAATCTCTTACTTTTTTTAAAATCTTTCGAACTATTCTATCAATCCAAGATAATATAATTAATAAAGAGATTATATGAAATTATTGTTGCGTTTGCTTGAAGTAAAAAAAAAAAATGAAAATAATGGTGTGCATATAAATGCAGCAGCAGCTGAGTGATAATTAAGCACTAATTTTTTATCACTAGCTAGTACTCAAATTGTTCTCTTTGTTTGGATTGAGGCAACCTACCTAGCTTTTGGAGGGGTCAGAAAAGGAAAAGTTTGACTGCTTGAATTGACACTTCAAGTTAGAAACCAGCTTAGGATTCCTGTTGCCTATTCTTGGGTTTGAAGTGGTTGACCAGATCCAATTTGGTCAGAAACTTATTTTAATAGTACCCAAATTTAAATCGTATAAAGGTAATGAATAAAATCTATGTATTTTAATAGCACCTTTAACGATTGCGATTGGACGTGTGAAGAAGGTTCATATATGTAATCAAAGTTGCATTGAAATGGAAGTTTTCTATACGTGCTCGGCAAGTAAGATAAAGATTGGAATTTTCAATGACAAAGTGAATATGAATTTTTAAAGTTTTATCACGTATTTTATTCTTGTTTATTTTGGGAGTGTTTTTTATCCAATTTGTACTGCTATTTGCATTGTGTAATATATTGCGGCCTCTATCTTAATTTTTTTTTTTTTCTTTTTTGCTAAGAATAGACGGTGAACGAGCCAAATACGAGCGAGCTGGGCTAGTCTCGTTGGCACGTTAAAATATCAAACTAAAAAATTTAGTTTGTATGTATTTAGTTCGTCTATTAACAAGCTAAATACGAGTTGACTCACGAACAACAAGTAATTAGATTTACAGTCTTATTATTAAGTAAAAAAAATTTAAAAACTTAGAAAATTAAAATTTACTGAACAAATTTTTATGTTAGGTTGGTCTAAAATCTAAATAGTAAAATTTTATAATATATGTGTATATAGAATGCGGTAACATGTTTTTGAAAATACCAAAATATTGATGGTATAATATTTTTTACCGTTAAATCAGTTCTAATAATTTTTGGATCATATGTAATAGTGGGTTTCATAAATAACCATTATTGTTTATTTTTTATTCAATAACTAAAAAATTAATTATTAGAGTTAAAAAAAATTTGATACTTTTAAAAATATTCTAGCTCAATATTTAACTGAAGTGGACTTTATATTTAAGTTTGACTAAAAATCAAATAATAAAAAACTATAGTATATATATAATTTTATTATATATATATATATATATATATATATATATATATATATATATATATATATATATATATATATATATATATATATATATATATATATATATATATATATATATATATATATATATATATATATATATATATATATATATATATTATATAAATTATATAAATATATAATATATGTATTTGAATTATCATGAACAAAAATGAGCTGATCATTTCAGCTCGTATAGTAAACGAGCGATTTGATCTCAAACTTATTTCGATCTGAATAAGAATTGGTTAGCAAACAACAAGTTGAATTGCCAACCCATAGTTAAGAATAATGAAAAAAATTGTATGAATACACAATGGCCTTTTTCCAACATACATTTTCAAGTAGGAATACATGCATGCAGTGAAATTATTTTAAAAAAAATCAGCAAAATTCATTTGATAACCGCTTACAATAATAAGAATCTTAAATATATATAGCTAGCTCACTAGGTAATCTTCTTGTAAAGTTAATGTTAAGGCGCTCGAGGTTGACCAGCAATTAAATGAGCTCATTTAATTGCATACGCAAATAGATAGAAACATATAGGTGGCAAAATAATGATGCATCAACCTCCCCACAACTACTGTAGTAAGATGCCTCTTCTTAATTCCAAATAAATACCAACTTATATACCTAAACGTGGCAGAGTACTGGATTATGAACTTAATTTTTAAACAGGTACACTATCATCTCCTATCTCCTTGTATACAAACATGAATTTTCTAGCTCTAGATGCTCCGTGTCTAATCTCTTGTCGACACACTCATATGTTTTAATGAATCGTCAATAGTGATTTCAACTGTTCCTAGCTAGTTTATTGCATCATATGTCGACAGTAAATCCTTTAAGAAAACTATTTAAAAGCATAAGCAACCAATAAAAATATATAACAAGAGAGTTTTTTTAAAAAATAATTAGCAAAAACGCAACAATCATGCGTAATTGACATCACAAAGTCACCATTGTACTCTATATATATATATATATATATATATATATATATATATATAGAGAGAGAGAGAGAGAGAGAGAGAGAGAGAGAGAGAGAGAGAGAGAGAGAGAGAGAGAGAGAGAGAGGGGGATAATTTTACTTAATATATTAAAAGCAAAACTTCACACTCTAAAATGCATCTAAAATATTAACAAAACTTAATTAATACAGACAAACAATTCAAATTCAAATACAAATACATGCATGCACAAAGAAATGCTCATGTAGATATGTTGTTGCCATGTAGTTTGCTTATATTGTCATGCTCTAATACAACCCAATATGCATAAAATATGAATTATAATGTATCATAATATGTTAAAAAAATAAATAAATTATATATTTGTTATTAATTAAAAAACATTTATATTTTATATTTTAATTGAGATTTTTATATCTACGTGAGATTCAATATATTTTAGGAATTCTCTTTACGTTTTTTTTTTAATTATCATATACGTTTTCGAAATTTTAAAATGCTGACATAGAATAAATTTTCAAAATTTTAGAGTGTGGATGTAAAAAAAAACTTTGGTAGTTTGCATGTGGAAGCGAAATATTTGAAAGTTCCAGAACTGATGGAATAAGGCAGGAAGATATAGAACTAGAATACGAGATAAGTAGGAGATCGACTCAAAACCATATGGACGATTAAAAAAATCAGTAAAAAAATAAATGGATTCGATTTTGATTTCTGAATATCTTAACTATTCAGTTTATAATTTTTCTTTGTTTTCTAATTCTAATATGTATAAATAAAAATATATTTTTACAAAAATAAGCACCTATTTTGTAATATATATAATTAATATATAATACGTGTAGCCATTAAATGTAACCGATTCAGTGAATGGAATTATTATGCGTTAACAACCTTTTTATTCACCTAAATCTCTGACTTTTTAAGCAAATCAATTAGTACCCTTAAATTACTAATTATTATATAATGTGAGCAAAAACTCAGTCCCCTTAATACGTGCCAGCTCGTAAATTAAAGAACACAAAGTAAAAGAAAAAAAAACCATCAAAAAAATAAATAATGTACGGAGATCCCACTCAACTGTAGATTATTCTAAATTGACCCCTCGATCATGTTCCCCACACGACCAAATAGTGAAGCGTCTGAATAAAAAAACCTTATAATTAATCGAGTGGGCTCCATATATTTCTATAAAAGAAAATAAAACTGTTAATTTAGTTTTTTTTTTTTTTTTTTTTTTTATTAAGACGTATATCTAGTATTTTTATTTTTAGGAATGTATAATTAGCATTTTTCTATCTTTCATTAAGTTGTATTCCCCGTACTATTAGGTCCGTGCCCCCTATAATTAATATAATTATAAGACCAAGCCCCTCAGGCTTACCTGGATCCACTATGGACGCCTCCGGGCCCCACATGCCTCCACCAGCTGTCCTCCACGTGTCCCCTCTATTAATGACGTGGCGGGCATGCCATGACGAATCGGGCCCCACCACACCCCTCCAAAAAAAAAAAAAAGAAATTATTAATGTACACGATTTTTGAGGCGCTGTTGTGGGCAGTTAAGCTAACAGGGCCCCTTCTTAAATTCGGGGGGAGGGTATTCGATGCTCCGCTGCTCCGCACCACACAGCAAGCATGATTTCCGGCGAATCAAGACCGTCTGATTGCGCAGATCCCTATGCAAGTGGGCCCCACGTTCGCTGATTAATATTTAACATGTGCCACATTAAAAGGTGGGGGTAATGTGGGGAATAACAAAGTTCTTTATAATTATTATTATTATTTTTTTATTTTTTATGGAAAAAGTTGTGAGGGGGTGGGGAGAGACGCAGAGGAATCTTGTGGCTGAAGCCCCCCTCCTCCACATCGCTTCCATAAATACGCCTCCCAGATGAATTTACCAACTTACCCTTCCTCAAGTGAATTTACCAATTTACCCTTCCTCAAGTGAATTTACCAACTTACCCTTCCAAGTTTTTTATGGTGAAAATGCATGGAGAGCCCCTCAACATTAAATTTTTATTTAAGCCCCCCTCCTTCTCTCTCCTGTAATTTTAGTCGGATAAATTAAAATTTTATTAATTTTAATTATTCAACTGCAATAATTAACTTTAAATATCTAACAGATTCATTGATAAAATTTATAATTAATTTAATTAAAAAAAGTTGAAAATTAATAAGAGAATGTTAATCTAAATAATAAATAATAAAGATAAGAGAGTTATTTCAAATTTATAATAGAGTATTCTGTCAAAATTTATTTTTTTGTTTTTAAAAATTACGTAATTTTAAAGTTTTTATTAGGGATAAAATTTTTTTGGCCATTGTGGATGGGCGCCAATTCATACATCTAATTTTGCTGATTTTAAAAAAAATAAGAAATAAAAAAAAAATAATAGAGAAAAATATAAATGGATACTGTTTTTGCGGCGTGGCGTTCACCCGTATCATTCCTAAACTTATTCGTCCCTAAACTATGCCCATAAAATTTTCGTCACCTTATTAGGGTAGTTTCGTAAATTCGGATAAGCGTATTAAATAAGAGGCTACCCATCTTTTTAACTCAACTCCTCTTCCCATCTCTCTCTCTCTCTCTCTACTCTATTATCCTTTTCTCTTCCTCCTCCTCCTCCGCTCTTTCTTTCTTTCTCTCTCTCTCTCTTTTGTTACTCTCATCAGGGGCAGTTGGAACTTGGAACCCGTGAACAGAGTTAAAAAAAAAGGTTTCCATTTCCTGCGGTGAGAATAAGCGCTTTTTACCACAGCAGCTTTTAGTAACTATCAAACAGTGGTGGTGTTTAGTACCCTGCTGCATCCATTCTTTCTCTCCCTCTCCTCTCTTGTGTATATATATATATATATATATTTATATTTGTTAAAATTAATTTAGAAGATGGTAGGGGTATTAAAAATACGATTTTTATAACAATAATTTGGGAGAGGAGGTCGGGGGTTGGAAGGGCATCTTTTGCCAGCGAGGAAGTTGAAGGATCGAAGCTTTCTCTGAAAGAGAAAGCTGGGGGGTCAAAGCTGGCATTTTGCCACCCTCCCCCCTCTCCTTTTCTCTTCTCCCTCTCTGATTTGGGTGGGGGTGACGGGGGAGGGGCGGGGGGAGGGGGGGGTCCTCGATTCCTCCTCACCTCCTTATTAACCCCCCTCTCCACACACCTCACTACTCCTAGAGTGGAGAGAGAGACAGAGAGAGCGAGATAAGGGGGAATTGGGTTCTTTTCTTTCGTTTTCCTGGACCCAGTTTTTGGGTTTTTTTTTTTTTTATTTTTTTTTCTAATTTTTATGTATATATATTTCCTCTGCTTCTGCTTCTTCTTCTTCTTCTTCTTCTTCTTCTTCTTCTTCTTCTAGGTTTGGTTTTGTATTGGGGTTTCGTATTTTCGGGTGGGGAAAAGGAAGGTGATGCGTAGGGAACAATGTCGACATCCACTTCTCTGGCCGCGGAGAAGAAGCATTGGTGGCTCAGCAACAAGAAGGTGGGTATTTTCTCCTCTCTCTCTCTCTCTCTCTCTCTCTCTCTCTCTCTCTCTCTCTCTCTCTCTTCTGTATCCTCTCTTCGCCAGTGGGCTAGGTTTCTAAGTTGCATGGGTTTCTACGTGTACTCGAGAGAGATTGGAGGGGGGCTCTGTTAGTTCTTTGGAGCCAGTAGTTTGGGATTTCCTGTTTCGATTTGTACTTAGGTGAACACGAGTGTATGTTTCTTTGCTTCTGATTTCTCAAGCGTTTTAATTTCCTGAATAGCCTCTTCTTTGTCTGGTGTGTACATTGTGCTACTATTTCTCTCTACACAAACCAAACAACTCCTTCCCCACTTTCCTATTCATTTCTCCAGTCCCGGCCAATCTCTCTTCAGTTATGCAATTAACAAATAAAAATCTCATTTTTGTTCCAAGGAACTTCACTGCTCTCATGACATTGAAAGCTTCAGGCTTTGTCTCCTGTTGTTTTCCATTTCGACTGTGTTTCTATGACAAATTTACTTGTGAAGATGTGATCGTTTTATTGACGAACGAATAAATTAAAGAACCCATTTTTATTCTAAAAAATACCATCCATTGTTCTAATCTTATCACATTCAAAGCTTCGAACCTCTGCTTATCCCTATATTATCTACCGCGCCGTTTCTACTCTGTTCTGAGGTATATTCACGTCTACAAGTCCAATCATTTTTCCCCCCTCGAAACGAATAAACAACAAAATTCTGTTCTACATGGACTCTTCGTCGTTCACCTCTCAAATCGCATTTTAAGCTTCAAACGTCCTCAGTTCTTTGCTCTATGATCTCTACAGCGCTATTTCTACTCTGCTTAAGATATGAACAAGTGTCAAAAACGTGATTTTTTTTTTCTATTTGTTGGGGGGTGGGGGGTTAAGATCGTGGACAGGTACTTGCGCGAGGCGCGGGCGCTGATCGCGCGGCGGGAGGCGTCGGACGTGGTGGCGGCGGTTGGGCTTCTGGACGCGGCGCTCGCGGTGGCGCCGCGTCTCGAGGCCGCGCTGGAGCTCCGGGCGCGCTCGCTCCTCGCGCTCCGCCGCTACCGCGACGTGGCGGAGATGCTCGAGGAGTACATGCCCAGTTACCGGGGCGGCTCCGGCGCCGGAGAAGACGACTCCTCCGGCGGGTCCGGCGGGTCCGGCGGGGGCGGAGGCGGCTACTCCGGCGAGCACTCGTCGCGCGCGAAGCTCCTCTCCCCCGGGCGCGAGAGATCCGACCTCGGCGGCGGCGGCGGAGGCTCCTTCCGGTGCTTCTCCGTCTCCGATCTCAAGCGCCGCGTCCTCGCCGGGCTCTCTAAGAACGACCACAAAGAAGGCCAATGGAGGTATTATTGCAATTTACTCCCTGAAATGTTTCCCGTTTTACTCTCCACGGCCCCCCGACTGCTTTATTTATTGCAATCTACAATCGATGGCGAGAAAAACAAAATCTAGATTTTCCTCAGAATATCCATTTTATTTTATTTTATTTAAAAAAATTCCTCTTGTTTTACTATACTCGAACTAAGATTTTTTTTTTTTTCCTATAAAAAAAAAACCCAGCTCACTGGGTAAAATTTCAACACATGTAAAATATTTGTACAGGAGCAAAATCTCTCGATATCTGACTGGTACACTGGACGATCCATAAATTTTATCCGTAAAATATTTTTATTTATTTATTATTTAATAACAACCATTTATTAAGTAAAGCTGTTAATAACTATAGTGAATTAATTATATCTAATATTGAAACCAACGAGCATAGAGTTTATTTGTGTAAAATTGTATTAATTAATTTATTTATTATTGGTAATGTTTTCGGAGTTGGAATAATAATAATAATACCAACAACGCTTTACATCGAGTCACGGAGGACAGTTCATTTGTGACGAACGAATCCAACGCAATGTGATCCTCTCCTGGATTTCCCCAACCCACGAAACCAAAGCAAACCCGAAGGGAAATGACCGATATGCCCCTCAGCCGAACTCCTTCAAAAGATAGGGCCAATTTGGTCTTTTCGGGCGTGACAGTACGTCACATCTTATCGGATGCTTTTGTCTGTAGCACTCCACGAGCTGTCCTTGCGATTCGCCCGTTCGGCTTTTAGGCCACCGAACAGGCTGCGGTTCGTTCTTTTTCTTTTACACTGCTGATCCGCTTGTTTTTTTTTTTTTTTTTTTTTTTTTTTTTTTTTTTTTTTTTTTGGGCGGGCCGTGTAGGTATTTGGTATTGGGCCAGGCCTGCTATCATTTGGGCCTGATGGAGGACGCCATGGTGCTGCTGCAAACCGGACGCCGCCTCGCCTCCGCCGCCTTCCGCCGCGAGAGCGTCTGCTGGTCCGACGACAGCTTCGCCACCTCCACCGCCGCCGACTCCGCCTCCACCGCCGCATCCTCGGCGACTGCGCCGCCACCGCCGCCGCCGCTTCCGGAGTCGGAGTCGGCGTCCCACCTGCTCGCGCACGTCAAGCTCCTCCGCCGCCGCCGCGCCGCCGCGTGCGCCGCCCTCGACGCCGGCCTCCCCACCGAGGCCGTGCGGCACTTCTCCAAGATCCTCGACGGTCGCCGTGCCTCCTCCGCCGCAGCTGCAGCCGCCGCGGGAGGCGGCGACGGCCTCCCCTGCGCCTTCGCCGCGTCGTGCCTCGTCGGCCGCGCCGCCGCGTTCCGCGCAGCGGGGCGCCCCGCCGACGCTGTGGCGGACCTGAACCGCGCGCTCGCCCTCGATCCGGCCTCCGTCCCAGCGCTGCACGCGCGCGCAGCGCTTCTCGAGTCCCTCGGCGCCCTCCCTGACTCGCTCCGCGACCTCGACCACCTCAAGCTCCTCTACGACGCCATACTCCGCGACCGCAGGGTGCCCACGTGGCGCCGGGCCCAGCGAGACGTCAGCTACGGCGACGTCCCCGCGGGTCTCCGCGCCCTCTGCACGCGGATCCAGGAGCTCCGGCGCCACGTGGCATCGGGGGAGCGGGGGAATCGCGTGGACTACTATCAGTTGCTAGGGGTGCCGCCCGGGTGCACCCGCTCGGAGCTGGAGCGGGCGCACCTCCTGTTGGCGCTTAAGCACAAGCCCGAGAAGGCGGTCGCGTTCGTCGACCGCATCGACTTAGCAGACGAGCATCGCGATCTTGACGCGGTCCGTGACCAGGCACGAATGTCGGCGCTGATCCTATGCCGCATGTTTCAAAAGGGTTATGCCAGCATCATGGCAGCAGTTATGAATGAGGAGGCAGCCGAGAAGCAGCGGGCGAAAGAAGCTGCAGCCACCGCGGCCGCAGCCGCTGCAGCGGCCCAGCAAGCCGTGGCCATTGCAGCTGCAGCAGCTGCATCAAAAGTCGCGGTGAAAGAGGAGAAGAGCTCGGGCACAGCGACAGCGCCGGTGTACCAGGGGGTGTTCTGTCGGGACATGGCTGTGGTGGGGAGCCTGCTGTCGCAGGTGGGGTTCAACAGGGCGATTCCGGTGAAGTACGAGGCACTGAGTTGTTAACAATGTGGCAATATGTGATTGAGTTGGGATTGAAAGAAAAAAAAAAAAAAAAAAAAAAAAAAAAGGGCGGGAAGGTTTGAATTGGTTGTCCGCGTTTGTACAGGGAAAAAGTGCGAAGAAGTATGGAGGGGGAAATTTTGGCTCCGTAATATGTGCTCATTGTTGTTACTGTGCGGTTAACTAGTAGTATCACTGTTCACTGGTATTTTCTTTAGTTAAGTTTTTGTTTCTCTGCTTGTGCTATAAACCTCTAGCTTTTGTTTCTTCCTGTGTATGTACAGCTCAATCGGAGATCTATATATATATATATATATATATGGACTCTGCTATTGTGAATGTTTACTTGGTATGTAAAAGATTTAGCTCCCTCGAGACGTTTTCTGATAAATAATCGAATCATCTAAAATTGATGAGGACGTGTTTGGACTTGTTGGAGTTTCTGTAAAGTTTTGTATGAATAATTGATTACATTGTTGAAGTAGTACTAAAATCTTCTTCATCCTAACAAAGTAATATCTTGTGATGCACCAAATTTAATTTATATTCTTGTGAGAGCTTATTAGCTGATTGGTGATGGCATGAAATTTAATCCGCTGACACGAATGTTTAACAGTGCTAATATGATAGAAAATAGGAAGTGAAATGTAGCAGTAGGTTCATGAATAGTTCTTGAGCCTAATGTCTATGGATCACTAGTTTGGAAGAGCTAAAGCTGCAAGGAGTTGAGTTTTCATGCAGAGTAAAAGCCACAGTACACAGGTACACACACACACACACGTGATCTTGATTTCCGTGTCGACATCAATCCCATCCTTTTTACAGCCCACTGATCCAGTAGAGCAAGGCCAAGCTGTAGCTCTCCCTTCTTTCCCTTTTCTTTCATAAAGCATTTCCTTTCGTAGTCGCCCTCGATGTACTCCAAAAGGATGTTGGTTGGTTTCCATTTAATTTTGTGTATTCGAAAAAGAAATTTCGAGCTCTTTATAACTCGACCCTGTCCACTACCCCACCAAAGTCGAAAATCTGATTCCTGTGTGATTATAAACGGGAGTTCCAGTAATCTTAGTTTTCAATGTCGAAATAAATGTTGATGCCAACGACAATTTTTTCAAACTAACCAATTCAATCTCCGAAACTCACAAAATCAAACACATCCTTAGATACTCGATCATGAACACACAATTATTAGAAAAACAAAAAAGAAAAAATTGATTTGCTGAAAAAATATACCCAAAACGCTGACATTGCAGTGCCTCTCAGTCAATCATTTAGGTGCGCAGCATCTTTACATGGAATGGAAACGCCATGTTTTTGAACTTCCAAGAGATTATTCAATTAAAATGAACAGTAAACATGTGCTCATCACGTGGCTAATCTTCGGAGCTGTATTTTTGGATGATCAATTTGTCCTCTTATAGAATAAAAATTTATATGTGTATAATTTCATTTCTTGCATCGTGTTCTTGCATCGTGTGCTAGCTCTGCAAAAGTTGGTGCATTATATGGGCATAAAATTCAAAGCGAGGACTAATGCTGTTCTTCTGGGTCAATCTCCACCGTGCGCTTTCACACTGTTTGAAATTTGAACAGTTTTTGCAAAATGCCAAGCCAACTTACATGTAGATTCATTAGCAATTAAAAAAGAGATCAATTAAGGGCTTGTTGTTTTGGGGTTTTCTGAGAAGCTGCCTCTTAAAAATCAAATACCCTTTTGTTAATTTTCTTAATAAACTCCTTTGATGCACAATTTAAAACTAAGATTTCGTTTGGATGCCGAAATAAGTTTTTTTTTTTTTTTTTTTGAAAACAACCAACTACGTATACAAATTTTCTAACATGATTATAAATAAGAAATAAATATTAAATATAATATTAAATTTAAATATTTAATTACATTCATTCTCAACAAATATATAAATTTTTGAATAAATTTAAAAAATATTCTGAATAAACTATTTATATATTCAAACAGTATTTAAGCATTACGATTTTGTGTCGTGGATGTCCAATTGAGCATAATGATTTGCAAAAAAAATAATATAATTTTTGAATATTTAAAAATAGAAAGAAAAAAAATCTCATTTGACTCTTCCCAATTTTTTTTTTTTTTTTGTGAATTATTTCTATAGTATGAAAAACTATAAAATTCATCTTGTCAAAATCTACCCCTTCAAAATTTTGTTTTCTTTTGACCATACACACACCAAACAAAATAATAATAATAATATTAATAATAAAAAAAAAAAATCGAATTACTCCTTTCTTTTATTCTGAAAATAATCTAAAAAAAATGTTCTTAAATTTGCCGCATAAATAATTGTCCTTGTGACGCCCTTATGGGAGGTGTGCGGCCGTGCGGGCCCTATAAAGACCATATGAGGGCGAACACAAAGAGCACGTCACACGCAATGAGAGAACGCCACGTGGACCACTAGGTAAAGCTGCATCATGACGTGAGGAGCACTCTCTTTGGTTTCCCTGCACGCTAATCGATGCGGGGGATGGAGAGGGCGACGTGCGGCCCACGTGTCCTCCTGTCATGGGCCGCACGAATTTCCAGGTGAAACCCAGCCAATACAGTGCTAATTTATTAGTTTAATAATAATAATAATAATAATAATAATAATTATTATTATTATTATTATTATTATTATTATTACAAGGGGCATTTCAACAAATTTAAATTCATGTATAAATATTTTATATTTATAACCAAAAGAGATTTTAATTTGCTTATGCCCTCAAAATATACATATTTATTTATGAGCAATGCTACCTGTACACTCCGAAAGGGTGTACATCATACACCTCCACCATTTTAATGGTGGCGATACTTTTTACGGGTCACATCAAGTGACCCATCATCACACCCCCACCCTTAGATGGATGGGGTGTATGATGTACACCCCGAAAGGGGTGTACACATAGCATTTTCCTTTATTTATATAGTTGTCAAAAGTTGTGAAAAACCGGGCTCATTTCATATATATATATATATATATATATATATATATATATATATATATATATATATGAAATGAGCCCAATAATAAATCTTTGAAAACGGAGCAAATTATCTGTTTTATTTATTTATTTTTTATAAAATAAATTCAGATAAAAATATAAAATAATTAAATTTTAAAATTTAAATATTAATTATTAAATTTTTAGCGGAACGAGACAGTACCCGCGATATATGTATGCTAGTATAAGTAATTTGCAAGAATGTAAATTAAGATAGCATTACTACATGTATTTCGGTAAGTATACGTATAAATATGTGTTATTTCTAAAGATCTAGATGCAAGTTCTAATCTTCAAGAGGTGCTCATATGAATATCTCAACTTAGAGCAATTTAAATGCAAACTCTTGTCTTTGAGATTCTGATCTGTATACATATATAGATGTATATATATATATAGATGATTGTTTAATTGCAGGAATTATCATGTAAATTGCATTTTAAGTAAATAACTAATATTTTATTGTTTTCATATGTGTTTTTTACTTGTTTTGTTATTTGATTAAGAGACGTGGGAGGATGAACAATGCAGTGGGGAAAGCGTGGTACTGCTGAAGTATATAATTAAGAGGCATGCATGTCTCAATGTGTTTCTTCAAAAGATGGGGAAATTGACCTTTTATTTCTTTTTTTTAACTAGAGTTTAATTTCTAAATATAAAATATATAATAGATATCAAAGTTTAATTTGAATTAATATCGTATTTAAAGACGAATCACGCTTTTAAGAGTCAAATAGAGAGAGTTTTAAATTAGCTGCAATAAAAAAAATAAAATATAGGGTTATCATACAGAGTAATCTTTCAATAATTTTTTAGAATGATCGAACCATATTTCAATAGCTTTTTGATTCCGATATGCTTAAGTTTTAATTAGTATCTCGCACGTAGATGTTCGTAGTGGCGTAAACAAAAATTATAAGAGCATTTCGGTCTCTTCACTTAGCCTATAGGCCAGTGATAATCTCCAGATACGAAGCACCACTTTGCAGGTAACAGTGGTTTGGTATCTGAGTTATAAGAGAAATTAAGAAAAAGAATATAAAATGCAAAACTATAACTCTAAACTACTAATTACTTAATTACTACTAACATTCTTAATGCATTGTCACCTAATGAGGTGTGAACAACGAGGGGAGGCATTATGATGCGGACATGCAGAGGAACATATTCTCCTCACCCCCACAAAATTATTTTATAACATAATTTTAATAATTCGAATATAATATTATAACTTTAATCTTATTAATATTGAGTCAATGATAAAATATTGTATTACATAATTCTGACAAATCCAGTTTATCATAACTAATAATGGATTTTTGTTTTATAATAATGCACAGCTTCCTATAAGGGGGAACCACAAATCACATCAATTCAATTATTATGGCTCATAGAAAAAAAAAGAAAAAGAAAAAAAAGCTCAAAATAAGTCAATATTACTAAACTGCCATTAATGATTTAACTTAATTATGAAAATAAAGGATACTGTGTAGTTAGTTTAGTAGCTGTTGTTCATGTAATTCTTAAGATGTGGAAATTATTGTTCAGAATTTAGCCTGCTAAAATTATTAATTTTTAAATAATTTAATTGTTATGTACATGTTGGTGTTTTTCTTCAACAATGGCCAAACTCAAACTCTCCTCCCTCCTGGATCCCAAAAATGCCCTCAAATTAAGCCCGCTTAGGATGTGACTTAGGGGTATTTTAGTCAATTTTAGGCACTGTTAGGGTTGTAGGGAACAGAGGGGAATGGTCGAGGTTGAGTCATGTGATGGGAGGGGGATGTGATGGGTGATGATGATTGAAGGCACGTGACACTAACCAAGAATAGCATAGGAATGTTTTGAATTAAATTTTACTAATCATAGGTTTAATGGGATAATTAAGAGAATTAAATATGGTGTTAAAGGTGGTGGTTGTAGCTAAGATTCACTGGGTGATGGGGCTGGATGGCACGTGCGGATGGGTCAGAGCTCACATGAGCCTTGACTTGTGTTTAAACCATTTTTATTCAAATGAACTCATGGTAGGATTACAAAACTTAAAAAGAGTAGTACCCTACTGCTCCTGCTCATGCAACAGTTACTTATAATACGATATGAAACAGGTAAAAAAAAAAAAAAGAGTAGGTTATTTTAGAGGCAATGAAAATAAAAATTGAGATTGTTAGGTCAAGCAAATATTTATGTTTGATATTTAAAAATTATTTGATTCTATTGTTTAGTGTAATTAATATTGTTTGATAAAATATTTTATTAACAAAAATTATTATATATGATGAACATCATTTTGATATTCTTTAAAAAATTACAAAGCATTAAAAATATCAACCTGAAATTTTTTATTCTTAGACTTAAAAATTTTGTTTCTACTTTTCAATGCCACTGAAGTTCTAAATTATATTCTTTTTTAAGAACTAGAACTTAGACCAAACATGCCCTTAGCGGCTTATATTATTTAGATCATATTTGATTGAATGCGAATTTGAACAAACAAACATACTGGTTAGAGGGCGAAAAAGGTCCCACGTGCCAGATCTGACTCTTGTTGGAAGGGAATCCCCGTGAGTGGGATCGGAGGGTCATAAAGTTTTCGCCCATGTGGAAGGAAGGGATCAGATCACGTGTATCAAGAGTAAGATTGATGCTTGTATTGGCTTTTTGAGAACAAATTAATTTGTGGGGTTTTATTCATAGTTGCATATGATTAAAGAATAAAATTCTTTTGAGTATTATTTTGAAAGGAGATCTGAATCTTAGTTTGAATTTTAGAAATATAAACTTTGATTGCTTTGATAATAAATTATAGAGTATCTTAAGTTAATTATGCTCGAATTATTCCTTCAAGCTTATCAAATAAGCTTCGTTTTGTTTAAGAAAAGTCATTTATGATTCGCACGGATCAAGTTGTGAGGCACTATAAAAAGAAGTCCTATATATGAGAGGAGATTTTTAGAAAGAAATAGTTCTATTTCATTCGGCCACTTACTTATAACAACTTGACATAATTTATGAAATAGATTTTATAATACAAAATTGTTCTAAACACTTGCCAAGCAAAAAGATTGGGGCTTTTGATACAACAAAAAGTTTAATGCGAGTTTATTAATGTGTAGAGTGCGAGTATAAATGAAAGTTTGAATTTGTGAAAGTTTTCGCTTCAACTGCAGTTATATTCAAACAACATTCCTGGGCCTCTTGAGTTCGATCTAGTTGAGATGTCTTTTTTCCTGGAATATATGGGTCAAGCCTAAGTCTACCTGATAGAAGCCTAGTCAAAATAGTGGTGCATGTCTAGTTTGACTATAGATCTCCATGTTCATATTATTTTCAACTTGGGTTGGTGGGCCGAACTCAACTAACCCAGGCCCATAGTGACAAGTGATTAAATGTTTCTTTTCTTTTTCCTTCTACTTCAAACGCTTATATTTAAATAACATTTTTGTTTCAGCCAAACAATCCCTTAATCGTAATCGCACTTTTATTTTCGAGGTACGTCAAATCTTACAATGTTTTACAATTCATGTAATTTAATGATTGAATATCATTCTTGACCTCATAAATCATTCGTCGTGATCAATAAAATACAATCAAATATCACGGATACAAGTTTATAAATGCATGTAGAATTCATTTGTAAGCGTAGCTTTACTCAATTTGAGATATCAGCCAGTATAAAAGTGGAAAAAAAAATTACGCACAAAAGAGAAAAATATAGAAAAACACACCAAACCATTAATCGAAAGTACTAAAATCGTAAAAAGTTTACCTCTCTTAAAACATGATGTTGTACATACAACAAATGAAGCAAGAAGAATTTAATTTTACAACAATCAAGTTCATCCTCACCATCTTTTCTTATTGTACACTCTCTCTCATCTTTGGAGACATGAAGGGTTTCTGGTGCCTCTAACCTGCTACAGAAGGAATGGCTTCTTACATTTTTTTTCATCAATGTGCTTCATTCATCAATTGCTCCATTGTAGCCAAAGAGTAACAAAAAATAATGGTATCCATGAAGTAATGAGTTTAGGAATAATGAGTCCATTCCCATTGTTAAGTGCAATCGTCATGTTTCGTTCATGGGCCGTCGCAATTGAACCTGCAGCTAATGTTAACAAAGAGAACTTATTCAGGAAGCTGAGCTGAACATGCAGTTATTGTACTAGTTTGGCAACTATATTAGGAGTATGTTTGAGCAAACCTAGCCTACGTAACCAGTCCGGGTTAGATGGGTATGGGTGTAATCGGTTCGGTTTACCCATATGAATCAATGTACTGGCATTAGGGAATTAAAACGTCTACAAATTTTAAAATGGAAGCCTCAACACTAATATATATATATAAGCATAAAGTTATTGGTACTTGTGAGTTTTTAATTTTTGAATGTAGAAAGGTGTAGTTAGGATAATAATAATTTTTTAAAATTTAGTGGGCAGTTGGTGGAATAGTATAATGGAAAAGATAAAATTAGTCAAAATATTAGATTTAATGATGAAAAACTTACAAACATAAAATATATATATATATATATATAGGACTCGGTTCCATTTGTGGAGAAGACCAAATAGAACCGAAACCAAAAATCAAAATTTCACAAATATAAATCCAAATAAAGCCGGAACAAAAACCAATTTAACTGAACCAACTGAGATTATTTGGTTTGGTTTTCGGTTTGGAACAATTTAATTTGTTTTCCAGAATAAGAGTATTAGATCCCACTAGTAGGTATGTAAATAATTACTGATACGTACAATTTTATACTACTCTGAATATAGTTTCGAATACAGATACAAAGAAACAAAAAATCGATAGATTTCGATTTGGGCATGAATTTTTGTCTGTATCGGATCCAAACCCGAATATATTTTATATTCTATAATATATATGAATATTTAATGTTATATTTAAATTTATATTTTAAAGTTTTAAATTTTAATATAATATATTTTGAAATATATATGGTAAAAAAAAAATAATTACTTCGGATTCGGATTTCTAATTTTTGATCGAATTTAATTTTAGATATGAGTTCTCAAAATCCATCGGGCTAGGGTGAGGTAAGGATCAAATGAGATGTAAATTCAATATTTTATATAATCATAATTTTAATTATTTCTCTCGTCTTATCCTATTCAATTTACTGTTGCATTCCAAACAAGCCTTTAAATTCCAAACTGTGTCATGAAAATTGGGAACTTACCTGATTGAGAGCCATCATTGCTGTTATTATTTCCGCTACCAACACCACATGACATTTGAAATATGGCCATAACTCCTTGCATGAGCCCTGGGTTGTACCCTTGAAAATTGGACATAATCCCATTTACGCAGCCCATCATAAGCATCATTTGCCCAAAGCATGGCCCACTGCATAATCCCGCGGTCGCAGTCGCATTAGCCGCCGAATTAGCGGCCGTAATGTTGTTCTTGTAAGGGATTAACCCAGGGGGAGCAGGAGGAGCACCAGTGGTGTGGTTACTAGTAGTAGTGGCAGTACTTGCATTTGCAGTTCCATTCACGTTTATTCCCATCGATTGGAGGCACGCATTGATCACCTACAAGTTTAATTTAAGTGTAAAGTAAAGATCGAGTTGTGCGAGGACCGTTCGATGAAACTTTTCTATTCTGAGAAATAGTAGTTGAGTGTTTTGCAATGCAAAAGATGCAATTCGAACTTTTGCTTATGTCATTTGTAAGGATTTTAAGAAAGAGAAGTGTTTGCTGATCAAATTTTTTAAAATAATTCTATTCAGACAACATTTATTACTGTAGTTTTTGGTGATTATCATATAAAAGTAAAGATGTGCTTACAGTACGGTTGTCAAAGCAAAGAGCTGCAGTTGCTACAATCTGAATTGGATCTTGCTGTGCTGCATCATAAAATGAAAAGAGAGATTTAGGTAAAACTTTTTATTATCTCAAACACCAAAAAAAAAAGAAGAAGAAATGATTGATCACAACTTTAATTGTGATAAGATTAAGATGGGCCATCCTATGCTATAAGGGTGTTACTTTATAAGTTGTTATTAAATGTTCACTACACTAAAATTGATAGAGAGAAAATTTGTTTCTTCCAGAAAATAAAAGAAAAAAGATAAGAAAGAGAACAAAGATAATGAGAAGAGTGACTTAATTTATAAGAGGAGAGAAGTTAAATTACCTCTACAACGGGAACAAGTAATGCAAAGTAGAGCAGCTGCAAAGAATAAGTGCTTTAGAGAGAGAGAAGCCATACGAAAAAAAAAAGGGAAAAATTTGAAGAAGGAATAGCTTCTTCAACAAGAGAAATAATGAGCACTATTTCACCTCCATCTTAGGTTGTATGTATATATAAGCAACCCTATTACATGCACTGTTAACATTAATTAGAAGGGAACTATTATCCAACCTTACGTACACTTGCCCGTGAATCTTAATTTACACCAAGAAACCTATCGCTTTCAAATAGGAAAAGTTATGACAATTTGTACGTAATTTCTTATTTCTCATCATATTATCTTGCACAGTATACTAAGCTCTTTTAATTACGTAGGGATCATAGTTCAAAATTTTCATCAATCATAATAGTTATGCTTGTTTAGTCTTATTTGTATTTCTACTTTCAGTAACAGCGATATTATAGCTGTTTATATTAAAAATATGAAAGTTTAAAACTTTTATTATTGTAAGAAAGAGAAATAAGATTGTGTCATCTAAAAGCAAAAGCTCCAATTTAGATCTTTCTATCTGTCGTTGCAGAGAAGATTTTTTTTTTAAGAAAAAAAGATAGAATGTTATACTCTATATTTTTTATCTTTTAAAAAATTAATAAACTTAGCTGAAAATATTTGACATCTAGAATTCAAATTTGAGATGTTAGACACTAACGATCAACATTTTGCCACTTATATTAAAAGAATAATTGCTGTAAAAAAAAACTATTGGGAGGAATTCAATATGATATTTCTTTTGATAATATATCAAATAATACTTCATCAAATAGCAATTCACCCAAGGTAGATCCTTGGTAGGTTAAAAGTCCTATTCAACATTGCTTGTGTGTTGTAATTATTTTGTAAAATGTCAACCATTTGTGTTAAAACCATATATTGGTAGCTATTACTATGGTTACATCAACAGTAATTAGTCACATCATTTATCATTTAATTTGGCATTAGTACTTGAGATTTTTCAATTCTAGGTAGTAATATATGAGCTCATAAGGAGGTGGGTGGTGGAGTGTTTCCAATAATTCCGCATTGGCAAACCTAAAGTTAGTTTTTGGTAGTTTTTATTTAAGGGAGGGGATGCAGAGTTTGGTACACAACAATCAACAAACTTTCACTTGTTTCAAAGACTTTGTTTCTTCACAAGAACCCAATAATCAAACCTAAACAAGGCTTCATAACTCCCACTTCAGGAATTTGTCTCATCACATATTGCTTTGCATATTTTTCTGGGTGGGTTGATAGTGACCCCTCTTTAACTGACCCCCAATAGGGTACATGGTGTACTTTTATCTAGCTTAGAAAATTTTAGAAATTGAATGTTTGATTGACAAAACATTCTGAACTTTTGCAGCAACAAAAATCAGAAATAAATTTCTAAATTCCAAAATTATATTAAAATTTATTTTAAAGTTTTTGCTTCTAATTTTTGTGTAGCATGAGACTATTGATTAGATTTTAATAAAATAATAGCACGTACTTTTTCGAACAATATTTTTTTTGGGCCAATGTAAATCACAACTTCTACACCACCATATGATCTTTATTTGTCTACATCCAATTACAGTGCACTCAATAAAAAAATATATTACCGAAAGTGCAATATATATTTCTCGAACTGGAAGTTAACTAAGCCGAATTGTTTAGACACATCCAATACGGCTAGATTATGCTGTAGAATCTAAACTTTCCAAGTTCAAGTATCTAATTCAGAAGCACTATATGAAGTAAAATGAAAAAAAATCTATTCTATTACAGTAAAGGAGGGTTGAGGACCTCACGACGACACGTGCGCCCCCCCCCCCCCCCCCCCCCCCCCGCCCCTCCCCACACCCCAACTATCCACTTCTCTCTCTCTATATATAACTAGTTACTACCCCGCGCTACGCCGCGGCATTACTGAGTTAGTAAAATTTAGAAAAAATGAATAGAATATTCAAAATATAACAAAAATTGTTAGCAAAATCTTCAAATTATTAAAAAGTGTACTAAATTACAACAAACCACAACATAACAAAACGAAGTTAAAGAGTTGAAATATAGTTCTTGATTGAAAGTACAAATTTTTTATAATTATTTATTTGCATAATGTAAATCTAAATAAGTTATGTTGGAATATGATTCTGCATTATTTGTCTTCACTTGCTTCTTCACTTGCTTGAGCATTATCACTTGCTTGAGCATCATCACTTGATTGAGCATCATGAGAAAATCTATAGGTGGAAGAAGGAAATTACTAAAAAGAAGAGAATAAAGAGGAAGATAATTTTAAATATAAATAAAAAAATTAATTGTTATTACCTAATACACTGCCTTTTTGCCAATAGAACTCGATCTAAATTTTCCACATGAACTACACGACTGTCATTTTTAAAAATTTAAATATTAAAATGGCAAAAGTATATTATATCAAATGAATGAAATAAATATAAAATAAGGATCCATGTATGCTGAAAACTTCCCATCTGTATCAATAGTTATTTCACAGGGTGGCATCTCCATCCCAAGCCCCTGAACAATTTCCCGTAGCATTTGAGTGCACGAAAGCTCGATAATCCTCATTGTGTGAGCTGCACGGGGACCAAATGTAAAAAGGGAAGGAAAAGAGAGTTGGAAGAAATATAAGTATGTACGATAACCGGAAATGTATGTATTTTCTTAGGCAACTCTTGTGAAGAAACTTGGGTTGTGAACTGCATACTAATATAGGCATCGTATTAATTATGTCAAATAACCAATCTATAGCATGTTTCTAGGCAACCTGTGAAGAAATTTGGTCTGAAAATTGCATACTAATGCATGCATTTTTCTCAATCATGTGAAGCAACAAATTCCTGCATGGCGGCAGACAACTTAAGAAGAGAATCGGTTCCACAAACCATAGAATCGAGCGCCGCAATACGGAACAAATAGGATTAGGAAAATAGAGGAGGGAACTAAAAGCAAGTAAAAAATTTCAGCACCAAATCAAATAGGATCAGGGAAAATAGAGAAAGAAACCCAAAGGAAGTAAAAATTCTGGGAAAAAAACGATGGACAAAGAGGCTCAGATTGATTGATGCATAGTACGAATGCATCTTATTTCGCATTGAATAACAGTTAAGTTGCATATCATTCTGTGTAGAAAAGTAGTTCAAAAATTTAATGCATTTCCTTAAACATATATAAAAAAAAAAAAACAAATCAACAGTTTGAAGGGCCAAGTGGTATAATACAAAACCAAGTAGGTTTAGAGAAATAGAGCAGGAAAGGCAAAAAGCAAATAAAAAATTACGGGAAGGCGATCTTTAGCACCGAAAAAGACAAATAGAAGGTAGAGAAGTGAAGAATTTTAAAATTTTGTTAGAAAAGCAGGAAAACACATTCAGAGGAAAAAAAATTGAACCAACAATAGGTATCAATGAATAAAAAGACATGAATTTGGAGTTTTACTGCTGGAGCATTCTAGTGAGAAAGAGTAACCAACTATTTTTGTTATCCTCTAGATGTTTCTTTTTTTTTTTTTTTTTTTGCAAGAAGTCCTGCACACAACCCCCCTCCCTTTTTATTCCTTGGTTTTTCATAGTATCACAAATCATCATCGCCTCAACCAAACAACTCGAGAATATAAAAAAAGCATAGAGCATCAAAGAAAGAAAGCACACAGGAGAAAAGCATTCAAGTATGTCTTTAGGCGAAAACCAATCAAATATCGAACTAATATATGCTTTAGATGTTTGATTGCTAGACACATATTCTAGTCCAATCCTTTTTTCATCTAAAGACTGGACGAAAGCCAATGAGTGTATGCCTCATAATTTTCAGAACTTGCAACTTTTCTTTTTTGGCTCCCTTTTTTTCATCCAAATGCACTGCAACATATTCTCTAAAGGCAAATGAATGTTATTCATAATGGCTTTTCCTCTAAGAAGGCACCACAAGCACACAAATCCACACAACAAAACTGCACATTGTAGATTAAAGGCATCGCAAATCGAACGCAAGCAAAGGAATCACAGGAAATAAAACAGCAATCACGCATGAATGTACCATCATGTTAATTATGTCAAATAACCAATCTATAGCATGTTTCTAGGCGATCTGTGAAGAGATTTGGTCTGAAAATTGCATACTAATGCATGCATTTTTCTCAATCATGCGAAGCAACAAATTCCTGCATCGCCGCAGACAACTTAAGAAGAGAATCGGTTCCACAAACCATAGAATTGAGCGCCGCAACACGGAACAAATAGGATTAGGAAAATAGATGAGGGAACTAAAAGCAAGTAAAAAATTTCAGCACCAAATCAAATAGGATCAGGGAAAATTGAGAAAGAAACCCAAAGCAAGTAAAAATTCTGGGAAAAACGATGGATAAAGAGGCTCAGATTGTTTGATGCATAGTACGAATGCATCTTATTTCGCATTGGATAACAGTTAAGTTGCATACCATTCTCTGTAGAAAAGTAGTTCAAAATTTTAATGCATTTCCTTAAGCATATTATAAAAAAAAAAGAAAAAAAAATCAACAGTTTGAAGGGCCAAGTGGTATAATACAAAGCCAAGTAGGCTTAGAGAAATAGAGCAGGAAAGGCAAAAAGCAAGTAAAAAATTACGGGAAGGCGATGCACGAAGAGACTCATATTGATCGAGGCATAGTACGCAGGCATCTTCTTTAGCGCCGAAAAAGTTGGCAAGTTACATGGTATTCTCGGTAGACAAACATTTAAAAAAGTAGAGATACATAAGGAGAAAATAGCACATGCATATAAGAAGTACCCCCACATCCAAAAAAGTAATCAGTCAAGAAAAGGACGCAAAAAATAAGAGCATGAAGGGGGGAAAAAAGAACAGTCCAGAAAGGAAGTAAAAAAAAAAAATAGTGAGGAACAAATAGAAGGTAGAGAAGTGAAGAATTTTAAAATTTTGTTAGAAAATCAGGAAAGCACATTTAGAGGGAAAAAAATTGAACCAACAATAGGTATCAATGAATAAAAAGACATGAATTGGGAGTTTTACCGCTGGAGCATTCCAGTGAGAAAGAGTAAGCAACTATTTTTGTTATCCTCTAGATGTTTCTTTTTTTTTTTTTTTGCAAGAAGTCCTGCACACACCCCCCCTCCCTTTTTATTCCTTGGTTTTTCATAGTATGACAAATCATCATCGCCTCAACCAAACAACTCGAGAATATCAAAGAAGCATGGAGCGTCAAAGAAAGAAAGCACACAGGAGAAAAGCATTCAAGTATGTCTTTAGGCGAAAACCAATCAAATATCGAGCTAATATATGCTTTAGATCATTGATTGCTAGACACATATTCTAGTCCAATCATTTTTTCATCTAAAGACTGGGTGAAAGCCAATGAGTGTATGCCTCATAATTTTCAGAACTTTCAGCTTTTCTTTTTTTTGCCTCCCTTTTTTTTTTTCTTTTTTCCGCGCGATTCCTACTGAAGCCTACGCTTCTTTCGAACCCCGGCCTCCAATTAGAGGGAAGGGGGGAAGCAGCTTATCCAAGACATAACCAAGCCCCCAAATGCACTGCAACATATTCTCTAAAGGCAAATGAATGTTATCCATAATGGCTTTTCCTCTAAGAAGGCACCACAAGCACACAATTCCACACAACAAAACTGCACATTGTAGATTTAAGGCATCGCAAATCGAACGCAAGCAAAGGAATCACAGAAAATAAAACAGCAATCACGCATGAATGAACCATCACCAAGAATAAGTAAGTAGAGAAGGCGTACTAAACAGAGCAGAAGGCAAAGGAGCAGATCGAGAAAGAAGGAAGGGAGCTGCACACAAATCGCAAGAAACTTTCTGTTGTGACCTACAAAATACAGGAAGAAAGAGTGGAAAATATCAGCACAAGTTCATATATTAACTGTTGCAGGAACCAAATAATTAACCAAGAAAGAGAAATTAAAGAATACCTGCAGAATTAAAGGGCTCCGAGATCCTTCTAATTACAGTGTCCTACCAAATAAAAGTAACACACTATTTTAGTTAATCCTACATAGAAAAAGTTTAGAGAAAAGCTTAGAGGAATACTCAACCTTTCCATGAAAACATGAGCAATCTTCTGTTCTTCTAAGAACTGAACACTTATATTTATAGCATTTATAGCACACAATACAATATGCATCATAAGAAGCAAAAACCTTCAGGGATAGGCCAAATGTGTATAGCAGTGAGTAGTAGGTGATGACGGCGACCAATCCCATCATCACCGGCCACCAGCACTGCCAACATTTCTGAGAAAAGAGAGCAAAACAGCCTGGCAACATTTCTGAGAGAGGAGGGAAGAGCAGAGAGAGGAAGAAAGAGTGAGCGAGTAATAAATGAGAGCAGAGAAGTGAGGGGGGCACCGGTCTGAGACAGCACCGAGCAAGTATGATCGTACCATCAATTTCATCAATTTCAGGTAGAATGGTACATGACATACATCCCAGATCACAGAGGAGCCGCACGACGCATGACGCATGGTAAGCATTCTCTCGAATACTTGGTGAGCAACATACACCACCGCAAGCATTCTCTCAAACAGTTGGTGAGCAAAATGCTGGCACCGTACAGATCGGTTATAGTCAACCGAATGAGGTGACGCAACAGTAAGGGGAGAGCAAGTGAAGAGGGAGGACGGTCAGAGGAGAGGGTACCATCAAAATCAACGAAGATTACACTCACAAAAACCCAAGGACGACAAAACCCACAGAGAAGCAGCACGGAGCCCAGCCGAGGATGAGAAAGAGGGAGGGGGGCGAACGGGCGGTAGCGCGCAGGCCCATACGATCCGCCGAAGGATGTGACGGAACAGTAAGAGGAGAGGCCCAAGGACAACAAAACCCACAGAGAAGCAGTACGGAGCCCAGCCGAGGAGGAGACAGAGGGAGGGGGGCGAACGGGCGGTAGCGCGCAGGGACGTACGATCCGCGGAAGGATGTGACGGAACAGTAAGAGAAGAGGAGGCGAAGAAGGAAGGCGGTCAGGGGAGAACGTGGGAGTGCAAGGGGAAGAGGAGCCTCTGCAAATCTGGTGAGCCGTACTGTAGCAGTAGGTTGTGTAGCAGTAGGAGAGAAAGAGGAAGGGTTGTGTAGCAGCAGGAGAGAGAGAGAGCAAGCTGGCAAAGTGGAGGGCGAGGAGGAGCAAGGAGAGATCGACACGTAAGACAGTTAAAACTCACGATTCATGTCTTTTTATTGATAATAATAATAATAATAATAATATATATGCGATCTAAATAATAAAATTTAATGGGATAGATGCGATCTAAATCATATAAAATGTTTATGTACAAAAAAATATATACATAATTTAATTTTTTGTAATAGAATTAAAATTTTAGTAATATGGTATATAATATTTTTTACATCTGATGTACAAAAAAAAATTATTTTTTTGTATCTTATTTTTTTCAACTATGATAAATTATTGTCCACACTGTCTCCCGCCATGAACGAACCGACCCCACAATGAGTGGTGGTCATTTATGATGCAGATCGAGTTTGTTTGAATTTTGTATTTGAAATCAGATTTGTAGGTTAATGGCTTCCAGCAGACTCAAGAATCTGCCGTTAATTATCCCACACTTGCAGTGTTAAGAAACTCTCGATTAAGAGACCAAAAATAAATGCTGATGATGAAAGAGACCGAATTTTTATTGATATGGCTTTCGAGTACATGGCTTAAACAGGGGCATACCCCCACTGTACATGAGTGAGATGCTCAATTTATACACTTGGTGGCCCTTCGAAAATGGGTGGCGGTCGAATGGGGTTGAGTTTGATATGATTTGGGTTGTTTAGTTTAGTGACTTTTCGGTCATTTGAATTTGGTTGTTTGGATTTGGGTTTAGTTTAATGACTTTTCGGTCGTTTGAATTTGGTTGTTTGGATTTGGGTTTAGTTTAATGACTTTTCGGTCGTTTGGATTTGGTTGTTTGGATTTGGGTTTAGTTTAATGACTTTTCGGTCGTTTGAATTTGGTTGTTTGGATTTGGGTTTAGTTTAATAAATTTTCGGTCGTTTGGATTTTGGTTTAGTTTAATGACTTTTCGGTCGTTTGAATTTGGATTTAGTTTAATGACTTTTCGGTCGTTTGGATTTGGGATTAGTTTAATGATTTTTCGGTCGAATGGGTTTGTGAGTCGATTAAGTTTACTCAGCAGATTCATTTGGAGTTAGCTCGGTTTAAACTCTTGATTTGTTTCAGTTCGAGTAGAGCTGGTTTACTTGATTTGGATCATCCCTGAAGTTCGGTTTGAACCATTGTTTGGGTTGGGTTCAAATTGAATTGGTTTGAACATTTTGTATTTGATTTGAGCTGAGCCGGTTTAGGCTTTCACTTGATTTGTCCCTTTTGAATTTGATTTGAGTCGAACCGTTATACTTTGATTCAGAACCCTTTGAGACATGGTTTAGGTCAAACCCTTATGACTTTGTTCGAGACCCTTTGAATTCGATTTGGGTCGTGCCCTTATAATTCGGCTCAACTTGGACCCTTCTGCAGTTCGGTTTGGTTCGGATCGTAACCTTATGGTTTGGTTCAAGATCCGTTTGAACGTGAAAGTTCATTGCATTTGGTTTGGATTGAACCTTTATGGTTTGATTTAAGACGCCATGGGAGTTTGGTTTGAGTCATCCTCTTTGCGGTTTGGCTCAAAACCCTTTGACTTTGATTTAGGTTCGAGCTGGTGCATGGTCCAGTTCATATGATTCCACTCAGATTCGATTTAGGTTGAACTGGCTTATGATTTGGCTTGGCTTGTCTTGATCCTCTCTCGGTTCAATTTGGGTTGAATCGGTTTGTAGCTCGAATTGAATCTTTTATGGTTCAGTTTAAGTCGAACCGGCTTATGGTTTGATTCGGTTCAGCTTAAACCTCTTGTAGTTCGTTTTGGGTTGGAACCAACTTCAGTTCAAGTTGAATCTTTTACGACTTGGTTTAAGTAGAATCGTCTTGTCATTCGGTTTGACTTGGCTCATCCTCCTGTGATTCCGTTCAAATTGAACCGACTTGTAATTTGGTTCGGCTCGGCTTGGGCCTCCCGTGGTTCTATTTGGGTCGAATCGACAAGTTGAATCCTTTATGGTTTGGTTTAAACCGAACCGACTTGTGGTTCAGTTTGGTTCGAACCTCATGCAGTTCAGTTTAAGTTGAATCCGCTTAGGTCCAAGGTGTATCCTTCATGGCTCTGTTTAGGTCGAGCCGTCTTGTAGTTCGGTTTAGTTTGGCTCGGTTCTCCTGTAATTCCATTCAAGTTGAACTGGCTTGTAATTTGATTCGGCTCGGTTTGGGCCTCATGTGGTTCTGTTTGGGATGAACCGATTTCAATTCACGTTGAATCCTTTACAGTTTGGTTCACTATTTATCTCGATCACATTCGTTCCGAATTATGCCCATAGGGTTTAGTTGGCAATCCGGTTTAAATCGAATTGAGTCGAACCGGGTCTATCACGAAGATGGCGGTTTGATCGAGTCGAGCCGTGCCTATCACGAAGATGGTGGTTGGCTCGACCAGTGCCTATCACGAAGATGGCGATTTGATCGAGTCGAGCCGTGCCTATCACGAAGATGGTAATTGGCTCGACCGGTGCCTATCACGAAGATGGCGAGTCAAGCCGTACCTATCACGAAGATGGCGATTGGCTTGACCGGGGCCTATCACGAAGATGGCGGTTTGATCGATTCGAGTCGTGCCTATCACGAAGATGGCGATTGGCTCGACCGGTGCCTATCACGAAGATGGTGGTTTGATCGAGTCGAGCCGTGCCTATCACGAAGATGACAGTTGGCTCGACCGGTGCCTATCACGAAGATGGCGATTTGATCGGGTCGAGTCGTGCCTATCACGAAGATGGCAGTTGGCTCGACTGGTGCCTATCACGAAGATGGCGATTTATTTTTGTAATTTTTATTTTTTTTATCTTATTATTATTCTTTTTTTTCGGTGGGTTTGATCGTGTCGGGTCTATCACGAAGATGGCTGCTCGATCGCACCAAAGGAACGGTTTGGTTTAAATCGCCATGTTCCGACTGTGTCGAGCCCATCATGAAGATGACCGCTCGGTAAAAAAAATAATAATAGTCTAATGTTTGGTTTGATTGTGTCGAGCCTATCGCGAAGATGGCCGCTCGATCGCACCAAAAAAGACGGTTTGGTTTGGAATAGGGATTTGTGTGTCGAGCCTATCACGAAGATAGCTGCACAATCAAATCGGTTGGAGAAGCGTCGTCATGTCGTTCGACGCACGTCTTGAGGAGACAGGTGTTCAGTGGATATGCACGCACGACATAGTAACGATCCAATGCCGGATTTGATCAGTCGAGCCTATCACGAAGATGGCCGTACAATCAAATCGACAAAAAGTCGCCACTGTGTCGTTTGTGCACGTACACCGACCCGCCCGCCGTCATCTTGGTGGTAGGATAGTCTTGTAGCCACCATTGTTGCCACAATCGAAGAAGGAAGAAGAGACCATGAGACCTCCTCGCACATCGTTGTCGTCGTCGTCGTCGCCATCATGACCGCCGTCGAAGGAGGGAGAGGAGGCCATGAGACCTCATCGCACATCGTTGTCGTCGTCGTCGCCACCATGGCCGTCGTCGCCGCCACCGTCGTGCATTCACTTTTATTTTATTTTATTTATTTATTTCTTTTTTTTTTTAAACCTCCTCCTTTTTTTTTTTGAATCCAATGACCCAATTTATAGTGATTTTAGGACCTCTTCGTTTTGGAAAACATTTCAAAAAATTTCAAGATATAAGGCAACGATATATTTTTATTTTTTTTCCTTTTTTTATTTCTTTCCTTTTTCCTTTTCAATTTTGAATTTCAAATTTTATATCTCATTCCTTTTCTTTTTTATTTACTTCTTTCCTTTTTCTTTTTTCAATTTTGAATTTCAAATTTTATATCTCATTCCTTTTTTTTTTTCTTTTTTTTTTTTTTTTCTTTGCTTTCTTGACTATGGGTCATCAAGGGCAAGTATCAATCAATTAACATTTAATTTTTTTTTCATCCATTTTCATATTTCTTTTCTTTCCTTTTTCTTTTTCAATTTTGAATTTCAAATTTTTTTTTTCTCAACACACACCTGATATATTAGTACATTACATGCATTGAATTTATTTTTTTAATACTAATATTGTAAAATTAAAATATAATCTAATTTATGTGATTTACACCATATATACATATATTTTTAATATCAATATTATAAAATTAAAATATAATCTAATATATGTTATCTACACCATATAAAAACTCTATATATAAAAAATTACAAAGTGTAGATTTTTATAATAAAATTTTAAAAATTTTGTTTATAAGATTTATTCATACACATAGTGCATGAAATAATTTCTTCCTACTATTTTATTTCTCTTTTATTTATTAATTTATATAAATTATTTTAATAGATTTCTTTCAATCTTTTTTTACATAAGTCTTTATAAAATAATTTAATTACTAATAAGCTAGTATATAAATTTACATTACACATATACCAATTTTAATTATATTTATTTAAATAAATTTAATTATTAAATTATGTTTATATAACTTTATTCAATTAATAATTAGACTAATAAAATTATATAAATTTATAAAAAAATTAAAATTTATTATTAAAATATTTTTATATCCGCTTTTCCACTAGTATGTATACATAAAGTTCAGCTAGCTAAATAATTAATACTATCTTTTGTTTTAAAGTGAATTATATAAACGAAAACAGTAAATGTGGGCCCAGCCCAATGAGGCCCAAAGTTTCATTTTGGCTCAGGGCCTAAATTAGTTGGGCTCAGCTATAATGGACTCGGATCGGATTTTGCTTGGGTCTTGCTCGATCCTATACAGGATATTGGGGCGGGTAATTAAAATGGCCCAAGAACAGATTTTTCTTCGGAACATTTGTGTACTAACATATGATGCTTAACAAATAAAAATTGTTTAAAAATAATTTAATTCAACTGGTACTTTTTAATGTACGAACCATAGAGGATCATAGGTCCATTTTTTATATCACTATTGGTTGTTTTTTAAAAATATATATTTTTTTAAGTTGGTTTGGGTTAACAATTACGTGTTCTATTGAATTGTACAAGGGAATAATTAAGACTAATTTCTTATTCAAATGGTTGTATAAAAAAAAAAGGAAAGGAAGAAAACATCCAAATTTGTGTAGTAGTCAAATTGTTCATCGACGTTCCGTTGACTATCATGTTTTATGTAAAATAATTTTTTTAGAGCACGTCAATGTCTACTTATGATCGCAATAATAAGTACATTTTAAATTTGATAATTGTGATAGAAAGTAAAATATTGTTTGAAAATACTTTAGATGACAAAATTAAGAACAATAGGCCTGATTACAAAAGAAGAATACTATACTACTTAGCGAGCTTATTTAATATTGATTATTCAAACGTATACATAAGTAAAACAATAAAAAAGTTCCTAATTTTGGTTTGTGACAATTTTGAATACTCTAAATCAATTCAAGTGTTCAACTATTATTTTTGAGGAGGAAACTCTGGTGCGAACTCGGATAAATATGTGTACATGTAGTTGCACACATTGTTCTAAATGTGTTTGGAGCATGACTTCTGAAGCAACTTCTTTACTACGAAAATAAATAACGAGTTAATTAGGTATTTAATAAAATAAAAACATGGTGCCTTTATTTGGATAAAGTACTAAAATAATCAAGCATCTAAATATCTAAAAGTAGGATATTGAATTTGTAACTTCAATTTCTGGAAAAAGTTATTGATGCCTACTAAAATAGCTTTCTACAAACAACACTTATACACAAATTCCAAATTATCATGTAAGTGCATATATGCATGTTAGAAGATGTGTATTACATGTGTATTATGTACGTACTTTACAGATGATGTAAGTGCATATATGCTATCTAATCAAAGTTGGTCTCTGTTTTCTATCAAAGTCATGTTCTTTTCGTACAACATATATATGGAGATCGAGCAATTAAACAATCAATTCTAAAATTCCAATTGACAATGCAAGTTACCATTTTGTATCAGCAGCTGGTCATGATTAGTCAATCTCATTGCTTCACTATCCATTCTCAGTGATGAATTATTATGCTACAAGTCTTTTAATATTACAGGGAATAAAAAAGTACACTTAGTTACACCAAAATATTTTTATTGGGCTATTCTGGTCAGTTTGGTAACTAATGACAGGCCTATGAGTTAACCAAACAGCAATAGAAAATAATTAACCTGCAGGATATATCGAAATTAATATAACAAATGAATTGGTTCAGTTTGGTGTGCACTTCATACTTTCATATTGTTGGAGTTCATGCATATACATAAGTAGGCAATGTCATCAAAACCGTGGCCCCTTCATCTCTCTCTCTCTCTCTCTCTCTCTCTCTCTCTCTCTCTCTCTGTGAGGTGTTGAAGTGAGAAGCCCTTGTCAAAATGGCTTCGTCTCCTTCTCTGAAAAACTGGTGCTTCTACATATATATGGCTCTAATTTGCTTGTCCATTTCTCGGTGCAATGCAGGTTTTTGTTACTTAAAAGTAGTTTCTTATCATCAACTAGATGGCAAATAAGTTTAATTAGTACCAGTAAGATACATTTTATTTATTGTTATTGCTTTTTCTGAAATATGATTAGTTGTCTACCCCAAGCGAGATATATATATATATATATTCTTTGATTATATTATTAATTGATCCAAAGACGAGAGTATATTATATATGGTTTTGCTCGTTGTGGTCATCATAACCATTACATGAATAGTATGAACTTATGCAGATGCAGTGGCTGGAGAAGCTGGAAAAGAAACGCTGTGCTTCGAAGACCACTACGTGAGTACATGATCGTAGCACATGAATTATGAAACAATTATATTAATTACCTATGATTATGATCTCAATCTTGCTTCATGCACGCATGGTAGCATCCCTCATGCTAATTTATTTTTCTGCATGTACGGTAGTGTAATTGAAACTTAATTAAACATGCCATTGAACGTAGAAATTTTTTTTTTGAGTTTGTATTTCTTATTATACTATTCCCTTGGGATAACAAAAATTACACTCACATAATATACCTTTGAAAAATGAATTTGAGCAAATATAATTGTTCAAAAATGAATAGGTCTTAATATAGTTCTCTTCATATCTCTTTTATTGGCCAAAAGATATACAACAGCTGCGAGGACAACTACAGATTGAAAGCAGAAGGGACTATCGAGGTCGCACCGGAGGCGACCGACGAGTACTGCAAGGGGCCGTGCTTCGGGGAGACGATGCACGTGCTTTTATGCATCGGCGAAGTGCTGCATGGTGAATTCCGGTTCGAGAACGGCGCATCGGTCGAAGACGCACTTCATGCTCTCCAAAGAGGGTGTAGCCACACTGATAAAAGAGGTGACTATCATTTTTTCTCTCTCTCTTTTTTTTTTTTTTTGACTGTAAGATACTGGATGATTTTTCTAGTCGTCGCCGCGATACCAAGAATATATAGCTTTGATTTCTCAAGTTTTGATCAATAAGGTTGTGCCATGGGTTTGAATCATGAAAATTTTGTTTCTGTTTAGGAGACTTCAACGACGTTACGGAGCGCCCGGAAGGCGACGACCACCATCACGACGCTGAAAATGGCAACGAACACGGAGACGAAGAGCACCACCATGAAGAGGGAGACTTCTATGGCCATCCTGGTGAACTCGGATACTATGATAATGGCAGTAAACAGGACATGATCTCCACCGTCCGTTCGATGATGATGATGATGTTCTTGATCAGTGGGGTTCTGCTTCTATTGAGTTAGTGACGCACGCGTACTGCTACTCTTGTTCGCAATTAAATGAGAAGTGGTATCGTCGTATGATTGTTCCACAATTTCCTTCAAGAATTAATAGTAATTAGTTGTGACTTATAAGAGTTTTACTGTCGATTTAAATATATATACATATATATATATTAGTGTTGGTAAGGGCATGTTTGACACCATTTTGCTTCGATAGATTTTTACTTTTTCCATTAGAACATTTAAGTTGAGAAATTGTTATTGAGCACCCAGCCAACTAAATCAAATAGTACGTACCAATACCAACCTCCGAACAGGCAACAAGCCTCATCCTACCACATGGATTTTAGTTATTGGTTGCCAAGATGGAGAAGAACAATCATTAATTTATAATAATACCTCTTATTATTAATCTATATTAAATTCGGAGCCTTATTATTTGATATACCTCCCGTAATTGAGCCGACATAAACATCCCACCCAAAATAATACTTGTCCTGGTTACCAAAAGACCAAAAAAGAAAGTGCTGTCTATGTACCCTACGCCAACTGGTTGGGTAAGAAAAACTAGAAGAATAAGAATATGCCTCTCGCATCTCACCAACATTCTTAAAATTCCCACGGGAAATAATTTGGTTCGTCTCTAACTTGTCGTGCAGACAATGCGTCAGCTATCCTGGCACTCGAATAACAGCAAATCAGATTCAGTGGGAAAGAAAACAAACTTTATCCGGTAAAACAAACATATTTACTCACGAGTAGAAACCGGCTTCAAATTCCATACACTCGCACCTTATTCCTTCTAACAAATGGTCACCACAAGCTCAAAATTTCCAGCTCGAAAATTTACAACGACTAAAATGCACTTGTGCTTCATCATGGACACACGGCGCAAGTGAGATATTACACTACAAAATAAAAGGCACATCGCGAGTTATCCTAGTAGGCAATAGCAATGGTTGTTGCACTAAAAGCCTAGCAATGGTCTTAAGTACTAGATTTTCAAGACCAGTTCATAATCAATCGCCGATCAGCATTAAAATTCAACACACACAAGTTATAAATCAATTCACTAGGAGAAAATTTTACTATACCCTTCTACACTGGATAAATTAAAAAGAGTGCCACAGCACTACTCTGGAGGAGCACGACACCATAGAACTATGAATCATCTTTCTTGGGTGTGGTATATCAGATATCGGCTAGCCCAACGAGTTTCTTGTAGAATATGCGGTTATCTCTCGCAGAATTGCTCTCAAACAGAGCACTCTGTACCATTTCCTATTTATACAAAAACATGGGATTAGAGTGAACAAAAAAAAAAGAGTCAAACCCAGTTCAGCATGTTCATTTGGTATATAAAATAGTATTACTACTAACCTTGATATCCCTATGGGAAAGGAATTTTCCTAGATTATGAATAATGCACCTCAAATCTTCTACCTGTAACGAGTAAATTCAGTATTACTTATTGAAAGATATGCCATGAAACATTCCAATAAAGGAAATGATTAGAGTTACTTACTGTAACGTAGCCCACTCTATTTTGATCGAAGTACCTAAATGCCTAAGAAGATGAATACCAGAGCCACATCAAAGGCAATGTTTCAGACAAAACAGAGTAATATATAATGAACAAAGTGCTTAAATGCTTAGTTTGGTCTGGCTTTTGAAACGACTTCTTTATTCCAAGAAGCAAAAGCCACATGCTGGGTAAAAACCCTAAGATTTTGCCTTGACAGATGTCGAAATGAGCTGTTAGGCAAACAAAAGCAAAAGCTTTACTTTGTAGCTTCTGCTTACGCGGCAAGAAGCTGTTAGGGGAGTTCAACAAGAAAAGGCAGTCAACAATTCTTCAAGGAACTCTACTCAGCATGCATAAATTCCAGAAAAAAAGAATAAGAAGGAAAAAAAAAATTGGAGCCGACAGGTACCTGCAATAGTTCCTTATCAACAACATCCTCCTCTGCCATATCTTTCTTCTCTGATGCAGTTTGTTTATCCCCTTTAGCATCAGATTTTTCATCCATCCGTGCCGCTTTTTGAGTACTCTTCCCTTTTGTACCAGATTTTTCATCAGCCTTTGCAGTTTGATCTAAGTTTTGCTCATTGACAATTTCTTTCCCAGCCTCTACATTATCTGTTTTGTTTGCATTTGCATCCTGCAGAATGAAAAAAATATATCAAAATGTTGAGAACTTCCAAGCTTCTGATGAAGAAAATCCTACTAAAATAGTAGAACAAGAGCCCCCAAGAAGAATTCTATAGAAAATAATAGAAAACTGTTAAACCATGCAGCATTAGAAGAGTGCTTCAATATTTTAGAATAACACAAAAAAGAAAGGATAAAATGCAGAAAACCTTTCTCTCAAAAAAAAAAAAAAAAAATGCAGAAAACCCCCACCGATTTATCATAACATTAAACTTAACCTCCAATAAATTTTAGGGGATTTTCTAAAGATCTCTCATCAAGTGGGCATTGTGGAAAACATGATAGTTCGAAAGAGGATTATGCACATTTGCCTGAAAACAGAAAATGGGAGAAAGAATAATTACATCCTGATCTGCAGTATCATTTGAAGCAGCGGCAGCATCATCCATTTCCTGATCCTCCTCAACAATTTCCTCTGGATCTTCTTCTTCTTCCTCTTCTTCATATTCAATATCATCATCTTCAATTTTGTTTTCCATTTTTGGCTCAACTGGGGCAGTACCACTTGCATCTAGAGCCATATTCTCTTCATTAGCATTTTGGTTTGATGCATCCTTTTTTTCGGATTTTGTAGGGTCATTTTCTGTTGGAGTCTCATCGCTTGTCTTCACACGTTTTTCTGAGGCATTTTCATCACCTTTCTCAGATTTTTCATCTCTTTGTCTTTTACGTTGGTTTCTTTTAATTACATATCTTCTCCGTAATCTCTGCAAATTTAAATATGAGAGCACCAATCAAAGATAATAAAGAATTTAACAGAGCAAGTTTTGAAATGTACCTCGAGAAAAACCAAGAGCCGACATCCCATTTGGTACTGAAGCATTTCATTAAACGTCTCAGCAAATAGTGAGAGCTACAAAAGTTCAACAGAAAAAATAAACGTCCCCAAATATTACGACAACTACAACAAGAGCAAATAAAATGAAAAAAAAAAAAACTTTATAATCAGGTAAAGTTCTTTCTATCTAGGGCTCTAATTACAATCGCATAATTTTTTTTTTTTTTTTAAAAAAGAAAAGGCACAAACACTTTTTTCAATATAATTGCCTAATAGGAGAAGCAAAAAAAAAGGCAAACCTCAAAAGTTGACTCCTCAATGTCTTTCTCATTATAATCAAGGAGACCAACCAGCGAAAGTGTCATTGAGCGAATCTGCAAAATAAACTTGAATCAGACAGAATCAACTCAAGCAAATCCACTAAAGTCCCAACTGTACAAAAATAAGAAGCTGAAAGCTTCCATGAAATCATACTTTAGATCCCTTGCCCCGTTTCATCCGCATGACAAATCCTGGGTTCTTTGGGGGTCCGTCAACCTTCCCTTTTTCCTTAGCATCTTTCCGCATTTTTTGCTTGGAGGACTCATTCTTTGCGTCTTTGCTCTTGCTCTCTTTCTCGTCCTTTGTATTTTCCTTCTTCCCATCCTTGTTTTCTTCCTTAGAATCCTTCTTCTTTGCAGATTCCTGATTGCTCTTAGTGCCTTCTTTATTTGTAGTAGATTTACTATCATTCGATGGGCCTTCCTTCTTCCCTCCTTTTTCTTCTTTCACTTTCTTATCACTAGAGGTTTCTTTCTCAACAGACGGGGCCTTAAGTTCTTCTTTTACACCTGCTTGACTTGTTATGCCTTCTTTGCTTGCTTCATCACTTTTGTTAGGGGCGGAAACTTTTCTCTTAACCAACCTTCTAATGATTTTCTTCTTTCCAGGCGTCTTAACTACATCTTTTCCTGCTTCAGCTTGGCCTTTGTAATCTTGAGCAACTGATTCTTTTTCAGGTTTCTCCTCGGTCTTAGTCTCGACAGTCTTATCCTCTTTATTTTCTCCTATGGTATTAGCAGTCTCTTCGACACTAACTGGAGTTGCTTTCTTGCGAATTACCCTTCCTTTAACCACCTTCTTAATGATTTTCTTCTTTATGGGCTTCTTACCCTTGAGTGCTGTCTCAACAGGGGCCTCATTAGGAGTTGAAGTTTTATTATTTATGCCTTCACCATCAACAGCCTCTGCATCCTTCTTCTTGATCTGTTTTTCATTTAAAGCAGGATTTTCTCCCTTATTCTCAGTCACATTTTTCTTAGTTCCAGTATTTCCATCTTTTTTCTGTTCATTTGTTTTTGGATCAACTTTATCAACTTTGCTTGCAGTTTTGTTAGATATTTCATTTTTAACGGAGTCGTCTTTTGCAGATTTTTTCTGACTTTGATCCCCTGAAGATATGAACAAAAAAATTAAACAACTTAAAGGGGAAGCAAGATTAAAACCAAAGGTACAACATGAACAGGAAAGTTTTATATTCATGGAATTACCTTGGACAGTTTCCTTCTTCTGATCAGGTTTCTGAGATGAAGGGAGAAGAGAATTAGAAACAGAAGTTGCAGAGCAAGTTAAGGCTAAAAATGTAGGAAAAGCCCATTTAACTTTCGCTATTTTCACATTGACCACCTAGAATTTTGAGCTTACAGTTTAACCCACTGACCCACAATCAAAGTGATAAAAACAAACTAATGGTACACTAAAAGAGCCAAAGTGAAAATTGCAATATCTAAAGAGGGGTTCCCATAATTTAGTTATAAGCAAATTCAGAAATGGATAAAAACAAACATTCTCATTTTTCAAGGTAACTTTTCGTTCCCTCTCCTCCATCTCCTTCTTGAATGCAAGCCATTGGCTTCTCCATAGTTCACTTGAAGGGATGGATTGCGACAGATCAGGTAGAAATAACACAGTGACTTCTCTATGGCTGAAGAGTCCATCCTTGCCAACTCGATTATAATGTATCTGCCAAAATAAAATTGATTAACCCGCATATAATACCAGTCAAACAAACTAAAAATAATCGATTAATCAGGATATAATACCAGTCAAACAAACTAAAAATAATCGATTAATCAGGATATAATACCAGTTAGACAAACTAAAATTAAAACTCTAGTATCCCTAAATGCGAATACAGAAATATGCAACTACATTTTATAAAACAAAAAAAAACTTCATTTTAAGGTGGCTATAACAAAGAAGTGATTCTTTCCACAAGTGTGACATACAGAAAGGACAGAAAATAATATCGCATTCTTATATTTCATAATAGTGGCTTTGAGGGTAACTTACCACACAAAGTAGAATGAATAAAAAGCAGCTCGAGTTGCACAATAAAAACAGCTCAAATTGCACTATAATAGAAAGGTAACAACAATTGCAAAAGACAAACAAAATAATCTGAATAAATTCATGATGAAGCACTATTACTGAGTTGGAAAGTCTAAAACCCAAGTACTGATAAAGGAAAGAAAACGTTCAAGCTTTCCAAGAAAAAATTGATTGTAACTAAGGTAGTCCAAGAAGCATGAGGCTTGGCTTATCTTATGTGTTATCTAACCATACTTTTAATACATATTATGGTTGGTTTAAAATAGAGGACATGGATTACAAAAGGAGACCCTCTCCTCTTCTTTATCATGATTTCAGAAGTCGTCAATGAAGTAGAAGTTTATGGCAATGAAGTCATAATTACCCCAACAACATTTGACAACAAAATTATTGAAAGTGTGAGCAAGAATTTCACTGATGAATCACATATTAGAAGACAAGACAGCTATAAGAGTACTAATTCAGGAGTGAGCATTATCATTTAAATATACTCAGGCCAGTGGTAACAGGTAAGTTATAAAAATTATAAAGGTAAAACTCATTTTCTTTAATAAAAAGATAGCAAAATATACCTCAAGGAAGCGATTCCAATGCTGGCAGTTGTGTAGATCAAGCTGCGTTTGATCCTTGACGTATCTGTGCAAGAAAATAACTAATTATAAGTTCTGAAAAGAAACTACTCTCTACAAAAGCACAATTGATGCAACACATGAAATTATACTATATAGACAACACACACCTAGCAGCTGTTTGAATCAAGCAAGAACTGTCAATCAAGGGGTTACCACCATCAATCGCGGCATTCCATGCCCCTCCGATCACCATAAAAGAGTGATCTTTCTTGAGAACAGCAAACTTGAGAACATTGTTGAAGTGGATGATGCGTCCCCCTGTGCTCTTGTCGGAGCATATGTCTTCCAATGCTTCACTGCTGATGCCACTCATCAAGATTACCTGCTAGGAGAAGCTTCTATAACATGCTGCATAGTTTCTGGTAAAAATATACGAAGACACCCTCAGCTATAATAAGCCATTTTGAAATAGACCCAAAAGTTTTAATTAATCAACACCCTTAAACTTCCTGCTCATTTAGAATTAAATTATCTCTTGGTTATATTGGAAGTTCCATTGACAGTGTTTTTGTTATGTCCTAAAATGCAACAGCGCTTGTTGCTTCTCAGCTGACGGGATTGCAGGTTCCGTTTAGCAGTCAATAGCTGATAGCTATCAGAGAAACTAATGTTAACAGTATACCATTCGAATTAGCGTGCGACAATCAGGAAAAAAAATAGCATATGAAGTCTATTTCAAAATGGCCTATAATTGAGAGCGGCTCCATACTATTTTACCTAGTTTTCTTTCGTAACAGATGAACAAAAAATATAGAGCTATTCATATTTTATTGTTGTAACATATGAAAAAAGGGATGATCAATTTAAGCAACCAATCTTTTCCAGATTAATTAAATTTATAACAGAATAAAAGACCTAGACTAAATAATTTACTTAAAATCTATACCTTGGCATTCCAAACAGTATCACCGCCATTGGGTGTTGCAGATTTACCAGAGGAAACTAATCCTTTTTCCTCGGCTTTCTCATCTACTTCAACAAAGTCATGCTCAAAACTGCTCCAGACAAGGAAAATGCAAAACATGTAGCAGTTTGTAATGTTTGCTACAAGCCATAGGTAATAAACAGAAACAAATTGCATTGGAAAACATCACACAACCAAAAAATAGAAGAAAAATAAAATCCCTAAATAAAATATATATATATATATGTACCTCACAGGAGTATACAGTGAAATATTTAAGCTTTCCTTTGGCCAGTTCAAGACAACCTAGAAATGAAAAGTTTCATAGTGAAAGAAATGCTGAAGGTTAGTGACAAATGATTATTGAGAAAATGACTTGTCAACAATAAAAATGGAGCATTGTTTTACTACAGATGAAAGATTTAATCATTTTGCAGTTCTTATGCACTGATCTTCTTGGCATGATGATTTGATTAGGATATATAGGACAAAATTTAACAGAATAAGAAACTGTCATCACTTTTATTAAGGTACTGACATCTAATCTTCTAATATATATGCCTTTAAAAAAACAAACAAACCAACCTTGGAAAAGTCAGGAGCTATTGCTAGCCTGGGATATCTCTTGCTCAAAGATAAGTAATCTCTTTCAACATCCACCAAGCAAAATGGGAAAACCTGTCAAGACCACTATAATTAATAAATATTTCAAGAAAATACCCTTGGTTAGCTAATTCCTAATAAATAAGACCACCTAATACGTTGCAGCAACCAATTGCATACAGGTTACTCATGTAACGTTAACACAAACAAATGAAAAGGCTAACAAAAATGATAAAATAATGTAGCACACATCACGTAAAAAGCCCTAAGGGTAGCATCATCTTAGGAAAGCTTAAAAGCTAGGGAAATGATAACAAATTTTCAATAAGGGGAAAAAAGGATAAAAGCTTAGTACGTGGGCACAATTGTCCAACTATGGGAGTTAATGTATATTACACAAGCACCATTAGGAGAGCCAAAGGGAGCTAGAAATAAAAAGGATGACAAACAAGAGGCATCACTCCTTGAACACAAATGTTCAACAAGAAATTAATAGCCCAAGGTCATATATGGAGAACTTCAAAAAAGAGTGGAAGCAAAAAGGGAATTCAAGAACATGATTAGAATAGGAGGAATCCAAGAAGATGCCTGCAGCACCAAATTTGTGACTGACCAAGCCTAGGCTAATACTAACCGCTAAGACTCATGATAGTTTTACCTTGCAGACATAATCTCTCTTTTTCTCCTTAACAGGGGAACGATGCCTTCACGAGAATTAAAAAGTAAAACAGTTAGTTCAGAAAGCTGCACCAGTAGATGAAGCAGCAACCTACTTGAATCCACAGCTGAGCAGAAAGAAAGAAATCACGAAGGTCAACCTATGAACAGCAACATCTCGATGTGGCGAAACTCGACGCAAAGGTTTCTCATCCCTTACAGAAGAAGTAGCCCTACGATCACTAGATGCTCTAGGTGGTGAAGTTCGTTCTCTCTTCAGATCTGCTCCAAGCTTCCGATCCCGTTCTCTCTCCCTATCCCGGCGTTCCCGTTCGCGTAGTAGCCGTTCTCTTTCCCTTTCCCTTTCTCGTTCCCGTTCCCGCTCCCTTTCTCTTTCCCGTTCGCGTTCTCTTTCACGGTCGCGCTCCCTTTCTCGTTCCCTTTCTCTTTCACGTTCCCGCTCTCTTATCTCGAGCTCTCGTCGATAGGCGCTTCTATCATCCTTTCTGTCATCAACCATTGAGAGTCCAACGCTGGAATGCGGTGCACGCGACAGAACACTACTTTGGTAGTCACGCTCGAGTGAGGGCCCACGAAGACCCTTTCCGGTGACATAATCCCGACCAGGGGGCAAACCCACCCCATGTGCGTAGATGAGGTCATCGGCGTTTCTCCTCGGAGCTCCCCCTAACAAGGAAGCTGCGTGGGCTGCACCGTATGGCGCGCTTCCGAGTATAGATGTGCTACGAGGATCGGCATCGTATCTTCCTCCATACGATTGATCAGATCCGTTATGAATCGGACCACTCCGCACTGCATAGTAGTCAGCTTGTCTGTCCAGAAATGTATGCAATTCTTTATTCAGTGGACAGGAGTTTTAGGCAAAAAGATTTCCATATAGTATGCCTTGAGAAGTATAATAGATATATATATATCAGCACTGCAGTTCCAACACCAATTAGGAACATTTTGCAGTAGTACACAGCATAAATGATGCTTTGGGAGATAACAATTTTCAAAGGGGGACTAAAGGCATGATAGTTCAAATCAATGAAAAAAAAAAGGAAAAACAGTTAAGTAACACTTTAGCACTTCCGAAGATGACTTACCTTATATCCGAACCAGACTGCAGGGATTGAGCTTTTAGTATTTGTTGTTGTCGAAGCAGTGATGTCTATAGAAAAGTTCAACAAAGAGGTCATTAGGATTTCACACCACTGAGACAACAATAAACCAGAAGGGAAAGAATTAAGCTACCTGCTCTAAGTGATCGTGGATCTCAGGCTGTACCAATTATCAAGCAATGGCGTCAGAGTATTAGTTATATATAGAAGGTACAAAATTAAGGCAATCAAAAGGTTACATATATTAGGTTAATAGACGAACCTGATGTTGATGGCTTAGAGAAACTGGATCAGGGTATCTTCGAACTGAATCACTCGGCAAGTCTCTCCCACTATAACTACCCTGAGCTTCAGTATAGTGCCGTCTGTCCAATGAGGCATAATCAGAACTTGCCACTAAAGAATATTGATCTGCCTTCTGACTGTATCCACGGTTACTACTAACTCCACCAACCTGTAAAAAAACAAATGCTACTTAGATAGCTCTTAGGGATGCCTATGAAATTGTGGAACACATAAACTAGTCATCGTATTACTTATACTTAAATTATTCTTTTTTTTCTCCAAAGGTGAAATAGTAAAATTTATATCAGTTCACATTTCTGATAGTTTATTTCTCATACAATTCCATACTTAATCCACATGTCTAATGTACTTCTAAAAGCTATTCAATTTCAGCATATATCCAGGCGAGTTCTGATATCGACATCTCGGGCCATACTAAAGGTCTAGTCTTCAAAAAAAAAATTGGAAATCACAAAACTAAATCATTAGACATCACGTGAGAGCAAATAAATGCAAATAAAGAATCTACAAAAGGTTCAAACTTGAGCTGGAATAAAGTTTGAGTAGTTACTTGGTCAATTGAGTCGCTTTTATTTTATTCGAGTCAAACTACAAACCAAGCATAGGAAAACAAAATATGTTGATTAACTATGTTGATTGTCGACAAAATAAATGCACTAAATTACCATATAGAAATATGAAATGAATTTAACTGATGTTAGTGAAAATACGGTTAGATGGTCCCAGTAGCACCTACTGTTCAATACGACAAAAATGGGACAGCTAAATCCCAAAACTGCAAACTTCCAAATAAAAACATCAAGAAACAAGACCTGCTGAGCACTGCTCAAAGAAGATGATCCATAAACGGAGGCATAAGGCCCTCCATACTGTGATGCTTGTGAACTATGGCTTCTATATCCGCCAATATCTGCTTCTTGAGTGGCACTAAGACCTGCCTGCCGAGCATCGGGGCCGCCAACCCCATAAACACTACCAGGCTGCGTACAACAATGAGAAATCAATGCCAAACAAACATTAACGACTAATCTTTAACCAAAAGGGAAGCACAAATTGAGATCTTACGATCTGTCCATACGCCTGTTGCGCCGAATACGGTTGTTGGTTGTAAGAGTTCCCACCCTTCGACGGGTACATATCTGATTTCTAACCACAAAAAATAGCACATTTCATCATCTTCGCGCACATAAACAAAGATCCAGTGATTATAAACTCAAATAAGAAAAATCTTGATCGAATTTAGCAAAACCCTACAGAAATCTTTAACCGTTCTCTAATCAATACAAATAGCGATGAATCGCAACCCTAACAGGAATAATTCGACTAAATTGTGAGAAAAAAAAAAAAAAAAAAAAAAGATTAGACATACGAGATCGCTCCAAAAACAAGTAAAGATTCACTAGGTTGCACGATAATGAGATCCATACCTTCGCGGAGGTCGCAGCAAGAGGTGGATTGCGTCGATCGCAAGAGAGAGGAAAGGAGAGGAAGGGAGATGAGGTAACGGATGTAGAAGGAGGAGGAGGAGGAGGAGGAGGAGACGAGGGTTTTGGCGAGGAGTCGATCGATGTGGATTTTGAGGGTTTCCGATCGGTAACAGGGTGATAGAATCTGAGTGAGATGGCAACATATATAGAGAGAAGCCGCACGAATCGTAAAGCATTGATCGTCGGCTGGACTGTCTTCTGACCTCACGTGTTGGCTCGGATCAAATCGGGTCCGATCAGAAGCCGTGTTAGGTCCGAGTCCGACTTAATTATCGAGTTGGAACTCGGAAGAAACGAGCTAACCCATTTTATCAATTAATAATTAATTAATAACTTAATTTAATATCTGACTAAATTTAAAAGAAACAAATTGTAATCTTGTACTTATTTGACATAGTAATGTAATATTAACATAATATGTTATATAGAATAATTAAATGATTCATGCGATAATTGCATCATTAGAGGAGGAAGTAAAATGGTGTTGTTTCTCATCACATTATTCCCATGAATTTCAGTGAAAAATTAATAAAGCATGTATGCCATCTTCATAGTATTTAAGGGTTCTTTTTAAATTTCTCATCTATTGAGCGTTTCGGTTTCTAAACCATTTTTCATATTATATTCATCCTCTCTTTCTCTCTCTCTCTCTCATATGTTCACACCATTGTTCATGGCCGTCACGCTCTTAACAGGTGCGGTCGACATGGAGGAAGCCACTCAAATTCCGGCAATGTTCGTGTTCGGAGACTCTTTAACTGATCCAGGAAACAATAACAATCTAGTGACGCTTGCGAAAGCCAATTACTATCCAAATGGTATTGATTTCCCCCAAGGAGCTACTGGAAGGTACTGCAATGGAGGAACTATGGCTGATCATTTAGGTAATAAACATGAGACATGGCGCGTTTAATCACATATAAATTAGATTACAGTTTATCTAATTAATGTTCTTAACTTGGAAACGATTTGGGCTTTTAGTCCTGTTCCGGTTTTGCGAACGGGTCAAAACACAAGCCCACGACGATCCCGACCGCAAGACTCGTTGGGCCGCTCATTTAAAATAGAGAGCTTATATATTAAAATCCCGCAAATAATTTATTTGTAAGGGAAGTTGAATTTTAAATTAGAATTTCATTTTTTTATTTTAACTTTTCTGCAGTCAAATGCTCTATGCCAAATGGTGAGTGCCACTGAATGCGGAAGTGAAATCAAAATCAAACATGTATTAAATATTAAGTTTATCAAGGCAATGTTTTTTTTTTTTTTTTTAGGGGACGCTTCATTCATAACGAGGATGAACTTAGCAATTAGGCAGCCGACTTCTGCAGTGGAGCAGTCGGGTCCAAAAAAAAAAAAAAAAAAAAAAAAAAAAAATTGTTGCTTTTTTTTACCATATTTCGATTTCAAATGCAGGTGCTCTTCTTGGGCTGCCACTAATTCCTCCCTTCACTAATCCTGGTACAAACGGTTCTAACATTCTAAACGGAGTAAATTTCGCATCAGCTGCTTCTGGTATTCTCAATGACACTGGATTATTCTACGTGAGTCCTTAACATCTATTTAATTTGTGCTTCTCTACAGGAGTTTTTTTGCATTAGCACTGATTGAATAGAAATATCTGACGAAAAATTAACAGTCCTTTTTATCAGTGAAATTGAGCGTCTTATTCCCAATAAGATCATGTCAACTTTTTATCACAGCTAATGCTTTAACTCGTTTGTTTGTTACACCTTGTATTGTTTCTCGGCATAAACAAGCTGCTCCAGAAGCTTAGTTAAATAAGTACGCGTTTGCAGATCCATCTCGCACCATTTATTAATTTCTCCCAACTAATTAAGACCTTCCCTTTCTCTGATGTTAGGGGGACCTCTTTACTATGGATGAACAAGTGAAAAACTACAGAGAAACAGTGCAAAAATTGGAACTACTGTTACAAAATGGGACAGGAGAGTTCCTAAGGAGATCTCTCTTTTTCATTTGTATAGGAGCCAATGACTACATTAATAACTATTTGCTTGCATTATCAGACAAGCCCAAAATGTATACTCCAAGTGCTTATGCTCAGCTACTTGTCCAAGAGTACACCAGGCAACTCATGGTACTTTGTTTTAATATTCATTTACTTTAAGAATTATGAACTTATACCTTAAAATGCCATATATAGATTTTTTTTTTTTGAATGGATAATCAAAATCTCTCGACATCGATTAGGATTTGTACGAGTTGGGAGCGAGGAGATTTTTGATTGGCGGAGTTCCTCCGATCGGGTGCACTCCAAACCAGATAGCGAATTCGGGAAACAACAGTAGCTCATGCATTAGTTCTACAAATTTGTTAGTCATGCAGTTCAATAACCAAGCTAAAATAATGGTTCGAGAGCTAGATACGAATCTGCGAGGGTCACATTTCCTCTTTTGGGACACATATGACATATTCTTTCAGATCATCAATAAGTCCTCACATTATGGTAATCCTCTACCATACAACTTAATTACTAATATATTTTGATGTGTTACCAATAGATTATGGTAATTCTCTCCTTTCTTTTTTTATGCATTATTATTATTATTATTATTTTATTTTTTCAAAATTGCAGGGTTTAAGTATACAAACAAAGCATGTTGTGGGGGAGGGCGATCGAAGGGACAAATAATCTGCTTGCCCATTTTGCCTCTTCAGTGTCGAAATCGATCGCAATTTGTGTTTTGGGATCCATATCACCCAACCGATACATTCAATGCTATTGCGGTCAAGTATTCATTCTCACAAATATTCTGAGCCTCATTCCCTTCTTCGAGTGCACAACAACTTACTCAAATTTTAAATGTATAAAAGAGTAACCTATCAATAGTTAATTTGGGTGAAAATTAACTAAAGCAACAGAGTAAATATATCCAGTCCAAATTATTTGAAGATGTTGCAGATATTTTCCATCTAAGTTTAATATTAATTATTGCTTCTCCTTTTATTCATTGAGGCATGTAGCATACATAATCTATAACTATAAACAAAACCTAGGCAAACTCTAGTCGCATGCTTGTATCTTGAATTGTATTTATTGAGAGGAGTTAGGCTCCTGTGTTCTAGAAAGTATGGATCTGATCTCATCTTTGTACGTGTAAATTATTTTTAATGGTGAGATATCTAATTCGGCGATTGATTATATTAGATATGATCAACGGCGTTGGAATCATCTAGAAACTAAATTTTATAATTTTATAAATTTTTTTGCCTAATGAATGAGTAACTACAAAATGAATGGTTGAAAATAAAAATTTTATAAAATATAATGATAAAATACTTAAATTTTAAATCGAAAATATTGATCTTACTATTGACATTAAGTAGAATTTTTTATAAAAAAATTTTACGTAATTTGAATTGTTTTATACCGTTGAACTTACAAATATAGTGCATCGGCCGTTAAAATAGTTATTTTTAAGACTCTTTGATTTATTGATAAATAATGTCAAAAAATTATAAAATTTGATTTCGAAATAGTTATAATAATATAAATCATGCCTAATAAAATCGATCGTCGAATCAAATATTCAATAATCAAAAATCAAAAATAATTTATAAGTAAGAAAATCTTCGTAATTTCGAAAGTAGATAAGACACTCTTATTGACAGTTGTTTTTACTGTTTAGTTGGGTGGGTGTTGTTACATATAATTAAGCTGGACGGTTTAAGATGACATAGATGATCATTTTCAATGTTCATTTTATGATAACTTTTAAAACTTCGTTGATGTGTTAATAATCACTTGTAATATATATATTTATTAGTTCGAAATATCAAAAAAAAAAAAAATTCTATTAAATTGTATGAAATAATTATTATTTTTTATATTCGTGGATGTTTTAGCATTCGTGTGCAATACATATTAATTAGTTAAAGGTGTCAAAAATATTATTTTTTTCTATTAAAATTTATAAAATAACTATTATTTTTAAAAACTTCAAAATATCAAATAATAATATTTTTAACATTTATATTTGATATTTTATATTACAAATTAATATAAAATAATTATTATATTTTAATACAATTTTAAAGAAAGATAGAATAGTATTTTTTAAAATAATTATATTTAACACTCTTTTATTGTGGATCACATATATAGAACCAATCACTGCAACGCTGACAAATAAGATGCACTCGATTTTCCACACCTTTCCTGCAAAGTTCCAAGTAGGCTATAATTTAGCAAGCTATTCAACTGCAGCACTGATAATGCTAGAGTAACTCTCTCTCTCTCTCTCTCTCTCTCTCTCTCTCTCTCTCTCTCTCTCTCTCTCTATGCTACGTTGGATTTTATTTGAATTTGGTAATTTTAAATTTGTGTTTTGATTTTTGAAGTGTCATTTTAGGCTACCCAAGAGTCTTTTTTGGGAAGTAGCTTGTGCGCAGCCCAAAAAAGATCTTATTCCCTGGTGAGTTAATGTGCTCTCTCATTTTGGGCTTTTTATATAGATAGTAAGAGAGCTTGATTATTAAGAAGCTACAATATATACTCTCCTCTATTTTACAGTGCTATACTACACTGAGAATTACATTCCTCTTTTGATTTTGAGTCTTACTCTTGCTGGATTTCTGAAAACCGTTGGATTCGCTACGCACCATTCCGGAGTCGACGGGGTGGACAGTGGTCGTTGTATCGCTAGAGGTGATCGCCGGAGCCTCGCACGTGGAGGGACAATCTCGCTTCTAGGACAGTGCTCCTCACGCACTCCTCGACATTCACAGGCTTCATCTAAACTTTATTATATAGTATTTCGAGTTTAAATTATTTAAAAGAATTAATTTGAAAAGATAATTTTTTTCAATATGCTATATATCCATTCTAAAATATATATGAGCAATACTAGATATACACCCAAAAAAATATATAATAGAATATAAATTTTACTAGTAACTTCGAAGTGACCAGTAAAATAATTTTCATTTCAGAATAAATGGATGTATATCATACACCCGAAATCGAATGTACGAGTAGCATTGCTCATCTTAGAATAGCAGGATTGTAAAATTTAGAAAAAATTTGTTTGATGAAATAAAGTAATAATAAATACTTTCTTACACTACAATAAAATTAAGTTATAGAGACACATCTTTGCAACACTTTTGTACAAGCATCATATCTATATTTTATCTATACCCAAAATTAAATTATAGGAACATATTTTTAGAACACATTACAATAATGTATCGCTATACACCCTAACGACGCACATATAACGATACTAATTATAAGTGCCGGTATTTTTATTAGCGATATTTTTTTTTTGATTTTAATCATACTTAAAAGTGTAATTTTGTTGTAGTGTAATTAAAAAAAAAAAAAAAAAAAGCTGATAAAGGTTGGTGGATTTGATGTTTTAAATCCAAAGGTACGTATCACATGATGTTTGTACTGGAGTGGTGTGCATGCATTATATGATCTTGTAAAGATGATTCACTTGTTTTTTGCTCCTCAAAAGGCACGTGCTTCTGGATTACGTGGGGCCGTGAATCATGGCACAAGTGTTTTTTATGAAGGACAAGCACTTTAGGCCCTAAAAAAAACCAACATGCCTTTTTTCCCCAGCCCAATGATCATGCCATGGCAAATTTGTAATACAGTGATTTGTGCACAAACAACTTAGCTTATGAAACCTAGCCACTTCAATTAGTGAGGCATGTCACAATATAGTGCATATTTCATAACAAATGTGTTTGAGAGAAAGATCGATATCAAACTAATCGCTTCATTCAGAAATAGAATCAACAAAAAATATAAAACAATCAACTTTAGATTTGGAATATCGAATGTCAATCATTAAATTTTTAGTCAGCTATTTTAGATACAGTAATAGTTGGTAGATATTTTCTCTCTTTTTTTTATAATAGCTTTCTTTATCACCTTATTTTGTTATAGTAGGAAAAAATAATTATTTTGCAAAAACAGGTGACACATATATGCACTCTGCATGTGATTTAATGAATGTCAAAAAACAAATTGGGAACAATATTTAACTAAACATTTGATGTGTTAAATTCCATTGTCCTAAAAGTAAAGGAAGTATTTGTATATTTTAATTGTTATATTTTATTTAACTAAAATTCGAACAACTTGTCCTGTTTAACAGGAGCTTTTGTGTAAATATTTTTCGTATGATTTTTTTTGAAAATCGTCAGTAACTTTCTAATTGGAATCCCTATATTATAGCTTCTTGTGGTAGTAAAAATTTATTCTGGATGCCAAAATCTCACTTTGTTGAGTTTCTTACGATGTAAAAACTTTTAAACTTTTTTTAAAAATCACTGCAATTAATGTCTAAAAACTGTAGTAAATATGACTAACAAGATAAGAAAATATTAAATAGTGTTGCTAATTAACAAAGTTATTTTTATTATACACAAAAAAAAAATGAATAAAAACAAGTCTAGTACTAAGAGATGCATATAACTTCTAAATGGAAAGAATTTAGGGCAAAGGCATATTAAAATATATTTCTCTACTTTATTTTCAAACTATTATAGTATTTTATGTAAATAGGTACAATAAAATATAAGTTATATATGCATGTTATCATTTAGGACCATTTTGATTTGATTGCTTAATTTTACTAACTATAATTGCTGAAAATATTAATAATAAAATTAAATATTTTTTAAAAATTAAATAACTAAGTTAAAATTATTCATAATTTAGATAAAGTTTATAAGCTTTTTTATCATTTAGAAAATAAACAAAATTACTTTCCAATCGTAAAAATTTCAGCACGAGAGTCACCAAAGCTATGTACTGCATCAACATCGGTAGAGAAAAAGGGTGATCGCACGGACGAGAATCTTAAAGCTATTTGTTGGTTGGTAAAAAGCCGATCTTTCGCGCGATGTGTACAAGTAAAACACGTGACTACGTACCCAATAGCCATGCTACGGTACGAGGTTTAGCTTCTGCTGAAAGCGATCGTACTCACTGCTTTTCGGAAAAGCATAATAGTTACGTACACTACAATCAAATTAGATTATAAAAATATATTTCAGTAATACTTTTTCATAAGTATTTTATTTATATTTTATTTATAAAAAATACTATTTATACATTTTAATTGGGGGTGTACATCAGACACTCCACCCATCCAATGGGTGGGGTGTGGTGAGGGATCACTTCACAATTTGTGAAGTGACCCCCCCCCACCCTTGGATGGGTGGGTGTAAGATATACACCCCCTTTGGGGATGTATATGTAGCATTGCTCTTTATTTATATCTAAAATTAAGTTATAGGGACATATTTTTAGAACATATTATAATAATGTGTCGCTATACACCCTAACGATTGCACATATAGCGATACTAATTAAAGTATCGGTATTTTTGCTAGCAGCATTTTTTCAGATTTTAGAAACACTTAAAAAGTGTCGCTATAATATAATTTTGTTGTAGTGTTACACGCGATGGGATAGGATTTTAATTTAAGTTCGTGTGCGGTTGTGTTCGACTAGTTCAAAATTAATTTACTTATTTTAACAAGCAGTGCACGGGTTAGGATCAGATCGTTCTTGTTCAACTCGATATAGCTTAATGAAACTAGAATACTATTGATAATCTAAAATTAATGTTTGCTATCAATATTTCGATCATTGGTTATTTAGGATTTAATAAAAATTTGTAGTATAGTAATAATTAAAAAGTAAGAGATAATTGCCTGTGTATCCTTGAAATCTGAAAAAATATTTTTTCTTTCCAATATATTCTTCATACGTTCCACCGTTATTAAAAATACCCCTACCGTTTTCCTTTGTTAAGTTAACTAGGGTTAAACTAGAGTTAAATAATAATCGGAGTTGAAAACTATCAGATATACCTATTTTGTCCCTATCTACAAAAACTATTGAACATTTTAATGGTACATAAGAAAAGTTGGTTATGGTAGATGGGTATATTTGAAAGTACAAAATAGTAATTTCACACAGATAACGGCAGCTCCAAACGGTACACTAACAGAGTTTAACTTCAAGGATATTTTAGAAAGAAGTTGGAACGTAAGAAGTATAGTTTTAATATATATATATAATTTTAATGTTAGGTCAATTCAAATATAAAATAATTAATTTATATTTTATACATTTTATCAATTCAGATTTTAGTTTTAATCTTTTTTAAAAAAATTTTAATTTTTTTTTAATTAAGTAATAAGACAAACAATCTAATTTAATATTTGCGAGTAAGCTCTTATTCAGCTCAAGCTGAATATTTTAGTTCCATACTTTAACTAGCAATGTGTTGGGAACACCACCCAGCCCCACATTGACATCCGCCCTTGCATGTGTCCAGCTTGACATGAAGCCTAGTGATCCTCTAATTAATGAAATATATATAATAGAGCTTAAATAGTCGGTGGCGCGCCGACACGATTATTTTTCATAAGCACGTTTAAAATGGTGAGACGAATTAAAAATGTTAGCCATGAATGCATGGAACCAGCATGCATGCACTTACGTAAGTGCATACATGCCGTATACGATTATATTTTTAAGCTATATATATTGTTCTATTCTCCAAGCATGAGTACAAAATCACGTTTTAATTTACGGCATGTGTGTTTTACTGTAAGATTTGGCTTACGATATATACACAAGAGAATTATTAAGAAAATTCATTGCTGTAAAGCCCGAAATATAGCCTTTATTTTAGTTAATCTTAATTAAATTCATAATTGATTTTTTTTTTATTTTAATATAAAAAACTAGCCTTTGTTTTAGTTATTTTCTAAATTAAGTTTGGCCTCTAATTTAGTTTCATTCTTAGATACTTTGGCCCCCTCAGAAAGTCTAATAATAATATTGTTGAACTAACATTTTCTTGATTAATTAAAGGAATTAATTTTTACATGCAATAACCTTCATAAAGTAAACTATTTACAATTGAAACTATGATGATAAATTAAAAATTGGAACTAAATGTTGGGAATCAAATTTATATCGCGGTGGCCTAGTAACTCCAATGGCTTCTTTCAGTTAAAAGACAATAGTAATCACACATTCGGTCTTTGTCATCACAATCTATAACAATAGTCGTCACCGTTGGCCGCTGTCAATTTAGTGTAAATAATAGAAACAACAACAAAAATTCTCGCACCTCACAAATATTTGCAAATTATAAGTAGTCCTCGATCCAGGGTTATCTCTATTTATAGATTATCTGCTTGACATTAGAATAGTCGATAAATAATCAAAAAAATGTTTGGACAAAATATTAAATGTTGATGAGATCTGATTTACATCTAATCAATATTATTCGATCACTGAGCACTGCTACAACCACCATGGGAAAGCTTGGGAGACCCAAAGGACTCTTTGATGTCATTTCTATTCAAGGTGTCCGTGGAAACATCAATAAATGAAGGTAGTGGGGGTTACAATGAGGTGGTGGGGCATGGAACAAAATAATTATGAGAGGTGATGGTAATAAAAGATGCTCTCTAATTATGAACCAAAGTAACTAAAGCACGAATATTGAGGCAGTCCCCACCTTGTTGACTTGTCGATGAACCACGAAAACTACAAACTCCTCAATATACAACCCTACGACTGCTTATTTTTATTCTGAATTAAGTGGTGTGAAAAGAGAGACTCTTGTCACAATCTTAGATCTTCTTTTGCAGCTAGCATATAAGATATAGTATTATTGGATAAATTATTAATTATCATATGTAGAGGCTAGCTCACATATGATCCGTAGCTGTCCGACCGTCGCTTTGCTGTAGGAGGCTAGCTCACACAAGAGGGGAGCTTGGGGCGGAGCGACTCTCACCACCATCGCGACCACCTGGTGGACGGTGTGGCTCGAAAGAAATAGAAGGGTTTTTGAAAATAAGAGTCGTAGTTTTGATGCTGTCCTCGCCGAGATCAGGACTTGCCGTTCGCAGTGGTCTAGATTCTGTACTTAGGTCTGGGACCTACCTCTCCCTTCTTTCGTTTTGCTAGTTTTAACTTCTTTTGTTTTTTTTTCGCTTTTTTAACCCCTCTTTCTCTTCTTCTTCTTCCGAGTTCGAGACCTGATGACCTCAGTCCTGTAGCTGAGTTCATTTTTCTTTTGAATGAAGCGACAGAATGCTGCATTTTCTCAAAAAAATTATTTATGTAGAGCCAGAAGTCGAATGCAGTATATATTATATATCTCTATATATATATTAAACTGAAAGTTGTAGATTAAAACCTATTTGGTCGGATTTTCACTATGCATTGTGCATTTTGATCAGTAATTGGAGTATACAAATGAAAGTCTCAGGATCTCTGGAAGGTGGTTACTAATTAAAGATTATGTAGAGCTTCCAAATGAAGCCACACTTCAAGCAAATCAATTTACGATTCTAAAAGAGCCTAGAAAAAATGATCAAAAGGCACTCTTTATCAACTATCAGGGCCTATATGAGGCCGACTTTAAAAAAGTTTCAACCTCTATATCTCAAAATGAGTATGGGGAATCCTCGCAAATATTTATAAATTAAGGCAAATAAAAGGTGAAAGGAGTTGGCCTACAAACTCTAAAAGGCGAAATCGAAAGTTCAAAGATGATGAAGTTGGAGACCATTTTCAATTTTGTGATAAGAGTTCTCGTCATGGTGAATCAATTACGATGAAACGACGAAAAATTAGAAGATGTACAAGTAGTTGAAAAAAAATTTCGTTCAATAAATAAAAATTTGTATACGTGGCTATAGCATTCGAAGAGGAAAAAAATCTAAATGTATTGACGATCAATCAATTTTTGGGCTCATTGCAAGTCCATGAGCAACAGATGAATAAGAAGAATGAAAAAAAAATTACAATAAGTCCTTCAGACAAAGTTTTTAATGATAGAGGATATAGAAGGACCGAAAGTCAATAGTTATTCGGAAGACCGTGGTCAAGATTGAGGCCGAGGTCGAGGAAGAAGCTACAAGTGTGGCCATAGTCGTGGACGTGGAGATATGCAGACCAAGGCGTGGCCGTGGTCCAAAAGAAACAAAATACAGAGCAAGAAGGCCGCTTCAACTAATTCACACTTAATATATGCAGATCTAGTGCTTCTACATCAATTGATAGATATCGTTATTTTCTTATTTTTACTGACAATTTTACAAAAAAAAAACTTGTGAATATTTTTTTAGGAAAAAACAGAAGTTTTTAACATGTTCAAAAAATTTAAAATAATTATAGAAAAGGAAAGCGAATATTCAATTAAGATCGTTCATTCAGATCGAGGTGGCAAGGTCACTTACAACGCCTTTGAAAAATTTTGTGAATAGGATGGCATTCGACATCAACTAATGACGCCGTACTCTCCTCAACAAAATGGCATCGTGGAGAGAAAGATCCACACTTGTAATTAAATGGCATCGTGGTCGGGGACGAAGCTATGTTAAGGCCCAAAGGGGTCATGGCCTCTCCCAACTTTTTAATATTACTTATTAGTTCTAAGTACTAATTTAATAAAAAAAAATTTAGATAGCCATGGCCTCCCTCAGCTTTTTAATATTTGCTTAATTTATTTTTGGTGCCAATATATATATATATATATTTTTTCTTCTCTATATATATTTTAAATAAGTCAAAATATATTAAGAGTCGCATACTTATAAGGTATTTTGAAATACATCCCTTAACTCTAATTTTTTTTTTTTTTATTTCTGCCTAATGAGCTATTTTATTTAACAAAATAAAATATTATATTAAATTTAATAACTATTTGATCTAATAATCATTAAATGTTATAATTTTATTTATTAAAAATACTAAGAAATGGATCAATCGCTAACTGAATTACTGTTAGATTTAATATAATTTATAGTTATTTAAATATAATAATATAAATAAAATAATTAAAATTAAATATCTGTAATTAAAAATTAATTTTAATATTTTTACATTAATTATTAAATTAATAATTTTTTTTTAAAAAAAATTGATTAGATAAAATTATATTTATCTGCTAAAATTTTTATTTACATATATTTTGGCCCCCCTCATGATTAAATTCTGACTTCGTCGACCCTGATCGTGGTATCGCGAAATTCTAAAGAAAAATAGTTTGGAGAACTACTCCTATAGTCCGGACGAAGTTTTGAGTGAATCTGAATGTATTCGACACAAATTTGTCTTGAAAACAGATTTTACATTGAATGCCAGCATCAGAAGTGAATAACGAAATTTTGTAGCGAGGTGAGAAATCAAACCATTTTTTGGGATTTATTTTTATCTCATAAATAATTTTTAATGTTAATCAAGCTTGTTAGAAATTTTGGATAAGAGTAGATTATACTTATCCATATAAGTTCAAGCTAAATAGAGATATTACATATAAGTATGAAAAATATAATTCTTCTGCTCGAAATAATTTTTTTTTCTATTTTTTTTTTTTTATAATAATTAGTGGCAACAATGATTACACACAACATCAGTGTATGCCTTCACTATAAAAAAAAATAATAATAACAATTAAGCATGTTTTTTATTTTTATGTTAACGATACTTAAAAGTATTTCAATATAGTTTAGCACCGTATTTGAAAGTGTCATTTAAAGCATCGACAAATAAAGAATTACATCGAATATATAAACATTTATACCGAACATCAGTAAAATATATTTTGACGTTTAGAAATTTTTTAAATTCTGACACTTTAAAACATCCAAAATTTAAAAATAATAATAAATTTTATTATTTAATAAATTAGTTTGAAATTATAAAAAGCTCGTATGATAATATTTTGACGCATATTAGAGACGTTTTTTTTCAAGCGTTCATATATGGCGCTTGGGTGTGACCACGAGTCTTGGGTGTGAGTGATCAGGATTCAGGAGCATTGTGGGCTCAACTCATGAATTTTCCACACATCTCGTGGATTGAATTAATGATTGGGACCATGCACTATTAATGGAGGCGTCTTACAATGACAATTCAGTTTTGTGCCCCAGTTTAAACGTTTTGTCTAAAATTATATATTTATATTACTTGATTCCAACGTAAAATACACATACGAATATAATTCGTTTGTCATTATGCGATTTCACTTTCGGGTTTTGCAATTAATGCACTCGTTTGTTATTATTCGATCTCACTTTCGGGTTTTGCAATTCACGTGAGTTAATTTGATTTCGATTTCTTAAGACAACCTGCTAATCATGCTCCATATATATATATATATATATATATTCTTTTCGCAAGTTCCAAAGTATTATTGATATAATAAAATTATGCTTGATTTAGATATAAATTTGAACTGATTATTCTAAATATAAATATAAGTTAAAAAGAAATTAAAATAAAATTAATTTTGCGTTTAAATAAAAATTTGATTGCTCACCAGAATCAAAAAAATAGTATTTGAATAGTTAGATTAGAATAGTAAAAATAAGAATAATTATAATTTTAAAATAATAATATTTAATCTAATAAATTAATATAAAAATATTAATTAAATAATAATTTAATTTATTTAATTAATTATTGCCAAATAATTTTATATATTAATTGATAAAATAATGAACAATAATAAGTATTATTAATAAATTAATTAGTTACTTATCTAATTAATAGTTAAATAATTAGTTAATATAATAATTAAATTAGTCAAAATATTAAATTAATTAAAAAATTAATATAATAATTAAAATTATATTTACTTTAATTAAACTTATTTTGAAATGAGAATAAGTTTGTTCTACGAAAAAGATTGTAATAGTAATTATATATAGTCTTATATCAGTTTATTTCAGAAAGACGAAAATTATTGTTTCCGTCCAAATCAAATATTTTTTGGAAACAAGTCTGGAACAAAACCTTATTCGGGACCTTGTTAATTTCCTAACCAAATGCCGCCTAACATTATTTTTGAGAACGTTAGAAAATAATTTAATTTTGTCGGTATTTTTCTGTAGCTACATCTATATTTATAGTATTATACAAAAAATTATATATTTTTAAATTTTATATTTGTTGATGAAAATTTAATAAGCATAAAAAAAAATTTTGATTAAAAAATAATATTATATGATAATTTTAAGTCATTAAACTTTATTAAACGAATGATAAACAAAATATATATCATTTTTATTTCGGTAATTAACTTTTACCTCCCATATTCCACTCTTTCTGAAAAAACTTCTTAATTTTCTATTTCGATATTCTCTCAATCCAATTAATTTTTCATCACACTTTCTATTATTTTATTAAATTTTATTAAACAAATGATAAACAAAGTATGTGTCATTTTTATTTTCGTAATAAAATTTACCTTTCACATTCCATGCTTTCTAAAACAATTTCTTAATTTTTTATTACGATATTCTCTTTATTTTCGTCACGGCGTATTTAATTATGTCTTCATCCTCTTCCTCTTCTTTTTAGATCATCTCTATATCTTCATTCTCTTTCTATATCTTCGTACTCTTCTTATTATTTTTATTTTAAAATTTTATTTTTTAAAATAATCAAACTCTATATTTAAAAAAAATATATATCTACAAACTTTTGGGTTTGATTTAAAAGTATATATCTATATTTAAAAATAATCAAACTCTATATATCTCTTTCTATATCTTGGTACTCTTCTTATTACTTTTGGGTTTGATTGGAGCTTGACTCGGATTTTCACTTTCATCTTTAGAGTTTCAATCCTAACAATTTAGCTGCCCAATTATTTCAATTTATAAGGTGAAAAGCAAAAAAAAAAGAAAAAAGTAGGGCACTTAATTTATTCTCTAAAAAGTTTTATTTAACTTCATCTAAGTCAATCCTTATAAGACACAAAATTGGTAATTAGTCTGAAATTATTTTTTTTTTATTTCGAGCAGAAAAAAATTAAGAAAACTGATTTAAACTATTAAAGTACTTCATCCTTGCAATCATTGCTTTAGCCAGATAATAAATAAAAGAAAATAAATTTCTCTTAAAACTTATCTCTAATTAATTATAAGGTGGAGTAACATTTAAAACATATTTGATACCTTAAAATTTTATTTTGGAGTACTTGGATAATATGATATATATTTGGTAAATTCCAACTTTATAAAAATAAGCAAATTTAGAGATTCAAAGAATATTTGACAATTTGAGCTCTTTTTACTTTTGTAGTAAATTTACAATATTTTAAAATATATTTATTATTTATCCAATTTTTCACAACTAATATTCAAAAACTGTTTTGCAAGTATAAACACTACAATAAAAAATACTTCAACACACTGTTTTTAGGGGATATACACAAACGAGAAAGAAAACAAGTGCACGTTCACAATGTTTTGACTTTTGAGTGGATATAACGGTGAAAAGGTTAAAAATTTGATGTTTTTGGACGTTGAATATTAAAACTTAAAAATTTGAGTGCCGGTATTGTAGAGTATCTAAAGAATTTTTAAAAATTTAAAACTGTGAAAAATTTATTATTTATATTATCAGTATTCAAATCTGATTACCGATACTCAATTTTTTTTTTTGTATTGTATGTCGGTACTCAAAGCTAAATGTTGGTATTTAACTTCGCGACGAATTGAATATGGTAAATTTAATCTAATTTTGTTTTAAAAGATTAGGAATATTTTAAAACACTTTGAAGAAATTTTTGAAAAAATGATCGACGACAAGAAGTGAATCGAAAACTCGAATAGACAACGAAGATCGTTTCCTACTTAAAATTAAGCTAGCCTTTAGAGTTATATTAACTCTTATAATTCATTTTTTTTTGAATGATAGCTTTATTATAAATATCATAATTGAGAGAAAAATATAGAAAGATTTTATTATCCGATCTTACCTTTTATATTTTTGTGTCGTGTATTAATTGAAGAACGTATTGAGATTATCGTATTCTTGAACATAAATTGACATATTATGAGTCGAATTATGTAAATTTTACATTATTATGCTCTCTTGTTTGTTTTTATTATTTTATTATTCTTGTATTTATTTTGTACGAATATTTTTATCTATTTTTATCTATTAAAAATTATATTTTTATCTGTCTACTTTTATTTATTAAAAATTATATTTTTGCCATGTGCTATATGGATTTAAGATTGCTCCATAATTTCATAGTCTGTCCCCTTCACACAAAATATCGTGTGTCACGTACTGTGAAGGTACGAAACACGTTTATTAAAATTATATTTATCTAAATAAAGCATCTCTATCTCTCTCTCCACAGTAAATTAGTAATAAAATACAAGGGGCGTGAAAACTGTTGGGATTTACCACAACAGAATTTTGATTGTTATTAAAATCCAACTAAAACTTTGTGATAACAAAATAAATTAGACTTACAGATAATCGCTAAATCCAAATGTACGACAAAGAATTTGACACGAGAGTTCCGGAAGCGCGCTGGGCACTGTCCTAAGGCGTATTTCCCTCCTTCGTGCGGAATTAGTCGAAAACATCGCCCCAAGATACGACCGGAATTCCTCCTCCTACGGACACGAACGCGGAAGAGGTTGACGGAATTTCTTCGACACCCAAAATGAAATCGACGGAAAAATTTCTAAGAGAAACAAACTTCACTCAAACCCTTTCTTTTTCTTTCTCTCTGCAAAAACCTTTTTAACTTCACTTAGCACCACCTGCCCCTGTTCCAGTCAACATGTATATATATATATCTATATATATATATACACACAGGTGGATAGCCAACGTTAATTAGAACGTTGCCACGTTCTAATTAACGTTGGAGCAAAGAGCGGAACGGTGCGAAGCCGCTGCGCCCGCGAAGCCAAGTGACGCCCGCGCGTAACGGGCGCTACGCGCGGGCGTTGCGCGTTAAAAGAAAATTAAAAATAAAATATAATAAAAATAAAATAAAATAAGAATAAATAAAATTTTGAATTTTAGTCAACAATCCCCCACAAAATTCAAAATTACGAAATAAAATAAAAAAATTATTGGGTGTTTATACTGTGTAATAGGTAAGGTATCTTTAAGAGACTTGACCTCACTTAGTGTAGATAGTTTCCATCAGAAGGAATCGGAGTGAACCAAGTCTTGAACTACGTTCCTTTGACCCTGATTTCAACTACCACACACACAGTACAGAAATCTCCGTCGCGGGTCTGTGCATTAAAGGCCATGCACAGTATCTTGATTTTTCATAAGAATTTCTATGGACAGCCCATATCTCATAGTCGCGGCCTTGTACGAATATTCTTATATAGGTGGTTTCCTCCAGGGATGTGTGTAGAGTCACATCTCGCGGAAATTACCGCCTTGGATCCCATTAAGAGTTATAAACTCAACCTCAACCACTACACAGAGCACTACTCATCATAGGGATAGGAATTGGAGATAAACTCTTCTATAAAACAGTAGAAAGTGCTCTTTGGCCAACCTGACAGCTTGTTTTTACCACATTGAACCTTCTTCAAGGGATCTCCTATCACAAAGGTTGGGTTCCCACTACAGGAAGGCCCTTTACGGGCAAAGCCCCATCCCCCTCGATGACTCCAGAACTTTAGTCCTATTCAGGCCTTTCGTCAAGCAATCTGCAAGATTCTGATCAGATCTGATAAAACTTAAAGAAACAACATCATGAGAAGTTAGCCATCTAACAGACTTTTGTCTCAATTTAATATGTCTACTAGCTTTAGAATTTACCAATTTCTTTTTACAAAAGTCAATTGCAGCTCGAGAATCACACCTAATAGAAATAGGTGGAATAGGAGTAGAAATTAATGGAATTGATGATAAAAGGTTCTTAAGCCACTCGGCTTCAAGACAAGTAGTGTCAAGGGCAACCAACTCAGCCTCCATAGTACTTCTGGCTATTATAGTCTGTTTGGTGGATTGCCAAGAAACTGCACTACCACCAAGAATGAAAACATAGCCTGAAGTAGATTTAATGTCCAAAGAATCAGAAATCCAATTGGCATCGCTGTATCCCTCAATTACAGCAGGATAGCCAATAAAATTAAGAGCAAAAGAAAGAGTACCTTTAAGATAACGAAATACTCTTTCCAGAGCAATCCAATGAATCATGCTAGGACTACTAGTATATCTACTCAATCTTGATATGGCATAGGCAATGTCGGGTCTAGTTCTATTGGTTAGGTACATCAGAGAACCAATAATCTGGGCAAATCTTTCCTGATTCACAGGATTACTAGTGTTCTTCACAAGTTGAACACTAGGATCAAAAGAGGTAGATACAGGAGAGCAATCAGAATAACCAAACTTATCAAGAACCATTTGGGTATAATGAGATTGGGTTAGACAAATCGAATCAGATGATCTAATAATCTTCATCCCTAAAATTACATCTGCTTCACCAAGATCCTTCATCTCAAAATGAGTCGATAAAAAGGATTTAACTTGGTTAATCAGATCAAGATCAGGAGCAAGAATCAGGATGTCATCAACATAAAGGCAAAGAAGGACACAACGATCATCAAATCTCCTGAAATAGAGACAGTTGTCATAATCGTTGGTCAGAAATCCATATGAAGCTATAACACTGTCAAATTTCTCATGCCACTGTTTAGGTGCTTGTTTTAGTCCGTATAGAGAGCGAACTAATTTACACACCTTATCCTCTTGACCAGGCACAGAAAAACCTTCAGGTTGAGTCATATAGATTTCTTCTTCAAGATCACCATGAAGAAAAGCGGTCTTGACATCCATTTGATGAATCAAAAGTTTATGAATGGATGCTAATGCAAGAAGAATTCGGATAGTAGCAATGCGAGCAACGGGCGCATAAGTGTCAAAGTAGTCGACATCAGCTTTTTGTCGAAAACCTTGAGCAACAAGTCGCGCCTTATACTTCTCTACTGATCCGTCAGTCCTAAGTTTCTTTCTAAAGATCCACTTACATCCTAGGGGTTTACAACCAGGAGGTAAATCAGTGAGAATCCAAGTGTTATTACAGATAATTGATTCAATCTCACTTTTTATAGCCTCCTTCCAAAAGGAAGTTTCAGGAGAACTCATTGCTTCTTTATAAGACGAAGGAGTACTTTCGATTAAGAAAGTAAAGAAATCTTCTCCAAAGTTCTTCTCAAAGCGAGTTCTCTTACTTGTCCTTAATTCAGGAATAGGATCAGGTTCTACAGGATCTAAACTATAATGCAAATCAGATGCAGGTATATGATCAGTAATAGATGCATGATCAAAAGTAGACTGATAATCAAGGGCAGATCTAGAAATGCGGGTTTTGAAAGGAAAAATATTTTCAAAGAAAGTTGCATCTCTAGATTCAATCAAAGTATCATTGGAAATTTCAGAAATCTCAGAATTGATCACAAGAAATCTATAGGTATTACTATCTAAGGAATATCCAATAAAGATAGCATCTATAGTTTTAGGTCCAATCTTCTTTCTTTTGGGTTCAGGAATAGATACCTTAGCCAAGCACCCCCACACTCGGAAGTAACTCAACCTAGGTGCTCTTCCTTTCCAAAATTCATAAGGTGTCTGGGTTCTATCCTTAGAGGGAATCCTATTGAGGATGTAACAAGCTGATAAAAGAGCCTCCCCCCACAAGTTCTGAGGTACACCAGAGCTTAAAATCATGGCATTAACCATGTCCAATAGGGTTCGGTTCTTTCTTTCAGCTACACCATTAGATTGAGGTGAGTAAGGAGCTGTTACTTCATGAATTATTCCATGTTCCTCGCAGAATAGGTTTAATTCATTTGAAGTATACTCGCCTCCTCTATCAGACCTTAGAATTTTAATCCTCTTATCCAATTGGTTTTCAGCCTCAGCTTTAAAGACTTTAAACTTATAGAGGACTGCATCTTTGGTCTTCAAGAGATAGGTGTAACAAAACTTGGAGTAGTCGTCTATAAAAGTCACAAAGTAGCGACTGCCTCCACGGGTAGGTACTCTATTAGAATCACAGACATCACTATGAATTAGTTCAAGAATCTGGGTATCCCTATAAGGAACAGATTTAAAAGGTTTTCTAGGCTGCTTAGCTTGGGTACAAATCTCACATTTAGATTTGGAATCAATCTTGAATTTTGGTAAGAGATTAAGATTGGTCAATTTCAGAATAGATTTAAGGTTCACATGCCCTAATCTGCCATGCCATACATCACAAGATTCAGTATTTAACACAGTAGAAGAAGAAGTAGACACTGAATGTGAAAAAATTTTATTATCAACAAAAGAAATTACATTCAGTTTGAATAAACCGTCAGATACAAAACCTTTTCCAATGAACATTTCCCCCTTAGAAATTACAATTTTATTAGATTCAAGTACAATCTTATAACCTAATTGCACTAATAAAGATCCACTAATCAGGTTCCGTTGGATCTCGGGAACATGCTGCACATTGTGAAGGATCAGAGTCTTTCCAGAAGTTAACTTCAGTTTGACTGTTCCGATCCCCAGCACATTGACAGCTTTTCCGTCTCCAACAGTCACACATCCTCCACCTGAGTCCTGATAGGAGGAGAATAGGGACCTATTAGTACAAACATGGACGTTGGCTCCTGAATCTAACCACCAATCTAAATCATGATAGGTGAGGTTAACATTAGGTATAAAGGAGACTGACCTAAAAGTGGAGTTTGAAGGTTCACCCTCAACCATGTTGACTTGAGGTTTAGGATAATTGTTCTGATTAGTTTGGCCCTTCTTGTAGACAACCTTCTCTTTTTTCCGATAGAAACATTTTGAAGCAAAATGATTGTCCCGGCCACAAACGTAACAAAATCCATCTTTCTTCTTATTCCCATTAGATTGGTAGGTGTAGGGTTTTTGGGTACGGTTTGGGTTTCGGTTTGGGTTCCGGTTTGGGTTCTGGCCCTTAAAGCCTTTACCCTTAGGCTTAAAATTTTTACCTTTGGGTTTAGACTCATGGCTATGATTCGAAATCTCGGTCAAGTTTAAGTTTGATCTGTTGTCGGTTGGTTTAACCTCTCTAAGTCGATATTGGTCTTCTATTCTAATAGCTTGAATTACATATCTAAGTTGAAGAGTTCCCTGAGTTCTTCTAAGTTCATGGGCAAATCTTGACCAGGAAGGGGGTAATTTGTCCAATAGGCAGGTAGCTTGATAGGTGTCATCTAAAGTTGATCCATTTCTATTAATCTCTTGGACAAAATTTTGAAATTGGTGAATTTGATCGTTTATAGGAATGTTCTCTACCATTCTAAAATTGTTGAAATCAGTAATGGTGAATCTAGCAGCGCCTTCATTATCTCTAATGTAAGCATCTTCTAGAGCACACCATAAATCTTTGGCAGTTAAATATTTCCTATATGTTTCATAAAGTTCATCTGAAAGGCAACTTAGTATTCTAAATCTACAGTGAAATTCAATTTCCTCGGGGGATCTGTCAGATGCAGGTTCAGTAACTGAGGTAGTAGATTTAGAAGAATCAACAGAAGGAGTAGAAGAAATTTTAGGAGTAGGAAAGGGAGGTGTTTTGCCAATTGCAGTTATTAGGCCTAAGGTAATTAACCAAGCCTCTAACTGTTCTTGCCACCTTAAAAATCCTACCCCTCTAAATTTTTCTGGCTTAAGGCTAGAAGAATCAACATAAGCCATTTTGGACAATCTAATTGAGGGAATAAGAAAATTCGAAATGATAAAAATGAGCTGCAAAAAAGGTTCAAAAAACCTTTTTAGACAAACAAACATGTTGTTTAAGGTTTCTACCCTAGTCATCCAAAAAATTTTAGGGTTTAAGTATTCACAATTAGTTTATTATGAAAGTTCGTTCAGCAGCAAACAGATGGCCCAAACAATTTAAATTTAAATTTGATTTAAATTATTTTCGAATTTAAATGCAATCAAACAAAATATGTAAACTGCAGTAAATAAAATAAAATTAAACTAAAAAAAAATATAAAATAGGTTTTGAGCTTACAGGTTAAGTGTCTTTGCTACAAGACTAAGGTTGCAGGTTCAATGGGCACTTAAGATAATTTTAAAAAGAAAATTGTAATTATATATAAATATGCCCTTTTTTTTTTCAAGCTAATAACAATATTTTTTTTTTTCTTTTCCGTAACTAAATTTTTATATATTTACTGTAGTTTTTTTTTTTTTTTTTTTTTTTTTTTTTTTTTTTTTTCAAACAGTAAATAAATTTTCAATTAATTTAAAAAAATATTAAAAAAAAACAAGATTTTACGTACAAGATAGATATGCGACTTGATTTTTTTTTTTTTATTTATTTTTTATTTTTTTATTTTTTTTTTTTTAAATTAACGTATTCGGGGAAGAAAAAAAAATAGTAAATTGCAAATAAAATTATATGCGAATATAATTTAAAAATGCTAATCCCAATTTATTTAAATTTTGATGACAAACATATAATCAAGTTGACAAACAGATTATATGCAAAATATATTTCTTAACGGATTAGCACCGTCAGATTTTAATCACAATCAAAAGGAATTACGCCTTAGATTGTTGGGATTTACCACAACAGAATTTTGATTGTTATTAAAATCCAACTAAAACTTTGTGATAACAAAATAAATTAGACTTACAGATAATCGCTAAATCCAAATGTACGACAAAGAATTTGACACGAGAGTTCCGGAAGCGCGCTGGGCACTGTCCTAAGGCGTATTTCCCTCCTTCGTGCGGAATTAGTCGAAAACACCGCCCCAAGATACGACCGGAATTCCTCCTCCTACGGACACGAACGCGGAAGAGGTTGACGGAATTTCTTCGACACCCAAAATGAAATCGACGGAAAAATTTCTAAGAGAAACAAACTTCACTCAAACCCTTTCTTTTTCTTTCTCTCTGCAAAAACCTTTTTAACTTCACTTAGCACCACCTGCCCCTGTTCCAGTCAACATGTATATATATATATCTATATATATATATACACACAGGTGGATAGCCAACGTTAATTAGAACGTTGCCACGTTCTAATTAACGTTGGAGCAAAGAGCGGAACGGTGCGAAGCCGCTGCGCCCGCGAAGCCAAGTGACGCCCGCGCGTAACGGGCGCTACGCGCGGGCGTTGCGCGTTAAAAGAAAATTAAAAATAAAATATAATAAAAATAAAATAAAATAAGAATAAATAAAATTTTGAAATTATGCTCTCTTGTTTGTTTTTATTATTTTATTATTCTTGTATTTATTTTGTACGAATATTTTTATCTATTTTTATCTATTAAAAATTATATTTTTATCTGTCTACTTTTATTTATTAAAAATTATATTTTTGCCATGTGCTATATGGATTTAAGATTGCTCCATAATTTCATAGTCTGTCCCCTTCACACAAAATATCGTGTGTCACGTACTGTGAAGGTACGAAACACGTTTATTAAAATCATATTTATCTAAATAAAGCATCTCTATCTCTCTCTCCACAGTAAATTAGTAATAAAATACAAGGGGCGTGAAAACTACATACATGCATGTTAATTTCAATTATATTTAATTTGAAGAGTAATTGATCTTTAATCATAGAACAACAAAATCAACATTTACGATAATAAAATTCTGATTAAATAAATAAAGCAAGTAACATATTTTCTAATCCTTTTCTTTTTTTCTAAAAATTTTATTGAGCTAGAATATTAATTTTACAAATGATGATTACCGAATTAAGATGCTTTTCTGTGATTTTAATTAGTTACGAAATAGTGATTATATAAAAGCAGTTGATTAATTATTTCGGAGTTGTTTTTGCAGTTAGGGATTTGATGTCTTGCAAATGTGTTAAAATAATAATAATAATAATAATAATAAATCAAGCTTTTAATTTATTTTTTTTCTTTTCGGATCGGTATTATAGGAAAAACGTCGAAAATTTGATATTTTTGGATGTTGGGTAACGAAACTTAAAATTTGAATATTGATACTATAGAGTATCTCAGGAGTTTCTCAAAAATTGAAATTATAAAAAATTATATTTTTGTACTATATACCAGTACTTAAATCTGAGTATTAATTTTCAACATTTATTTTGTACTGTGTACTAATACTTAAAGTTGAGTACCATTATTCAATTTCGCAAAGAGTTTAATAGGTTGGATTTGACTCTAATTTGATCTAATCATCTTCCTAGAGATTAGGGATATTCAGTAACACTTTAAAGAGATTTTTAAGAGGAGATGACGACTAGTAGTGAATCAGAGACTCGAATAAGAATTCTTAATAAGAGATCGACGACAAGAAATGAATCGAAAACTCAAATAGATGATGGAGATCGTTTCTTATTAGAATTATGATTTTAGAGTTATATTAACTCTTGTAATTTATCTTTTTGATATATATGAGATTTACTGTAGACAATCTAGTTGAGAGGAAAACGTGAAGAGCTTCTGAAAGAAATTTTTATAGTTCAATTTGATTTTTTATACTTTTGTGTCGTGAATTAATTAAAAAACATATTGAAATATTCTTACCCATGAACAAAGAACGATACATCGCCGAACCACGTAAATCATATATTTTCTTATTCATTTTTATTATTTTATTAATTTTATATTTTTTTTATATAATCGTTTTTGTCTATTTTTATTTATGAAACAATTTATTTTCATTGCACTGGATTTAAAATATGCTCGAAAACCGCATTTATGTCCCTTCACACAAATTGTCGTGTTGTGTCACGTACTCTAGTAGAGGTACGAAGCACATTTATTAAAATTGTATTTTTCTAATTAACAATGCATCTCTTGTTACAGTAAATTAGCAATATGATATGAGGAGCGTGAAAAATGCAAACATGGCAATATATTGAGTTTTATATTTAATTTGAAGGGGAGTGGATCTTTAATTGTGGGACAACAAAAATCAATACTTACAATAATAAGAATCTGGTTAAATAAATCAAGCAAGTAACATATTTTCTAATCCTTTTCTTTTTCCTGGATGTTATTTGAGCTAGAATATTGAGCTCACAAATGATGATTACTGAATAAAGAATAAAGATGCTTTTTCTTTGATTTTTGTTATGAAATAATAATTATATAAAATAAGTTGATTAATTATTTTGGAGTTGTTTTCGTGGGTAGGGATTTGATGTCTTGCAAATGTGTTTTTTTTTACAAAAAAAATCAAGCTTTTACTTCTTTTTTTTTCCCATTTTTGAAGGCCAACATGCATTCGAACCAAAAAAAAAGAAAAACGAATTTTTTTTTTTTAACTCCCATAATCCTGCCATTAGATCTGCTAAATTTGTCATGCTCTGCGCATAATTATTTTATTATTTTCATAGCTAGCTATTTTATTATTTTATTATTTTGTATTTGGTAGTGAGGAGATTATCGATCAATCAGGATATGAACTTATAAGAAAATAATGTGAAATAAGTTATTATCAGAAAATATAATTTTAGTATTAATAAAAATGGTGGATGAAGAAATTAAATTTGAAAAATTAAAAATGAAAGAGATTTTGGATAACTTTTAGTACTATATATTAAATAATGTGAAATAATAGTTGTTTTTTTAAGTCTTAAATTATAAAATTATATTGCATTTGATAAATATTGAACAATATCAAAATTATGTAAAGGTGCTTGAGATATTCTTATACACCCGGTGCAAATAAAATATTTTTGTATTATGTAAGTAGTATACTAATTAAGATATTAAAAAAATAAAAATATATAAAAATTATCTCAACTATCATCTATTTTATTCAAGTTAGTTAGTAATATTTTAACTTCAAAATATGAGCAAAATATTTATTTTTATATATTTAATTAGTATATTTTACATAATTTACTGTAAATTTATTAAAATAAATAATAATTTTAAATTTTATATTGAAATACATCAAACTACTAAAATAAAAAAATTAGATATCTAAATTAAAATTTTAAAAATTAAATATTTAAATTAAAATAATTTATAGATTAAATAAGTTAGTATGCATTTTTACCTTAAAAACCATAATAACTTGGTGATTCACAGGGCGGAGAGGGCTAAAATGGTCAATCCCCCTGCCACGCCATCTCTTGCTCATAAACTGACACGCGTCATTTCGATCACCGTACGTTTCATGCTAACTACGTTTAAGGCCGAGCGCACCATATTTACTTTTCTCGTTCACTTTAATTTAGATTTTTCATAATTATATTTAAATTATTTTTATTCATTTATTTTATTTTTTTATAGCTTTTAATCATAATGAAATTATATACTAGGTCAGTACGGATATATTAAGAATTTGGCAATAAAAACTTAATTTAAAATAAAAAATAACTATTGAAAATAAATTATTACCGTACATTTACTATGGAAGCCCTAAAAATAATTTTAATTTTAAAAAAATATAATAAAATTTTATTTTTTCGCACGATCTAGTTATTAAATTCAGAACTTTAATTAAGCTCCATGTTTAGTGGTTTGGCCACATGGCTAAATATGGGTTAATAAATAATAACAACATATTAATGCATAAGAAGTATAAATAAAATGTAATTTATGTTATGCTCGATAATAAACAACTTATACGTTGACTGGGGCACTGAAACCCAAAATATTTTTGGGCTATATTGGGATGCAAGCCGCTTGTGTTTTTTTTTTTATCTAAATTATCAAATACACTACTTATAAGTTATCAGATAATAATAATTATAAAACAAAAGTCACAGGACTCTTATTTTATTTATATTTTATCATAAAAATTTATAATTAAATAAAATTTAAAAATACTATACTTTATAATTTACGAATTGGGATAAATTAATGTGGCAGTTTATTAGTTTGTAATTTATACTATACTATTACATGGTCTATAAATATAAAATTTATTGTCATATATTTAAGAATAGATTTTCTACAGTAAGATAAAATATTTTTTATAAAATATTAGAGTAAAACTTTTCAAATTATTATATACATGGCAAAGTGAAATAATATAAAATAATAAATATTAATTTTTAAGAGTTTAAATTATTACTTTTGAGCTGTGCTGGATCGTTGAACCTAATTATTAATATCAAAATCTCGAACGATTAGAAATATATAACTAATTTACTAAAAGTATACAGACATAACATTCACGAATCTCGATTATAATTCGATCTAACTAATCTCACACCACTTTAAACATACTCAACCCACTCCGATCTTCTATCATTTAGAACATGACTCGATCGTCACTGAGCAAACTGCTGACACTTTTAAGCCAACAATTTGAATTAATTCAAAATCTTATTGTTAGATAGATAGAATAAAAGAAACAAACTTATAATTTCATAACAACCTATTTACAACAGACCCTATTTCTTAGCTATTTACAACAACCCGGTTGTTATTAAATGTAAATCTGGGTTGCTATTCTATGTAATTCTAGGCAAGCTTTGTCGCCCTATATATTAACATGTAGGTAGCACACAAACGTTAAGTGTGACTGCTTCCACCAACTACTCTACTTCTTTAACATCTTTCATGGTATCAGAGCCTCTAGGATATAATCTACATGGCCGGCACCTCTTCCTTCGCTCCTGGTCTTGCTTCCATGATCTCTCATCCCGTACAAGAGAAGCTCGCCAAGAATAATCATGCTACCTGGAAAGCCCAGGTCCTCGCCACAATTCGTGGTGCTCGTCTCGAAGGATATCTCACCGGCAAGGCTGTTAAGCCTCCCGTGCAGATCGATGGCAAAGACGGTGACAAGACCATCAAGGTGGACAACCCCCTGTACGAAGATTGGCTGGCGGCTGATCAGCAGGTTCTCAGCTACCTGCTCGCCTCCGTGTGCAAGGAAGTTCTGGCTCAAGTTGCCGCAAAACAATCTGCGGCCGAAGTCTGGATGGCAATTGAAGTAATGTTTGCGTCCAAAACGCGAGCTCGTGCGGTGAATACGCGCCTTGCCCTAGCCACCACTCAAAAAGGAAACATGACGGTGACTGAGTACGTTGGGAAGATGCGTGCGCTTGGGGACGACATGGCTGCAGCAGGGCGGCCACTTGAAGATGATGAGCTGGTTGAGTACATCCTCACCGGCCTTGATGAAGAATATGACCCGATCGTGTCCTCCGTGATTGGCCGGTCAGATGCAATCTCAGTTAGCGAGCTATATTCTCAGATACTTGCATTTGAGACTCGACTGAGCCTTCGCAACTCCGGTGGGCACTCCTCTGGATCCTCCGCCAACGTTGCCAATCGGCGTGGGCGAAGGGGGTTCGGGCGCTCCGGCCGTGGAGGTCGTGGTGGCCGCTTCAATAATGCTCCGGCAAATAGGGGTGGTCATGGACCTAACCCCAACAACCCTCATCCAGGAGGGAATGGCGCCCACAACAGCAACAACTCCTCCGATGATCGCCCGCAATGTCAAGTGTGTCGCAAGTATGGGCACACGGCGGACAGGTGCTGGCACAGGTACGATGAAAATTTTGTTCCAGATCAAAGATATGCTGGTACTGCTGCCTTAGGTGTCGACACAAACTGGTACACTGATACCGGTGCCACCGACCACATCACTGGTGAGTTAGAAAAGCTCTCGCTCAGGGAGAAATACAATGGCGGCGACCAGATTAACACAGCGAGTGGAACAGGTATGAATATTAGTCATACTGGTATTGCCAAAATTCACACCCAGCATCGAGATCTATGTCTAAATCACGTCTTACATGTCCCACAAGCCACTAAAAACCTTGTGTCTGTTCATCGTCTGGCCTCAGACAATAATGTTTTTCTTGAATTTCACCCCAATTTCTTTTTGATTAAGGATCGGGACACGAGGAGCACACTGCTTAAAGGGAGATGCCACAAAGGCCTTTATCCCCTGCCATCCATCCCTGGAAAACAAGCTCTTGGAGTCACCACCAAACCATCCTTTGACAGGTGGCATAATCGCCTTGGTCACCCTGCGGCCCCCATAGTTCAGCGAGTTATCAGTAGTTTCAATCTCCCGTGTCATGTTGAGTCCAATAAAAAGGTTGTTTGTGATGCTTGCCAACAGGCAAAGAGCCATCAGCTTCCTTATCCTAAGTCGCCTCATGTATCGAGTCATCAATTAGAACTAGTCTTTTCAGATGTATGGGGGCCTGCACCCAACTCCATTAACAAGTACAAGTACTATGTGAGTTTCATTGATGATTATAGCAAATTTACTTGGATTTATCTATTAAAATTTAAGTCTGAAGTGTTTCAAAAGTTTCATGATTTTCAAGCCATGGTTGAACGCCTTTTTGATCGCAAAATCATCACAATGCAAACTGATTGGGGTGGTGAATATGAGAAGCTCCATTCTTTTTTTACTAAAATAGGCATCTCCCATCATGTTTCTTGTCCTCATACGCACCAACAAAATGGATCTGCCGAACGTAAACATAGACATATTGTAGAGGTTGGGCTATCTCTCCTTGCTCAGGCTCGAATGCCTCTCAAATTTTGGGATGAAGCTTTTCTAGCCGCCACCTTTCTCATAAATCGTACACCAAGCAAAGTAATCTCCTATGCTACACCTCTTGAGCGTCTATATAAAGTCAAACCTGATTATTTCTCTCTACGAATTTTTGGGTGTGCATGTTGGCCACATCTCCGACCTTACAATCATCATAAGCTTCAGTTCCGATCCAAGGAATGTGTGTTTCTTGGGTACAGCAACATGCACAAAGGGTTTAAATGTCTTGACCCTGCTTCTGGCCGTATTTATATCTCTCGTGATGTTATATTTGATGAAAATGTCTTTCCTTTCTCCAAATTACATCCCAATGCAGGAGCCACACTACGGTCTGAAATCCTGCTCCTTCCTACACAGCTTATTCCACATAGTCCAAACCCGGCTGGGTCTGAATCTGTCGGGAATCCAGTGACTAATATTTTGCCTGCTAATGATTTTTCTGGAGAAATATTTGGTATACAGGAAAGCGCTCAGGCCACAGAGGATCCGGTCTCTCCTACCGAAGCTGCTCTCCCGACCGACTCCTCCCCGGGATCGCCATCTCGTACGGCAGCAGGCTCTCCCATACAGGACCTGGGTGCGCCAGCTCCGCCCCTACACGACGACGACACATACCCTCCTGCGGTTGCTCCTGTCTCGGCTGACGGGGGCACTGATGCAGCAGCCGACATTCCTGCGCCGTCGATAATCACGCCTGGATCTCCTGCGTCGCCGCCATTGTCTGTGGAACCGGCGCCAGTGTTCACCGAAGCAGTACAACAAGAAATTCAGCCGCGACCTCGCACCAGACTTCAAGCTGGAATCAGAAAACCTAAGGTATATAGAGATGGCACTATTCGCTATGGTCTCTTTACGGCAACGGGTGAACCCCAGAGTCTTGAAGAAGCACTAGTAAATAAAAATTGGAAATCTGCAATGGATGACGAATACAACGCTTTGATGCAAAATAAAACATGGCACCTAGTTCCACCTCAAAAAGGTCGTAACATAATAGATTGTAAGTGGGTCTATAAAGTCAAACGTAAAGCTGATGGCAGTTTGGATAGATATAAGGCCAGACTTGTTGCAAAAGGTTTTAAGCAAAGATATGGTATAGATTATGAGGACACATTCAGTCCTGTTATCAAGGCAGTCACTATTAGAGTGATCTTATCTATAGCAGTATCTAGAGGGTGGAGTCTTCGACAACTTGATGTTAAGAATGCCTTTCTGCATGGTCTGTTGGAACAAGAGGTCTATATGAAACAACCACCAGGCTATGAAGATAAAACCAGGGTTAATTATGTGTGTAAGCTAGATAAGGCTCTATATGGGCTAAAGCAGGCTCCAAGGGCATGGTATTCAAGGTTAAGTGAGAAATTACAAAGTCTTGGTTTTACTTCTTCAAAGGCCGACACTTCTCTGTTCTTCTTTAATAAAGGGGGTGTTACCATGTTTGTGCTAGTATATGTTGATGACATCATAGTAGCCAGCTCAACGCAGAAGGCAACAGATTTGCTACTAAAGCAACTTGGTCAAGAATTTGCCCTTAAAGATTTGGGAACACTTAATTATTTCTTGGGGATAGAAGTAAATCCAATACATGGTGGTATAGTTCTGACACAAGAAAAATATGCATCAGATCTGCTAAAAAGAGTTGGCATGTCAAAATGCAAGGGTGCACCTACACCCCTACCAGCCAATGAAAAATTATCTTCGGTCAAAGGATCTCCTTTGGGGTCTAATGATGCAAGTAATTACAGAAGTATAGTTGGTGCCCTCCAATATTTGACACTAACAAGGCCAGACATTGCATTCTCTGTTAACAAGGTATGTCAGTTTCTACACAGTCCTACTGTTGATCATTGGGCAGCAGTCAAAAGAATTTTGAGATACTTAAAACAGTCCATCAAGGTAGGGCTGAAAATTAGGAAGTGCAGCTCATTGTTAATCAGTGCCTTCTCGGATGCTGATTGGGCCGGATATATTGATGATAGGAGATCTACAGGAGGTTTTGCTGTATTTCTGGGATCAAACTTAGTGTCATGGAGTGCACGGAAACAGCCTACTGTGTCAAGATCGAGCACTGAAGCTGAATATAAGGCAGTAGCTAATGCAACGGCAGAAGTAATGTGGATACAGACGCTGTTACAGGAAATTGGTGTTAATGCACCACGAGCTGCTAAGCTCTGGTGTGACAATATTGGGGCAAAGTACCTTTCTGAAAATCCTGTATTTCATGCAAGAACTAAGCATATTGAAGTTGATTACCACTTCGTGCGAGAACGTGTTACAAGGAAGCTTCTTGACATTGACTTTGTTCCATCAGGAGATCAGGTGGCAGATGGTTTTACAAAGGCCCTTCCTATACAGAAGTTAGAAAATTTCAAACGCAATCTCAACCTAGTCCGGTTGTGATTGAGGGAGGGTGTTAGATAGATAGAATAAAAGAAACAAACTTATAATTTCATAACAACCTATTTACAACAGACCCTATTTCTTAGCTATTTACAACAACCCGGTTGTTATTAAATGTAAATCTGGGTTGCTATTCTATGTAATTCTAGGCAAGCTTTGTCGCCCTATATATTAACATGTAGGTAGCACACAAACGTTAAGTGTGACTGCTTCCACCAACTACTCTACTTCTTTAACATCTTTCACTTATAACTCCTACTGTTACATCGTGTGGCATTATATGAAACAATTATTATTTAAAATAATATATAACTTAACAATAATTTAAATGTTTATATTCAAAGAGTTTCAGTCCTCTCTCTCTCTCATTTCTACTAGGGAGCTAATGCCTCATCTAGCCTCATGTTTTTTTTTTTCTTTTTTTTTTTTCTTCCATTCTAGTATTTTTTTCAAAATAATTCATAATCTAATCTTATTTTGATGGTTTAGAAAAAAAAAAATAGTAATATTTATACTTATTATTATTATTACGTACTTAATATGATTAAATACCTAATATGACTTAGCTACATACGGAATATAATATTGACATGATTAAAAATAATATAGCTATATATATTTAATATAATTAATTATTTGATATAATTACACACTTGATGTAACAATTAATATGAGTAAAAAATTAATATAGTATAAAAATAATATGATTATACATTACAAAAAAAAAAATGATATAATTAAATATATGGTATCTTAAAAAGTGGGAGAGGAGAAAGAAAAAAAAAACTCTCACCTAATTAATATATAAACTCAAATAAATATTATTAAATTATTATTTTTTTCTAATCCATTCAAATTGTTAGATTAGAAATTATTTTGAAAAAAAAAACTAGGTTGAATTTATTATTTTTATTATTATTTATTTATTTATTTCAATGAGAATACACGAGGCATTAGTTCCTGTACATCATCTCTGTTCCTTGTCCTTCCACAAAGATATATATGAGTCCCTCACGAATTATTTTGTACTCAGACTAATCAATTGTAGTCCTCTCCAATTACCAACAATCTCTCTCTCTCTCTCTCTCTCTCTCTCTCTCTCTCTCTCTCTCTCTCTCTCTCTCTCTCCAAACCAATTAGCGGGGCGGGGCGGGGGGTGAGAGAAAGCATGGGGAGAGCTCCATGTTGTGAGAAGGTGGGGTTGAAGAAGGGGAGGTGGACTGAAGAGGAGGATGATATATTGGTTAAGTATATAACCACTCATGGTGAAGGTTCATGGAGATCCTTGCCTAAGAATGCAGGTACAATACATATACATGCATGCCACTTAGCAATTACTTCTCAATTTGTTTCTATCTCTACTTTCTCTCTCTAGAAATGTTGGTTGGAGCTAGAAATTGCTTTTGGACACAAATGATTTTCTCACCTGCATGCCTGCATGGTATCAAAGCGAAAGATTTTAAAAATGAGTCTTTTTTTGAAACTACTATTCTTGTTTCGATGTATAACTTAAATTTTTAGAAATTTTATAATCCATATGTACCCAACTCATGAGTTCATCATCATCATCATCATCTTCTTCTTCTTCTCTCTTTTACTAGGGCTTTTGAGGTGCGGGAAGAGCTGCAGATTAAGGTGGATAAATTATCTTAGAGGAGATCTAAAGAGGGGAAATATTTCCAACGAGGAAGAGGAGATTATAGTAAAATTCCATGCCACCCTTGGGAACAGGTACTATTATGGGTCTTCTATATCTCGTTTTCTATGCCCACCATTCTGTTTTTATTACCATTTTAGTCCATCATTTTATTTAGTTTTCAGATGATAACATTATAATTAATAAAAACTATGTGAGGTTGGATTATATATATATATATATATATATTTATGCGTAAATATTAATCGGACGTTGTTTTGGAATATTTATTTGCCTTTGAGTTTGGGACCTCAACTTATTGTAGTATTTACTACTTAATTTACCTTCTCTGGGTTCTGTTTTCCGAAAAGATCCAAACATTATTGGTATTATTATTATTATTATTTTTTTTTTTGAGAGCGAGAAAGACAGCATATGTAGCTGAATGTAAATTAGAAAAAGCTACCAATCTCAAAAATAAAATATTTAATCTTAAAAAGTTTCAAGCTTTTTAAAAAAATATTAATAACTGATAAAATAGGTTGGCTAGATTAGATTTGTTTGAGTTACGTCGAAAAGTCGAGTTGGACTAAATCATAAGGCTGCTTCGGTTTCTGAATCATGTAAAAGTATTATAATTTTATTTTTCTGCATAAAAATTTATCTTTAAATATACAAAAAATTTTATAAAAATATTTTACATCAAATCAAATAATCTATAAATTATTTTTCAACTGAATAAAAATTTTCAACTTATTTTTATATCAAATCAAACATATTTTGAATAGTTAAAAAAACGATTCAATAAATAGTAGATATGAACGCGTCACAGATTCCGACAAAATCCACACATTGCTCTAAAAGTGCTTTTTTTTTTTCTTTTCTTTCTTTCATAAAAAAGCTCGAGGCCTTTTAAGCTGGGACTACTCATTTTCAGTGTAGAAAAGCTGGTCCACACGTCCGTACAATTATTGCTATTATTATTATAAATATATATATATATATATATATTTTTTATTATATTTTAAATTTTCGTTTCTCACATGCGTGTTGTTTAAGTTTAACAACGTGAGAAGAGTCAGAGTGGGGGTGGTGTGGGGCCCACGCACTCACTGGAGCTAGCGAATCAGGAACGGCCCTCCGGGCGGGTCTTGGGTGGTGGGCCCCGGCGAGGCTGCGGCTGACGTGGCGTCCTGTGCGCCGTTGGTCGTGATCCACGTGGGCGGAATAGTCAATTTCTCGTTTCGTCCACTTCACCTTCTCTCTCTTTTGTCCTTTTCACGTGTGTGATTTACTGCCTTTTTTTCCCACAAATTACCTCATTATTCTACAAAACGTATCTTAAGTAGCTAAGTATGCAACGCAAACAAAAAATAAAATAATAATAATAATAATAAGGTAAAAATATATTAATTTTATCTGAATTATAGATCAATTTATTTTGACATTGGACTTTTCAAAATTTTATTTTTAGTAGTCAATCTTTCAAATTATTATTTGATTTTAGTTATTTCATAGCTATTTGGATATAAAATATAAGTTAATTACTTATTTTAATAAATTTATAGTTATATAAATTATATAAAATATATTAATTAAATTTATAAGATAAACGATGTATTTAAATTTTAAAGATACAGAATTGCTAACCGGCTTAAATCAATAAATTTAAATGTTAGATAGTAATTTTAAAAGTTTTAAAGTTCATATAGCTGGATTAATATATACGTGTGATAGTTAAAGTAATTAAGTTTTATACATTTTTCCTAATAATATTTTATTTGACTACTATATAACTAATTATTAGTAGGTGTAGGTCCCAACTCTTTAAGATACGTGAGCATTATGTTAGACAAGTTTATAGATCTTTGAACAGTTATATGGGAAAAAAATTTGGCAATATATATATATATATATATATATATATATATATATATATATATATATATATATATATATATTAGAGCTTATATATTTTTAAAAGCACAAAATTAAATATGTTTCTGAATTTTTTATCATAAAATTTGCATTGTGATTTGTGCTATTATAAAGTCAACTAAATAGAGAGAGAGTAGAGCTTATATGTATAGTAGAGCTTATATATAGTAGAGCTTATATGCTTCACAAGGTCATCCATGTTTGTAAATTTTTTATTATTGGATTTGTATTGAAATTTATATTTCTGTAAAGCCAATTAAAAAGAGAGAAAAATAAATTAAAAAATACAAATCTAACGATAAAAAATTTACAAGAATGAATATGATTGTACTTTTAAAAATATATAAACTTTACTATATATAAAGAGTATATATAATTTACTCACATGCCCTATCAATTTCCTCTCTCTCTCTCTCCCTCTATTTATAAATATATAAAGTTGTTCTTCATTTTGTGAATAGTAAAAGTAAATGCGAGTTATAGTAGTTATGGTGCTTACAAAATCTTGTGCTTTAAATTATTGTAGATGGTCTCTTATAGCCGGACATCTTCCTGGACGAACCGATAACGAGATCAAAAACTACTGGAACTCCCACCTTAGTAGAAAACTCCACAACTTTAAAAAAATTGAAGGCGGCAGCGGCGATAAGGACGGCGAAGAATCTACCATGGCCAATCTCAACATTCTACCCGGCGGCGGCAGGCGGAGGGGCGGTAGGACGAACCGGTCGATGGAGAAGAGTAACACAAAGGGCAGCGAAAGCAGTAAAAGTGCAAAGAGATCAGAGAAACACAGCAAGAAAGAGAAACAAGAAGAGATTGTAGTTAGCCCCCCATCATCACAAGCACAAAGTGAAGAGGGGCATAGCATGGTTTTGGACCCATGCAGCAACAACCAAGCTAATAGTGTCACATCTGAGGGGTTTGATGAACCCATCTTGGGCCCCAATGAGGAGATGGTGAGTGGGCATTTTAGCTCACCAAGGCAATTAGAGAGTGAACTAATGGAAATGGAAGCATTGCTATTGGGTGCAAGTGAGGAGACTACTAGTGTGAGTGGTGGCATTAGTACAAATTATGAGGAGAGAGAACATGATAGTGCCCTCGTGTTAAATGAGGGGAGAGAGAGTGGGCCCTTAGACCTAAATGAAGAGGGAGAAAATGATGTGGGTGCCCAAGTTGAGGGTCTACTGGACTGGGACTTGAGGGGGATGGAGGAGAAGCTATGGGATGAGGAATTGGGCGAGATGTGGTCATGGATCTGGGATGGTGATGATGAAACCATTAATGGGAGTGAACTGCAAATGAGGATGCAAGGGATGGAGGGGAATGGCTACTTAGAGGAGCCATTTGGCAATTGGCTTCTTCCAGAAGCAGTTTTAGAGAATTAGGGTTTAGTGGCTACAAGAGCTAGTGTTTGTGCATGTGAGAGATTACTTCTTGTGGTTTTTCCCACATTTGGAACATTGTAAAGAGGTTTATTAGTGGTTTTGGAACATTGGTGTCCTTTTGTAGAGATTAGGGCTATGTTCATTATTCAAGCGTGCATCGATCATTGTGATAATTACTATTGCCTTCTTTTATTCATGCGTAGATCTAAACCAATATTGAAAATAAAATAAAAATCATATGGAGTAAAACCTTTTTTTTCAATTCGTATTGTATACCTATCGATCGCGTGAGTCTACTAATTACTTTTCAACGTTTAGTTGTAATAAAAGTTTAACTATTATACCCTTCATTAAGATGCACTATATTATAAAAATTTAGCTGTTAGATAGCAACATGTTTAGCACCATCTTAACAATTTTTGGTTGTATCTAACAAAATTCGTTGATTTTCTAATAGATGCGACCCGTGATAATAACACCTTCTTTCCTTTGACATACTACCTTATTTATAATATCATTAATTGTAACATCCATGGGCCCAAGGCCACATCTATGTGTGTATTTTTTTTTTTTTAATTAAAAAAACAGAATATAAAATTAATTTTTTGTATAATTTATTAAATAAAAAAAAGAAATACACAGCAGTATTTCAGTTCCATTACACAATTATGTTAATTAGAAATAACAACATCCCGATCTAATAAGCAATGTAACGTATATATCCATACATTCTATTCATAGGTATAATTTTCACACTACAAGTCAAATGTGGTTCTTAATAACTCATTTGTCTTATCAAATTTTAATTTTATTGTACTGTAACTTAAAGATATTTATCAATTCTACGATCATATAAGGTATACATACATCCCTATAAGAGATGTACAATAATATTTTTCTAATCCAATATAGAAGAACATATACTAAAGCAAAAGCTATATGTAAGTAGGCTGAAAATGATTGAATCAAAAAATTTCAAAAATGAAACTAAGTGAAAAAAAGATGTTAAATAGAGTAGGCACTAGGTTTCTATTTCTTGTCAGTTAGAAGAATCCAAATCGAACTAAAAAATTAAGTAATTCCTAGCCTTGTTCTTTGTTTCTATTTTTTTTTTCTCCAATATTTCACAATCTTTTTGGGACTTTTATATGCTACATTAGACTGAGTACAATGAGTGATAGGACACGATGATCAGAATTACCATTAATTAGTATTACTGAAACTGACCATTCCAGTTATTTTGAACTTCTTTGATTTTCTCTCCTTTAATCGTGAGATTATTTATACACCTAAAAAGTTTTGCGGAAATTTGTTAACTAAGCTATCATTTCAACCAACTAGTAGTCTTTTACTTCACTACTAAACATATAATTATTTTTTCTAAGTATTTAAACTGTACTAATAAACTTTTTTTTTTTTTTGAAAAAATAATAACATACTAGTACTTCGTTTATTATTTTAAAATAAATTTAGCTGCAAAATAAAATAATTAGATTTTAAGCCATCTAGCCCTTCTTTTATTTGTGCTAGGAACAGTTGGCCTACTAGAGAATAATGGTAGTTTAAAGTTAAAATTTTTTTACTAAAACTCGGAACTCCAACTTAAATTTCTAATATAGTTAAATTTTTATTTGTAATTTTATTTTTTGTCTAATTTTACTGTTTCTGATGGTAGAGTCTCAAATGAACACAAATGCCAAAAAAATTAATAATAACAAATGTTAAACCTCATCTTTAACTCATCATCCCACATCATAATCTAGATCAATATTCTATTGTAATAACACATTTATATATGTAGCCGTTGGCAAATGATACACGTTTAGATATTTAGTTGTCCTTTTCGCTTGGAAAATGAAGCAAATTGTGTCTTTTCAACTTCATTTTCTCTCCACAATCTAGAGTTAGAAAATTCGAATTCGACATTAATTTGTCGTACCTAATGCATATTCTTTTACTATTCTCTCACTGTAAGCAGGCTTCATTAAATTATGCATCCTTGATCAAGAGAATTTAGACATATAATTTTGTCAAATTTAAGAAAAATTCAGAATTTTATTATACATTTTTTGGTCAATAGAACTCTTCCACACGTATGGAATTTCTATTTATAAATATTATGTATGCGCAGGACTAAATATGAAAACCACATTTGAATGGAAAAGAAAAATGATATTCATTACTAATTATATTGATAAACGTACTTATAGTAGTAGTCAATTTAATTGGTTGTTGGTTAAAAGACCTTAAAATGAAGGAAAATTATGAAAAAAAAGTTAATTGGTATCTTCCTTATTTTTTCCAATTAATAATGATGTGTACCTGCCCTACTGTAGCATGTTTTGATGTTGAGGCACGTTCCGTATTCGGCCATTGTCACGTTTTAAAATATTTAATTTGTTCAGTTCGTTACATCTCATTTTTTTTTTTTTTTTTTTTTTTTTTTTGGTCAACCTTGAGTTATGGATATCTTGAGTAAAATCACTTTAGGCTCTGTTTGGTAACGGATTAAGACAGAACTAGCTAATTCAGTGATAAGTATAAAATACGGAACTAGTGTAAAAAAGCGTTTGGGATGGTTCCAGGAATAAGAAATTTTGTGTTTGGTATGATAATGAGGAATAAGATGAATAAAAAATATTAGTTGGGATAAATTATTTTTTTGCCCTCAACTTTATTATGTAATAATGAAGTGAAAGAGAGTGTCTCAGTAGACGTGAGAGTGTATTTAAGGAAAAAGTAAGAGGGTGGTTGGGAAGAGTGAGAACAGTAATTCCAGCTTATTCTAGTTATATTGGAACAAGCTATACCGGTTGATTCCATGTGCGTTTGAAAGAACAAGGAGATATCTCCCCTATTCTCTATTCTAACTCATTTTCAAAAAAAAATCCTATACAAATGTCTATTGTAAAAAATGTTGATTTTCCACAAAAATAATATGTGTACGTAGGTATATAATTTTGCTTCGATTATCTGCCTCATATTTTGTCCTTATTAATGATATTATAGCTAATTGGGCTTTAATTGAAACTTTAAAAGTGGTTTAGGCCGTTTATGACGAATATTTATTAGGCCTAATTAATTAGCCCAATAGAGTGTTTCAAACGTACAATCTCTAAGCTTATAAAGCCCAAGTGCTTTTAGAACCTATGGAAAATTGATAGATTTGGAGAAAAAAGAGAGTGTATTATATAGTTCAACTAAAATAAAAAAAATTATATTTTTGAAACTAAAAATTGATAAACATAAATGTTGAGATCGAATCATTTCATTTCTAGTTATTTTTGAAATTATGGTTGTCAAATTACTCGTGAATAATTTAAATTACTTGAATATATAGGGTGGAGAGTTAATTAAACACTTAATTAGTTGTGAGATTTTCGTAGAAAATACAGTTAATTTTGTAAATTTTGATAAATTGTAAACTCGGGTAGTTTAAAGTATACAATTTGGATAATGTTAAGATGATTTTATTTTTTTCCCTTCTAAATTAAGCGAAATTTGACGAGTTTATCGGGTTTTGATATAAAATATCGAACCCGTAATAGTTATCGGGTCGGATCAAATTTGGACTTTGAGAATGATCTGATTGGAGAGAGACCTAAATGCGCCAAAATTTTTCATTTTTTCCCGCCAATATGAAAACCTCAAATTTGTAGGGTAAACCCTTCTCCTATTACAACATTTATAATGTTAAAAAAGTTAAAATTGTCTCGATAAGAGAAATTTAAGATATGTTTTTAATTATCTGAAATGGAAGGGATCTGTATGTAAATTACCCTTTCCTATTTAAAACCCTTCTCCCCTCCCCCCACCCCGCAACACTCTCTCACTTCAGCGGCGACGATCCAATTCCACCTCCATCATCGCCGAAGCTCGATTTCTCAGGTCGATCTCTCTCTCTCTCTCTCTCTAGTTCTTAATTACATGTATTGATTAGATTAGATCATGGTTTTGAGTGTTTCTCCTCTACGATCGGTCTCTTTTGCACCAATTTTTTGTGTATTTTTTTGTAGATTAAATGAATCTGATATTGATCGGATTTCTCACTGTGTTGATCGGTGAATGCTTGTTTGAATTGTTGATCTGAGTATAATGCCGATGTTTTTGTATGAATCTCTCTGTTGATCGATGTGATTTGGATAACGGGAATTATAATTTATCTTTATTGATGATTTATTGGTGATTTATTGGTGATTAACTAACTCAATAATTCCAATTATAACTGGATGTGATTCACCAAAGAGTTTCTTCGTTAAGGAATGGATTTGGAGAAAACCTGCTAAATTTGAATAAAATTTCTGAAAAGATCAATAGAATCTAAATTAGGCCTCCTGAAGAGGATATTTCCCTTTATGAGAAAGGGAGGAGAAGTTAATAAACTGTTAGCTTGGAATGAGGAATTGGTAGATGGATAAAATGTGCTTTTATGTTGTTAATGTACTTGATCAATTTTTTTTACAGTACTTCATTGCATCGATCATTGTGTGTTACTCAGTTCTAATTGATAATGCTGTTTGTAATATTCTATCTTATTTACTTGCTCCAAAAAGTCGAACAATTCTCTTTGTTGAGATTTAGTCGAGGGAGCAAAGATGTGCCGATGAGGTTCTTTGTTATCTATTACACGAGGACTTTAGCCTTTTGTGCCTTTGTTGTTGACATTTACTTTTCCATTCAAGTTTTACAGTTTATTTGAGATAGTGATTTCATGCATCTCATATCACAATCTTGTGAAAGTGAAGCTCGATCCAAGAAAGATGAGAGTAGGACTTCCAAAGTAGTTTTGAAATTTGTACTATAAATGGAAGCATATGGTAAACTTAATTTTAACTTTCCTAGTTGATGTTTAGAACATGAAAAACTACTTGTACAATAATATGCTGCTGAACACTGATGTTTTCTGTTTGCTGGCTAGAGAGATTAGATAAATCAAAGAGTAAAATGGAATGATAACTTCCAACTTTCAAGTGATATTCTTAGTAATCTTCAGTCATTTGCCCATCTTTTCTTTCTGAAGTGTGGCATCATGATTTCATCAGTTTGCCTTTCTTGCCTCATTTTCATTATACACAGAGGTTACATCTTTGCATTGGGCAAATGCTTAAAAAGTGAAAAACTCTATTTCAATTTTAGGCTTCCAAATTAACGGCAGAAGGATCCTGTTTCTTTAATTGATATGGATCATGATGTGTTAATTGGAAATAATATAGGAGTTCTCCAGTAGGTGGCTAGGTAGATTTTATAAGTCGAAGGATGAAAAGTTTCATCATTATACCCTTTCTCTTTTGTGGAATTGAGGGATATAATTTGTTCACAGAAGCTTTTAAACTGGCAGAAAATAAATCATTTTTGTAATCTTTTACATATCATTTCATGGTAGTATAGATGTCATTTTTGTCTGAAGCTCTTCCTTCTCAGAAAAGAAAAAAAAAATCCTACAAAATTCAGTACTGTTTGATAATTTAGAATGTTCCTAAGAAGGTTGCTATGTTATAATGATCTGTAACTTTAATTTAAGCTTCAATTGGGAAATCCAAGGATTCAACTAAATCATTATGTATTTAAGGGGTCTATAAGATTTTAGGTTCAATATCTACCCAGAAGATATATTCTTCAGGGAATAGTGTCAATCTAGTGCTCACCTTTTTGAGTGCTTTTTTTTTGAGAGAAAGGTAGCATGCTACCCGCTTCGTTTATTTTTGAAATAAACTTAGCTGAAATATGAAGCAACTAGGCTTCGAACTCGGGCCACGGGTATCAACCACCAAGCCCTTTGCCACTTGCACTAGGGACGGTTGATCTTTAGTGCATGGTAGTCCATATTATACATCGACAGATTAAGCTGCATATTATAGCGTCATAATGAATTGCTGATATGATTCTGGAGGCTATAATTTTCAGACAATGGATACCTCAAGCCCTGCAGTATTTGTCAATGGGCAGATCCTAAAGATGTATTTGGGGCGGAGAGCTCGTGCAGTGGTTCAAGTAATGCGAAATGAAGGTGGAGTCATTATAGGGCAATCCACTGATGGGCATCAGTTGACCATAAAAGGAGCTCAGTCTCTCCCTCTTTCGCATTTCGTCGAGGTGATAGGTATTGCTGATGGAAATCAGTCCATTCGTGCTGAGATAAGCACGGACTTTGGCGACAGTTTTGGTATATATATGACTTCTCTTCTTCGTTTCTTTTTTAAATTTTGGGCAAGTTAGAAATTTGGTCCCTGAATTTTGCAGTTCATTTCCATTAAAAAATGTTTTAGTATTATATATTTTATTTTCTAGAAATCGTAAAAGTTAGTTGTTCCGTACACATATAGATCAAGCTTTTTATCGCTTAGATTATAGATTCTAATTTACCTTTTTCTTATGGCAGATACTGTGTCGTATGATGGACTATGCCAACTTGCTAACGGTAAATTCAAAAACTTGTTTCTTTGATGAACCGGATGCCTGATCTCGGAATATCTACTTAAGCAAAAGAAAGTTGAACGTCGCAAGCTGGGTACGTATATGGATACGGCATTTTGAGATTTCTGTTCTTCGAATATATTATGGTTAGATGGCAAATTAGTATGGCTGTGATTTTTTTATAGTTCGTATTATCAGATGCTTGCTTATATCGTCAGTTGATACTGTTCTTAAACTGTGTACTGCCTTTTTGGGTGATATAGTCACCAACTTGCGGGTTGGTGCGAGTAATCCGCGGTGCTGGTGCAGCACCGACATTTGAAACTGCCCTACTTGGTGGTTTCTGCCGTCTCAGGCGACCCACAGTTTGCGAAGCGGATTTCATTCACTGTTTTTTTCTATGGCTTCTCATAGATTGCTAGATTGCTTTCGCGCATTGACCGGATCCTGGTGAAGTGCAGGAGGAAAGTATGGCTGGCCACCGACTTGCCCCCATGCACTGATCACGCAGATCTATAGACAGTAAGCCATATTACTTCTTTAATAGTACGATGAGCTCTGCAAACCTATGGAGGGAGAGTTCGTGCTGTAGCTCCAGTTTTGCTAATGAAGATGGAGAATTTATAGGGAAAATCCACCGATGGGCATGTCTTAACCATAGGAGCTTAGGCTTCTCGTCATTTCATAGGTAGGAGTGTAAATGGGTCCGGCCTATCGGGCTAATGGGCCAATCTAGATAACGGCAACAACTGGGTTCTGCATTGAGGCTTATTAGAATGGTCGGCTTGACCAACTTTAAAGATCCGAAGCCATTTAGGGCTGGGCTTGGACCAATGCCCGACCCATATTTCACCTGTTTTATGATTTGTTGGGTTGTATCCGGACCAAACTTCGACCCGGTCTTGACCCCACTCACTCAAATCAGACCTAGTCATGACTTTTCACAAAAGGGTAGGTAGACAAAATGTTAACTATCGCTATCCATCTTTAAATATTAAACTCAAATCTAGATCAGGACAAAAGGAATCCAAAGCTTCATGGAGACCCACCACAAAGGATATTACGCTTTTTTTCTTCTTTTTTTTTTTGTTCATTATTGCCCTGCTACTTGACTTCACCCATTTAAGGATCAATTTTATAATGCTAGTTTTGTTGTAATTTTATTTTTTAAAAACTCAAAATTTTAAAAAATTGTTAATTTTTAAATATGTGTAGTGTTAGATATACAATTTATTTTTTATTGTACAGATAATAGTTTTTTTAAGGGGTTCAGTACACACAGCTGGGGACTTGAGATTTATAACATCCGAAACTATTATTCTAAAATTTATTTTAAAAGAATTATTTTAGAGCATTAATTACTCTCTGTTACATATTGAGATTTGAGACTGAAAACTGAACATGGTAACAGAGTTGCGATTTCGTACAAAAAATTATTAACGGATTTGCGATTTCGTACAAAGAAAATATTAAAAGAAATGGAAAAAGTCTAATGGTGGCCCTATATTTTAAGCTAAGAAACAAGCCTCCCTTCCAGCACGGCACGTGCATGTCTTCTCGCTGCCACATGTTTACTTCTAATCATCCCAAAACAACATAATTCGAGAAAATGAACCAACAAAAACACCGATTAATTCTACTAATCTACTAAAATTCGTAATTTTGACAATCAAACCATTACACTTAAATTTTCACCCTAATAAAAACTACCATTTATAAAACACATATACAGTGCTTAGCTTTGGGGATATTGTTTCCACCAAATACATATTGCGGTTTAAATGCTAATAATAATAATAATAATAATAATAATTTTGAGAAGAAATCGTTCACCTGGAGGAGACGGGGTTGAGGGTTTTGGCGAGACCGTTAAAGGCGCCGTAGCCCCGGGAGGTAAACCCTAGGCATCCGAGGAGACCCTGTCGGTAGGGCAAGAACGTGCGCCGCCGCAGCTCATCCGCCTGCGCCCGGTTTCCCGCGTAGTGCCGTACGTGCGGCGACGGCGCCTGCGGGGGCGGCGCCGCTCCTCGCCGCTTCGCCGACGCCCTTTTCGACGGGGCGGCACCGGTGTTCGGCTTCGGCGGCGGCGTTGGGGGTTTGGATCGAGAGGATGGGGAGAAGGAGATGGAGTGCCAGAACTTGATCTCCTTGGCGCTCCCCCGATCTCTCCCCTCGCTCTTGCTTCGGTTGAGGAGATCTTTGAGGAATATCCACCGCTTGGAGTAGCGCCCGGAGGAAGAGGACGAGGAGGAGGATCGAGACGACGAGGCGGAGACGGGTGGCGCCGCCGCCGCATCGGCCTCCTCGGACTTCGGATCGGTATCGGGATCGGGATCGGTATCGCGATCCTTCGGCGGATCCCCTTCGTCCTCCGCTTCTTGCCACCGGAAGCGGGGGCTCCGCAGCGGAGACATGGATCTGGTCCTCCGGTGGAGAGATCCGCTCCTCATCCGCAGATCCCGCCCTCGCGCCGCCGCGTCGGCGTCCTCCGCCGCGAGATCGTCCACCTCGTTCGGCTCCAGATCCAGGAGCGGGACGAGCGACTGCGGCCGCTGGAGGTGGGAGGAGAGCTTCAGTGGCCGGATCTGGCCGTTGAGGAAGAGCTCGTCTGCGGAGCTCATGGATCCGGCCACCGCGGCGTTGGTTGAGGGGCGCCTCGCCGAGAACTCGAACTCGATGTCGCCCCCTCCTGAGGGGGAATAGGACGAGGAGGCGGCGTTGCAGGGCGGGGTGCAGAGTATGAAGTGCATTGGGCTCGCCGGAGCACTGAAAAAGTATCCGAAGCCGCCTCCTCCGGCGGCTTCGGCGCTGCTGCCGCGGCCGGGGCTGGAAGGGGCGCTAGCGAAGGGAGTGGTGGCGGAGCTGTCGATGTCGTCGGCGAATCCCTGGGGGCCGTCGCCATCGCTAGGGTTTTCGATCTCAGGGTGAGCTTCGCCACTGCTAGGGTTCCCGATCTCCATTTTCTCTCTTTCCTGCTACGAACAGGTAACGAACGAGGGGAGGCGGAGAAGCCATAGGCGGCTGCGGGGTTACTCACCTTAAATAGAAACGAGAACATGGCGAGGTAACTGCCTCCTATAATTTTGCCCATAAAATTTTTGATATTTACAAGAAGTGCCACTGCAATTTTGCGGGCTGTTGTTTTGATTTCGCCCCAAATTATCCGTTTAACATAACGACCGTTAACCATTTTTATTTTTTCGACAACAAAAATTTGAACGTTTGATAACGACCGTTAGAAGACCGTAGAACGAATTATCTTAGAGTAATTCTACATGTACACCCCGAAGGGGTGTACATCCTACACCTTCACTCCTTTAATGGTGTCGATATTTTTTACGGGTCACATCAAGTGACCACTCATCACACCCCCACCCTTAAATGGGTGGGGGTGTGAGATGTACACCCCTTACGGATGTACAAGTAGCATTTTCCATTATCTTATTAGAAATTTTGATCGTGCCAACTACACTTCTAAGCTTTAACATCTTACGTCGCGTTTAATATTTACGTCAGTACATTACTAGACCTTACCACTTGCCAACGACTATGATTTTTCTCATTAATTACATTAAGGATAAACTTAATAAAATGCATGTAGTTTTTTTTTTTTTTTTTTTTTTTTTTTTTTTTTTTTTAAGAAAAAAATAGTACGCTACTCGCTTCATTCATAGAGAAATTGAATTAGGCAATCAAAGTGAGAGAACTACGTCTCAAAAAAAAAAAAAAAAAAAAAAAAAAAAAAAAAAGAGAGAAACCGGTGGGGTATCGTTCGTCAAGCAAGCATCGCACCCACCAAACTGGCCCCAACTTGTGTAGCTTATTTATTCTTCACTCACTTATAGTTTAAAAATAGGTTATTATTATTATTATTATTATTATTTTTCTAAGATGGAACTATCATTAACACCCCATCTAAAATAAGTCATAATTAAACATCTTACTAAAATGATAACAAGCAGAAGAACAGGCCATAAATATATTTTTGTTGTATTATCTTATATCATCTTATTATCACGTAGTTTACCGCTATAGGAGTGAGATATGTTAACAATAAATTCTTTAGAAAAAATTAAAATAGCAATCATATTTGTCAGGAGTTTGATTAGCTTAGAGTAGAGGTGCAACTTCTCGGCACAGGTATAACTTGACACCCAACACGAAGTTACCAAATTTGAGTTTTATTTAAATAATTTTGGTTAGAAATAGGTTGACCTATTTTGTAAAAATATGAATACAAAATTTGATAATTTTATAATATAATTTAAAATTTTAATAAGCAAATAATTGTTAAATATTTTAAATCTATATAATTTAAGTTATTATGTTGAAGTAATAATATATAGATAATTAAACGAATTGCATTTGATAAATAAATTAAGATCCTTCCGCATTGAAGTTGATAGGATAAAATTATATGAAAATATATTTTTATGGTTTTTGATGAAATCATAAATATATATATATATATATATATATATATATATATATATATATTATGATAATTAATTAATCGTGATACACGATGACAGGCCCGCACGTTTCTGAATGTCGCGTGGGACCCACATGAGAGCATCTTACTGCCGCGTCTGCGGTACCGGTTGCGGATGTGGGCCCCACTTGATCGTACCCGTTATGAGGTCTTAAATTACGCAAGTACCCTTTCCGCCCTTATCGCTTCCCCCGAGTAAGTGGACGGGAATCTGGAGGGCATAATGGGAAATTGGAGATTGTCGTGCGTGGGTAATTGTGCGTGAATGGAGGGCCGCACGTTCGGCGGTTGGGTCCGAGTTCGCCTTCCCAGGCGCGCGCGCAGGATGCGTTAATTTGGCGCTGACCTTTTATGCACTAATCTCCAAGCTAATTATTATTACTTACAATTTTTTTTTTTATATTTTATTTATTTATTTATGTCAGGAAGTATATAATAATTTTTTAATAAACTAGAATGGAATATTCTAAATGTATGTTATTAAAATTCTAAATTTTATAATCCTCCTTAAGTAGAGCTTATATATTTTTGAAGATATGAGTCCAGATTTACGTTATTATAAAGCCAACTTAAAAAAAATAAATAAATAAATATAATAGTACAAATTTCAATATAAATTTAATAATAAAAAAATTTATAAGTATTGTTGAACGTATACTTTTAAAAATATATAAGCTTTACTTTTCTGCTTAGTATTCAAAGCGTTTTAAAATTAACAACTTTTTAATAAATATTATAAAGTAAATTTAAAATTATTTGATCCGAGGATTTGAATTTTTCATAGTGGGAAACAAGCAGAAGTAAACATTTTAGTTTATTTCTAAAAGTATTCTAATCTTACTCCTTTTTTTTTAACAAAAAGTTAATTCTTTTTTATTATCTTATTATGATTTTTAAAATTTATTATTTTATTACTGTACGGCGGTAGTATTATTTTATTCTTAATACAAGAGAGCAAAATGATACGGTTAACCACTAAGGTTGTAAAATATTCATATATTAATAATAATTTATAATTTTAAAAATACTAAGGTAACGTTTGGATGTGGTTTAAACCTGGTTTAGTTATACCAGGTATAGGTATAAAGTAAGGGATAAATCTGGTTTAAACCTAATATGTGTTTGGATGTGAATGAGGCTTAAACCTGGTTTAAACCTGGTATAAGAAAATAGGTGTTTGGATTGGTAATGATGAATAAGTGGTATAAAGTTGACTTTTATGTTTAATGACGATGTGACCTTTACTTTTATGTATATTATAAATTTGATAATTAAATAATGTGTTAAAATATTTTAAGTAGGAGTTAAAATTTTAATTTTAAAATTTATGTAAATTTTACAAAAATTATAAAAAAATTATATAAATTTTACAATTTTAAAATTAATAATATTTTTTAAAATTATAAATTTATAAATATATATAATATAATAAAATATAAATATATTTATAATTTTAATAAAATATAAATATATATAAATTTATAAAATATAAAAAAATAATTTTAAATAATTTATAAATTTATAATTTAAATATTTTTTAAAATTTAAATATTCTAATTAAAAAAATTAAGTAAAATTTAAATATTTTAATTAAAATTTAAATATTTTATGTAGGAGTAAAAATTTTAATTTATAAATGTATATAAATTTTAAAAAATTATAAAAATATTGTATAAATTTTAAAATTAATAATTTTTAAAAATAAAATAAAATTTTTAGATTTATTAAAATATAAAATTAAAAAAAATTAAAATTTATAAAATTTAAAATTTAAATATTTAAAATTTAAATATAAAATTTAAATATTTTTTATAATTAAATTTTTTTATTAAAAATAAAAAATAAAAAATCCTGAAGCTAAAAGAAAAAAAAAAACGAAAAAAAAAAAGAAGGGTCTCCTCCTTCGCCCCGCCCTTCTCGCGCGAAGAGGAGAAGGGCTTCGTGCTCCATAGCTTCGCCCCTGTCGAGACGCATTTCGGGAACCTCGTGGTGTCCGTGCAGTATCGCTCCACCCTCGCCGACTTCAATTTGGAGGTGTCGTCGCTCTCCCTGCCGATGCTCATCGCCGACTACGTCGGGAGCCCCGCCACGGATACGGTGCGCGCGTTCCCCGCTTCGCCCGTGGAGCGCAGCGGCGCCCCAGTGAGGCCGTCGACCTCCGCGCCGCCCCTGTTCCAGCGCCCGCACAGCTGGACGAGCGCGCCAATGGCGCACCACCCCCTCGGCATCGGGGGCGCGTCGCCGATCCCCGTCGCGGATCAGAGGCTGTTGCTGCCGGAGAGCTACGATTCCCGTTTGCCGAGCCAGCAAGCGGCGGCCTCGGCCCTGAGAAAGGAGAAGGAGACGAAGGAGATGAAGGAGATGAAGTGGTGAGGAGGCCGCCTCGGGGGGGGGGGGGGGGGGGAGAAAGGCGAATCATCACGGGCGGAAGGGGAGGAGAGAGAGAGTGGGATAAACCTGGGGTGGGATATCCCCGTGTGGGTTTGGGGGATATCCCCGTTTGGCGGGGATATCCCCAAACAGGGATATCCCCAAACCGTTTGGGTATAAAGGGGGATATCCCCCTTTATATCCTTCCCAAACAGGGCCTGAGTGTATATTTTATTTAGGAGATCTCATTCATCTAATAGTGAAATAAATTTTAAGTGATGTATAAAAAAAACTCGAAGTGATATATAAAAAAAACTTTATTTTTTGATGAATGGTTAGAATATACATCTAGCATTGCTCAATTTGATTGTAGGTAATATTTTGTGACGCTGGATTAAAAAAAAAGTGCACAGTAAAAACTGGCACTTTGTAAGTGATATACAATGTTGAAGTGAAAATATGCTCATCACATGTAGGGAATAATGGAAGGTCTTTTTTGTTTTGTAAACATATTGTCGTCTCCACGGCGCCACAACTACCAAAATTGTGAGCTACAAACTCAAAACAGGGGATATTTCAGTTGTGGTTTTGAAGTAGGTGAATGTATAGTTCAACTCAAGCTCTGACCTGTCCAAACAAATAAGAATTGTTTTGAGTTTCTATTGTAGTTTTAAAGTGTGCACGCGCACTAACAGCGACCTTGATTCCGATCCCTACGCATCAAACATCTCGTGCTCTATCGATTCCAAGCGCTGCAACCGTATCTGCTCGTAGAACCGCACAATGAACTCCTACGCCTTGAGATCGATCGCGTTCGGAGCCTCCCCATCTCCATCTCCTTCTCCTTCTCCTTCCCCGTCCTCGTCCATCTCCCGGAGGTCCTCTGCCGATGCGTAGCGGCTCATGGCGTCCTCTGAAGCCGCCGCCGCCGCCGACGACGGCGGCGGGGACAAGGCCGAGGGGCTGTGTTGTTGGGTCTGAAAGGTGTTTGCGGAATTGCCTGATTAGAAAAAAAAAGGGAGAATATTGGGCTTAGGTTATTATGTTGCGGAGACGCGGTGTCAATGAGGAATATTGAGAGGGGAGATACTAATACGGTAGAGCTTAGAGGATTGTGGGTTTTATGGGCTTAGTTAGTTTAATAGGCTGTGGGCTTGTTAGTGAGGCAGGAATTGGAGGGTGGGGATGATGGTGTTTCCGGAATACGCAGCGAGGAAGTAGGGGAAAGCACAGGGGCAAGAGCTAAAGGTGGGAGTCCGTCCATCACATGCAATTTTCAAAAATCTTAAAATTTTTGTTCGCTTCTCTCTCTCTCTCTCTCTCTCTCTAAGTGTTGAATGGGTCAAACCATCTGTCTCTCTGAGTCAAAATAGAGTCAAAGCAACTCTCTATGCGTTCAAAAATCAAAAGTAGGATGATAACGGAGCTGGATCTCAAGAAAGTAAGGTTTAAGGTTTGAGAAAATCAGAGTCAGGCTTGGGGATCTTCAATTCACTTATTAGTCGACGCGGAGCATACATTTATGGTCGATGGACCGAGCTCAAGCTTAAAAATGCCGGACGGATGTTATGTCACAATTTGTTTTCCTATATAGGATTGCTCTTTACGTGTGAACCCACCCCTAGCAGCCAAATCGAGCCTGAACCTGGGCTACTTCAGGGTTTTGTTCCGGTCTACTTGGTTTGTATTCGTATTTTGTCCCCGTGGCGTATTAATAAGGCTAGGCAATTCCATAGACAGGCTCCAGTGAAATTGACCTCACCGGTGACCCGGAAACAGCATTCTGATCCAGTGAGATCAAGCCCAGCCGTGAGAACAATCAGAATTAGAGTATTCGGGAGCGTGCTTGGTTTAAAATAAAAAATAAAATCAAAATTAACAGTAATCGAATCAAACGGAATGATAATTTTTTTTAATATATTTGATTTATATTAATAATCAGGATCGATATAATTGATACTTATTTTAATTTTTTTTAAAAAAATTTTATTATAAAAAAATAATAAAAATAATTTAAAATTGAGTTTGTATCATAAAATACAAAATTAAGTTTATACTTTAAATTTAAACTAAAAATTAAATATTAAAAATTTATATTAAAATATTAAAATGATGAGCCGTAAAATTGCTAGTCATTTTAATTTTAATTCTTGAGTGAAAAAAAAAAATGAAACAAGTACGCCTCGGTGTTAGCGACAGGGCACTCAGTAGTCACGACATGGCATTGGACCGGACACTACCATCTGTAAGTCCTAGAGCTAGTCTCTCAAAAGTGCGTTCCTTATTTGTTTGATGGCTCCTGCTATTATTTATTATTAATTTTTTTATTTGAGAGAAAAATAATATATTATTTATTTTATTTATTTTAAAATAAATTTAGTTAAAAATATAAAGTAATTAAATTTTGAATTCGAAATATCGAATATCAACTATTAAATTTTTTATCACTTATGTTAAAAACGATCGATGCTCCTGCCCTCATTTTCGTTTTCGCCTAAGGCTTGTCTTCATTCTAATCCCAAAAAAATTGTTCTTCAATAAATTCCTCCTCCAAGACACAATTCATTGATCTGCTCTCGAGCAAGATCTCGCGTACGGAAGTGTCAGTAATGACTGGATTTTGATGTCGACTGGAAGACACAGATCGACATAAAAGTTAGTTCGCTAAGAAGAGAAGCTTGTTTTTGTGTATTACTGAGTTGGTCTCTCAATGTTTAGTATGCGAGGAATTTTTTTAGAGTAGTGCCGTTAACGGGTCTTTCACAAGTGCCTAACGGTCCCAACTTACAACCACCATTCGTCACGGTCAAAATTTTTCCTCGTCCTATGGTGTCGCGTGAACATGTATTCATGACCTGGCGCAGGTAGAGTCTAAGCTATTTTTCTTCCTATAATAGAATTGAAATCCTGCAATTTTCTATTCTGGAGTTGAGTTAACTCTTTTTGAAATTTAATGTTATGAAAAATAGTTGATTAGATTAGTATATAAAACTTTGCCTTTTAGATGTTAAGGAATTATGGGTTTTGTTTGAATTGTAAATTTAGCGTTGTTCTAAATCAAAATGTTGGGATAATAAATTAATAGCTGGAATTATAATCCCTTTTTGGGTTGGTAAACCTAACATTGCTCTAAATCAAATGTCCAGGACAAACACTAGAAACAATCATGAGGATAATAAATTATTAATAATTGGTTTATAGAAATACCAAATTTATCATGCGACAATAAATGTAGAACATGGTTATATCACTGTTTTATACCAGAACCAGAAGAAAGAATATGACAAAAGTATAATCGAGTAGTAAACTAGTAATAGCCTCAACAATAATAAAAGGTCTTCTTCTTTCACAGATAATAATAATAATTCAAGTAATATATATATATATATATATACTTTGATCATCATCATCTCGGCTCCACACGAATAATACCTTGCGTAGGATAATCCATTGGTCTCTCACTTTCAAGGCAATCGTTTTATTTTGCCCCAGCAAATTTAAACAAGCTCGCAGTTTCAATAGGAGCAAACTAAAAAAGAAAAAGAAAAAAAAAAAAAAAAAAAAAGGGAACGAAAACAAAACAACAAAAAAGGATTCGAGATGTCCAACTTAATAAGGTTACACGCCAAACACAATATTCTCACAAGGTTATAGATATCTCGAAAACAGCCGAAAAACTTGCGTAAATTACAACAATGCCATTCTTCTTCCTCGTCTCCGTCTCCATTCTCCATTCTCCATTCTCCATTCTCCATCTCCGCCGCGGAGCTCTTCTCTACCAGCCATGGATGATCTCGGAGCACTTCCCTTTGATCCAACGAAACCCCTTCCGCAGCGAGGCCTTCACCTTCCCCTCCACGGAGTAGGCCTTGTAGCTCGCGACGCGCCTCCGCCGCTTCATCTCGGGGTCGCTGAAGCACCACGCCCCCCCGCCCCCCGACGAGGACGGCGCCACCGCGCGCGAGCCCCGCCGAGGCGGCGGCGGCGGCGGCGGGAGCGGGAGCGGGAGCGGCGGCTCCGGCGACCGCGCACGCCCCCGACCCCGGGGCGCCGCCGCGTAGGACTTGTTCGCGCTGAAGACGCTGCCCTTCACGATCTCCAGCTTCCTCTCTCCGCCCTCGCCGCCGCCGCCGCCGCCGTACCCCTGGAACTGGTTCCGGTACCCCTGTTCGTAGTCGTCTCCGCCGCCGAACTCGCTTCCGTAGCCGCGTTTGCTGTGGTCCGTAGCGGCGCGGAACTCGCTTTCGTGGCCGCGGTTGTTGTATTCCGTAACGGCGCGGAACTCGCTTCCCCGTCCGCGGCCGTAGTAGTCCGTAACGGCGCGGAACTCGGTTCGGTGGCCGCGGTCGTAGTCGGCGTTGGAGCGGAAATCGTTTCGGTAGGGGCGATCGAAATCGGCCATGAGAGAGGGAGAGGAGGGGTGGGGGGGGCGCAAAAGCGAAGGGAGAGAGGGAGAGGAGGTATAGGAAGAGGGAAGAGGAAGTGATTGGGGGAGGTGACGTGGTGCGGTTGTTGGTGTTTGCTTATGTTAGGGTTAGGGTTTTTTTTTTTTTTTTTTTTTTTTTTTTTAACCCTTTTTTTTTTAAACCCTTTTTTTTTCCCCTTTTTCTTTCAGGAGGGTAATTTGGGAGAGAGGGGATCTCTTTGCAGTTTTGTCCGGTTGAATTGAATGGTTGTGAGAGAGAGAGAGAGAGAGAGAGAGAGAGAGAGAGAGAGATTCTTTTCTTTTTGAGCTGCGTTTTGGTGGAGTTGGTTGGTTATAAACGGGGAGAGGAGAGGGGAAAAGGAACGACCGAATAAATGGTGTCCATAGGACCCACGAGGTGGGTCCTTATAGTGCGTCGTGGATGATAATTTTAAAAGCGAGTTTAAAAACTTTCTAATTATAATTCTCTACTTGTCAATTGTAAATTTAAGTGCTTCTACAAGCATTACTAAAAACTGTAGTTACATCTTTCTATATTACACCTTCGTAGAATGCTCCAGCCGGTCCAATTAGATCGTGAGAAAACTTCAACTCAAAACATTCAGCATCTTAACTGTACAGTTTTATTTAATGTTTTTTACTTAATTAAGATGTTCCAACTTCCAAATCATTCCCACCCATTGCTGTCCCCAGCGACAATAAGTTAACAGCTAAAGCACATGCAGTGCACATGGATGATTATGTGTTTTGCTATTCAATTTGTCACACTATAGTGTTTAGTACTTGTATACACTATATCTATTGATATACATATATTTTACTCTCCATTCCTTCTAAGATTTATAAACCCCGCTTATCGATTTTTTAAATATTAACAAAATTAATAAGATTGGTTAAATAAGAGACGTGATTTACAGAAGCAAATTCAAATGGTAAATTTATGTCCTCGTTTCATACATGCTAAAAAAAAAAACAAAAAAACAAAAAAAAAAAAAAAAAACAAAGCTTTGACTCAAATAAGCTTCTTGGCCCCTGAAGCAAAAGCTCCAACTTTAGAGTGTCTGCTTCTCACTTCTTGAGATGCAGTTCGAATAACAACTTCATATCCATCTAGAATGCCTCAAGTGTTTACACAAACTCAAACAGTACTTGCGCAAAAATTTCAACCAGGCCAAACAAGGCAAAGCCCTAAGATCGAAAACCAAGTAATTGAAGAAACAACTTAATTCACCAACCAACTAAAAGGTATAATTCCATTTGAACTTTTCCTACGAGTTAGTCTGTACAGACATAACATATACAGATGCCACCAGCCACAGCAGCAGCTAGTAACAAGGTCTTTGAGGGTTTAAAAAATTAGAGAATATTAGCAAGTTGTGCAACAAATGTATTACCGGGACCTAGCGCTATAGAAGATTGGCCTGCAAATTAATTGTTAGACAGTTCTAGCACCGCCTCCGTTTTAACTCTGATCTAAGACGCATCAAGCTTTCCTAGCGCTGCTCACGCGCGAAACCTGCAACATAGTCGTGATTGTCAATCAGTATATCCTAATCAGAAACAACTTACAAAGCATTGTGTTGTAACTCGTCGATTAGTTTCTAGTACTCACAATGTGAGATTTCCATTCGACCTTGCAACCTTGCTCCTTAACACCGAAATGGGGCTGTCCGCCGACATGATGGAAAATACGAACGAGAACAGCAGCATCAAGAGCGGCGTACTCTTTCTGCAATAATTAATGTCAACAAATCGATGATCGATGATGCTTCACCATTCGTATTGTACATATGCAAATGTTCTAGATGACTATGCCTTTAGTTTACAGTAACAAAGTTCTCAGATATAGTATAGAGGGCAAACAAAAGGAGAGGTGGGAATAAAGTAAAAAGTACCTGATACTGGCTCAAAGGCCTTTGCTCCCAGTTGCTGTTCCTCCTTGTCTTGTTTAAACCAGCTCCCAAAATTTTCTGGTCAACAGCAATAAATAAGAATTGAGAACATCAATTACTCGAGGAAGTCTAAACACAAAAATCAACTCCTACAGTGCATAGACTGAATACATAAGCGTCCAGAGGAGAATGATGTGGGAAACAGTGGATAATTAAATTGTATGCCCAATGTAAATTATCTGTACATACATATCACCGACAAATCTACATTTTGATATATGTATTCTTCATAAACTTAATATCTTGTTGTACTTACAAAAACACCACCCCTCTTATCGACTACCTTTCGTGAATTGGGTGATTCACTTCACAAATTGAGATTTCAAAGGTACTAAAAACTCCAAATTTTGCAAGGGTATGTATAAACAGAGATGATCTTGCAATGAGATATATGTGAAGTCCTCTGAATTCTCATAAAAAGTTCTACTGTATTAAACTTCAAAAGTACCTTGGACAACCCAGAGAGACCACCAGTAGGCTCCTTGAAAAGCTTTTGAATGTCAAGAAGCATTTCGTAGGACCTGAAACACTCCAATTCTCCATAAGATTGTGACAACTGCTGGAGATCACATTGCAGGTTATAGCCTATATGTTGCAGGAAGTGTTAGGACAAAAATAAACAATGCCTCCCTAATTTTGGAAAAGAAATACAGTAGGGAGAATTATTGTGATTAAAATAAATAATAAAATATACCGAGCTTTAAAACGTTAGAAGAGCATAAAATGCGCCTAAAGCAGCTGTCTAATAGCTTCGGTTCATCTTCATATAACTTAATCAAATCAAAGATGAAAGCTCTGTTCTCTGAAGCGATTTGCATGATGGAAACCTGATACATAGTTAGTTTGATCAGCTAAGCTTCATCAAGTAACACTTGCAGATAGAGGTTAAGAACACTAACCTTGTTTGGTTTACTGCCCTTTTCATAGTTAGGTTTCCATTCACAGTCAACCCCGACAATTTTGCATCCTTCAATATAGTCTGTAGCTGCTAGTAACCCATTAATATCATCAACCCATATAATGTCATCCAAAACCAATTTATTCAGATCCAGGTAATCAGCCTCAGAATAGATCTCCTTAGAAACTGCACGATATGCCAAGTAATCCAGGCTCAATTTACCACAAAAAAAAAAAAAAACTCATAAAACACTTTCATGAAATCACTGAAACCACAGTTTTACTGATATGACTAAAAATACACATTTCCAACAAGAAAGACGTGCACCACTAAATCAACGCTAAAAGACATAAAAGGCATTCATCTTTCCAGGAACGAACTAAAGCAGAGCTTCATATTCTAGATAAAAGTTAAAATGCATCAAGACAATTACATAAATCCGAATATGGGGATTATTCATACCCAAAGACTTGACAAATCCTTCAAGGGAGTAACGTTGGCATAGCTCGTCAACTTTCTCTTTGTAACCAGCTTCCATGGCCAGGTATACCTATAAAACCTCCTTGTTAATATCGATCTGTTTGTTCTTTCTTTTTTCTCCATTTTCATTTCTAGCAGTTTGAGATCACGCAATCTTAGCCAGTTGGCTCAGTTTCAGGATTAACTTACTGAAAGATTTCTTTTTGTTTGAACAAGTAAAATGTATAACGGGGCAAAAAAAATTATTAAGAAAATATTCTTAAAAGAATATAAGGTAACAAAATATGATTAAACGTTAAATAAGATGCCTTGTCCATTATGTAGAAGCACAGAAATAAGTATAAAGTAACAAAATCTTGATGCATCTCAAAACACAGGATTGGTTTTACCAGGTACTCCAGAAGTTTCTTGTCTTTTTTGGTCCTCTGTTCTGCAATGTCCCAGCAACCTTTCTCTGCCAGTTTCTTCAATAAACTGCAAGAAGGACGAACATTTATATCAATTACGTAAACAAAATATAGTGAGAATATTAGAACATCTAGCAGTTTGTGCACTAGATTCCAGGCGAGCATGCGATAAAGGAAAGAGGAGATACACCTCTCTTTGTACAAATAGTACACGTCAGGGAATTCCTCCACAAGATCGTTCTCTTTTATCGTCACATAAGCGCTCTTCAGCATCTTCATTTCCAAATACTTCTGGACAAGTAAACAAGTCGTAGGCTTCCCCATAAAAGAAGCCCACTTCTCTGCCGCTTTGAATTGATTACCTTCTATCAATTCTAAAAGAAAAGATTCCCCAGACAAATGGAGAGCGAATCGTTCTGCTAAGCTCACAGCAGTCATATACGATTGAGACCCAATGAAGGCGCTGATATGGTTTTCAATAAAAGCCTTTGTTTGGTCTAAATCTCCATCGTTCAACTCTGAACCATGTAAAGCATCAGCAATATCTTTCAACTTAACATCAAATGCTTCCAACAATTTTATAAGTATGCGTTCCTCGTGCATAAGAATGCAAGAAAGGATGTCGACAGTTAATTGTGCAGCGAGCGGTTTTGCGTCAGAAAAATCCTTTTGGACAGATTCGAGAGCTTTAAAATGCCGTAAGCAAGATATCAGCATGTGACTGAACCCTTCAGAATAAGTATGTCCCAATATAGGTACAAGATACAGGCACTGAATAACGAAAGTGAATGGACCAGGTTTTGGGGCATTGTGCAGAGCTCTTAGAACCTGCTGCTGAAGGATTCTGAACTTGCGAGTAGCTTTAAGAGTACCTAATAAAGCATATTACAGTAAGGCATAAAGTTCGCTTCCAAATGAAGACGGATACAAAATTGAAGCACTAACTATTCACAAAAGGCGCCAAAGCTAAATTTTTTTTATAAAGAGGCGCTTATTTCCCTTCGCATAAATTATTTAGATTAGAAAGAAACGTACCATATATGTAGCATTCCTTTAACAGATATATAAATACTGCTGGTGACACGTTTGTTAAATCTGAAAAAACATGCAAACAGATCGCTTGGTTCCCATTTATATGTTCTTCATTTTCAGTGTCTCTCTGAGTTTCTTTCGAGTAACAACCCATATTTCGGTGAAGTGTGCCCAACCTACAAAAGAGAGCAGAAAAAGAAATAATGTAAACAAGAAATGTTTCAACATTTGAAACTCACAAAAAAGGCTACAGTAAGCTACGCATGTTACACCCAAACATTCATGCATCATATATGTGGATAAACACACAAATCTATATACCACTGCCTACAGAATTTTCACTTATTAAATAAACCTTTGTGCTCACGATTTCGTTTCTAATAATTCATCCAATCCAGTTGGAAAAGCTACTTACGGAGAAAATTAAAACAAAAATAAAAGCTAATGATCTAAATATCCGCCACTTCAGAAATCCATACGCAGAACTTGGCATGGCTCCGTAAGTGAGAGATACTCAAGCAGTCACTACAAACATCACTTGGACACACAATTAAGTGAGCTATCGATTATAGCTTATATAAACTAAACGCAGGGTAAATGCATATGAATGTTCAAATTGATTCAACCAAGTACTCACTACTATTAACTCAATCAATACCAAATCGTGAACCAATCAGAATTTGATATTATGCACAAAAGAGTGCAAATATTTTGCTTGCAAATATATCACAAAATCAAAGACCAATGTACAACCCAAACTAAAAAAAAAAAAGAAAAAAAACCCATTAAACAGCACATATGTATATATTTTTTCTGAAACTAACACTCAGAAGGTGTGGTTTCAATTATTAACTCAGCAACATTTCGCATCAATCAAAAACTTAAAAATACTACTAATTCCCCCACCATTAACTAAAAATTAAAGCATGCTCCATCCAAACCTCGACACATTTAAAGCAAACAACTCAAAATCTAACCCAAAAAAAAAAAAAAAACAACAGATTTAGTCGAAGATTCTATTCCTTACCTAAGAAATTTGATGAGAACGGCGCATAAAGAGCGAGAGAGAGGGCGAATCGGAATACAGTCGAAAATTAGGGTTTCGAGGGAGCGGATGGATTGAGGAGCTCCACCGCGGCGACGAGGGGGACGAATCCAAATAGTGGATTGGGTTTTTTCGGGTTCTTACGAAACCCTAATTTTTCTCTCTTTTTTTAAAATTTAACCTTTTTGATCCGGTGGGTCTTGCATTGCCGAAAATGATATGTTGCATATTTCATTCATTCATTTCATGATGAAAGTTTGTTCATTAGTCATATTAAATTGACATATAAAATTCATCCTATTTTATTTGAGATGTATAAATAATAAGGAAAATGCTATATGTACGTCCGTAAAGGGTGTACATCTCACACTCCCACCCATCTAAGGATGGGGGTGTGATGATGGATTACTTGATGTCACCCGTAAAAAATATCGCCATCATTAAAATGGTGAAGATATATGATATACACCCCTTTGGGGTGTACATATAGCATTGCTCAAATAATAATATCATACACCCTAAATATAGTATTTCTTAATAATTTTTTCCATTTCGTTTCAATCTAATATTCGGAGTCTGCCTGTCACGTCTCAACTTCTTAAAAATTATTAATCAATAATTTTAGTTTTAGCACGTTTAATTTTTTTAAAATTTTTTAAATTTAATTATTATTCAAAATATTATAAATAAAATAAAAAATTAAATTATTTTATATTATATATATATATATATATATATATATATATATATATATATATATATATATATATATATATATAACTATTTCAAATTATAAAAAGGGCTATGCTAAAAATATCGCATTTCTTTTTCTTTAAGTCTTGACTTTTTTGTTAGGTTCAGACAAACTCACAATTATAAGGTAATATGAGACTTGTCTCGCTAGTCTTAACTGACTTTATAGCGAGTCATTCTCTATCCACAAACAGTCATTCGTGCTCCGTCTGTTATGTAATCCGGTTCAGCAAAAACTCATCTCACATTAAAAAATTTAGTCATTTTATATCATATATATATATATATAGAGAGAGAGAGAGAGCAAGAATCATTTCAAATTTTAAAGGTGTCACACCATTATGGGTATATATAAATATACACCCTTTAGGGGTGTATATCTTTACACTCCACCTCATTCTGGAATGATGTGAATTTTATTAGTCACTCGATGTGACGATTATTCCTAATAGGGTGTACATTTAAACTACAAAAATAATAAAATATTAAATTTTTTTATTTACAAAATAAATAAATAAATATGTTGGTACTCTCTTTGCAAAAAACCAGATGGAAATAAATTGTAGAGAAGTAAAATTCTCAATTTTGTATGCTATGTAGTGCCAAATTATAAATGCGCTACACTACATTCTTTCTAACTTATTTTTTTTCTTTATAGTGGTAAAGAATTGTATAAATAACTCTGATTGCAACACTTCATCAAATCTTATGGTAGTTAAAAAAATTAATAAAATGTTTGTAAATATGCAAAAATTTGAGGAGTTTGTACACAGGTATCCTCTTCCTATTATTAATAATCTTTTGTGGGGTTTCGTGCAAATTTAGCTATTGGCGTGCTGCTCCAACGCTATCCACATGCAAAGCAAAGTTATGGGTACCCAAATTGTCCCCCCAAACCAACCAACCAAGTCATAATGTTAGAACCTATTTGCTGAATAAAATTTTATTAGGGAGTTCCCCCAACGAGAAGGACGAAGCTTAATTATTCAATTATAATTAATGCAAATCTCCAAATAAGTAAGTAATTAAGTGTGATCTATTGTGTCCACATCCACCCTCACATATTGTTGTTCTACTAGTTAGTGTGATTAGTAGATATATTATATTAAATTTTTATCTATGAAATTTGACGTTCAAATTAAAACTTTAATTTTTGGAACTCAGCTTTATTTTAGTTATTTTATCACAACCAAAGCTCTAAATTTCTATGTTTAGCAAGTTGTTTAGTTAAAAATGGCCACGCAGATGTTTATAGATCGGATAATTCATAAATTGATGTTATTTTTTTAACTACTAAAAAAAGTTTTCGGTCAATCGGTTTCATTAGCCATAGATTATTGATTTTTGCTCCATCTGGTTTAATGAGATAGTAGAAGCTAAAATAAGCTTCATTGCAAAGTGCACTTTTGTGCGAATTTTAGCTGAAACAAATGAGTCCATAATTGATCGGATTATAGAGATTTTTTTTTTGTTAGATTAGATGTGATATATAAATATTTTATTCAGCATATTTTTTTTGTGATTTACAAAATAAATTTATATATTTGGTAAAATAAAATGTGTGATCAAATATTTAATTCTGAATATAGTATAATTTTTAGAAATAAAATCAAATATATCGATAGTATAGTATGTTATTATATTAAATTATGAATATATAAAACTTGTTCAAGCATAACGGAATTATAATTTATAGCTGCATTATAGAAAATCTTTAAATGGAATAAGTTAAGGGATGATAATTAACTTAAGCCATATATGTTTTGTTTGCCCTTTTAAAACCAAACATTACTTAATATAAAAAAAAATGAAATATTTAATAACATGGTGACATTTTAATTATTAAAAAATAAAACAAAAATTAAGGAAACAATGAAGAAGAAGAAGATGAGGAGGAGGAGAGAGCAAGAGTGAGATGTAGATCCACCCCATGATCGACCGAATCCCCAACCATCCGATCGACCGCGGAGGGCGGCGATGACGACACGAGAGCGACCTGCGACCAAGCGAGAGGCGGAGGAGGTATCAGCGCGCGCGCGTGGAGCGGCGCCCCCGCGGCGGCGCCGGTGGCGCACCAGAGCGAGCGCTCCGGCGCCGTGGATGGGTCGGCCGCCAGGGGCGCGCGGCGGCGCGGGGGCAGCGTCGCGCGGAGGTGGGTGGGCGCTGCGCCGGCTGCAGCGCGGCGCGCGCGCTGGCGCTCCTTCTTGTGCGCGTTCTGGTGGCCGCCGAGCGCCTGCGAGTTGGCGAAGCCACGGCCGCAGTAGGAGCACTCGAAGCGCCTCCGCGCCGCCGAGTCGTCGTCGGCCGCGGTTACGGCGACTTCGACGTCCAGGCCGCGCCCCGCCACGCCCGGGCGGTGAGCGCCACTGCCGACGGGTCCCGTCATCGCAAAGCCGAAGAGCCACACCTCCTCTTGCTTTCTCGCTGCTGCTGCTGCTGCTGCTGCGGCCGCTGCCTCTCCCATCGGAGGAGTCGTGGGGCGGTGACGATCGACCAGGTTGAGAAGTGATGAGAACGGAAGGGGACGAGGGGACGGACGGGCTTATTATATACGTGAAATCGGAACTGGCGACCATGTGGTGAGTTTATAGCAGGGAGGTGATTCTAGCTACCTGCATAGCCTAATCAAAATAATTCGGTTCACATAAAGAGTGCACTAGAAAACCATAGTTTAATCAAAATTATAATCTATTACTTACTTAGTACTCTTTACAGTAGAGATTATTAGTCTACTGTAGCTAATTAAACTCTATTATATAACAAAAAGTTTGCTTTGTGTGAAAGACTCGCTAAATTAATTAAGCTTAAAATGGTCAATGCAGCCATACGTTTAAATAATTAAGCTTAGGATTATTCTCTACTCCATAAAGTTGGCGAGATAAGTTATTTACGTACGTAGCTTCTAATTAATGCGATATTAAACTGAGCTTCTGGACCCGAAGAATAAAATTAAGGTTCATACGCTGCTTCTGCATGCCGTAAAAACCTGTGATATTAATAATTCTACTGCAGTTTTGGAGCTCAGCTGCAGGCTAAGCAATAAGTCAAACAAGCTTTACAAACTCATTGTTCAGATCTGAGTTCATGTGTTTCCTTAGTTTCTTTTCTTTTGTGTGCTTATTATTATTAAGCATCAAGTACTGATCCTATATATTTAGCTTGTAATCTTTCGCTTCATGCATGATTTACAGGAAGTCACAAACTATATATATCTGTACTTTCAATATTCTCTCTCATATTCAAGTCAATACAAAAATTATTCCTCCCACAATAAAAAAAAAAAAATTCTAAAATATATATGACAGTGGGACCACATTATTCATATCCTTAATCAATCAAATTTATTTTTAAAATTTACTCATCTCATTGTAATTTTTTTTTTTAAAAAAATGCATTATACTTTTCTCTCAAAAGAAAAGTTTTGATTGGCTTGGGACATAATAATATGGACCATATGCAATATTCTGAAAATAATATTTATTTTATATTTGGATAGATAAATTTGTTACTGACTTATCAAATTATTTGGAGTTGAATGTTGTTAAGAACTAATATATTCTTATTATTAATGGACTACTAATAAATAATTTTTATTAAATATGAAAATAAGAATACTTTTTCCTAACGCATGATAATTTATAAGCGTTCTTACCACTTTAGAAACTATAACGATTTCACTAGCTATTTCACTAATGTCTTTTACAGCTTTTTCAACTTAAATTGAATAATAATAATCTAAATATTCTTAATAGAAAAAGAAAAGTATCGGAATATTACAAATCGTGAGCTAAACGGGCGCTAGAAGTAATACATATATTACCACATCAAATAGGTTTTAGATTATTTTTGATACATGTTATGTGGATTGTCTATTCGTTTTCAACTTTCTATTTTTTTTTTTTGAGAGAGAAAGGTAGCGCGCTACTCGCTTCATTCAACAAAGATTGTATATTCATTTTCACCTTCATTTTCACCTTCAATTAGAAGCAGTTGCATCACTTGAAGTGACTCGCGCGCACAATAACGTGGAAAATGTTTAATTTGCTTATGGAAAGATAATATGGAGTAGCCATGCATGCACTCATTTGTTAGAATTAATATATAGGTTTTGAATTTGTACTCAAATCGAACACTTCTTACTGAATAATTCTTAAACAAAGGTGCAACAATATTATTACTATTTTAATTAACTAAAAGACACTAATATGAAGATCACGATAGATTCGTTCCATGCGATTATTACGAGTTAATTAACATCACATTTAGCATGTGACAGCATTTTTTTTCTTTTTCAAAAAAGGAATACTGTGATGACAAGTTAATTAATGTTCCCTCTGATCGATAGCTAGTTCTTGAAATATTTGAGAAATAATTAATTTGTGTGAGAATGGTACACGTACTATTACAAATCATTTTGAATTAAATTTATTAAGAATTTTTGTGTAAAACTATTACCGTACGAAATTGAAGAATCGAACTTTTATTTCAAGTGATGAATGGATGTACCGACAACTAGATGAACATTTATGCTCCTTAGTCCTTTTACGAGGGTTCGTAACATGTCCATTCACTACGTGTCATCATATGACTTAACATGTGTTCCCCTACGGATGCTCAATAAGATATTTACCTGCGTGTACTATAATTGTTTGAGTGCGGGTGTGAAAACTCACAGTAGATCCTGAGCCCGTTGGGCAGAGACCCTGTAACTTTTTCAAAAACTGAAAAAAAAAAAAAAAAGAGTTGAAAAAACGCCCTACAATGATATATATATATATATATTTATTTATGGACTATTAATGCGTTTATAAGCTGATATATATAGTGTGTTAATTAGCTTGCACTATAGTTTAATTAGCACATTATTGAATGCACAAGTATATATCCATTAATTACTACTTCACCTTTATCGCTAAATTTATGCTTCTTAACCAATAATGTTGGTTGATGGAATTGGTGTCGGAGGTTTCAAATTCAATATTCAGTTATTTTTTATTTCTAACTAAGTTCACTTTTCAAAATTGAACGAAACCGATAGTTGCCACCTTTCTCTTTCTCTCTCTCTCAAAAAAAAAAGAAAAGAAAAAGAGAGAAAACTTTGTATTAAAAAAGTTATATATGATTTGAATATTGTACAATTATCACAACCGACATTTAAAGGGACATCTAGTAGCACTTGTATCAATATGAAACCAACTGTGCCAAAAGCAAGATTCGAACATTGAGTACGAAAAGAAAAGATGGCATGAGGATAATTTAATGGTGGGTCTTCAAATGCTTCACCATCTTGGTTCTTCCCTCGCTTTCACAAAATACCTTTTCTTCTTGACAAAATTTTTCCACATGTTTGGTCGGCTTAGAGCTTCTCAAAAGAAATATAAATGAGCCGACGTTGTCAGGTTAGTGATCTCTCTCTTAGTTTCATAATTGTGATCAGAAGTAGAAATTAAATATAAAATATTTAAATATTATTTTCTGGCAGATTATTAAAGGAATACGTGCATCAATATTAACATTTTTCAGAAAATAATTAAGATGAAATGGAGATCGATATACACAAGCCAGATCGTATCATCAAAGTCATCATAATATCCTTTCTGAATTAAGTTTCAAGTTTTAAGCATTTCGATATGTACTCCTCTCACCGAAAGTATAATTGTTTCTGAATTCAGCCCAAATTAAAATTTGAACACAAAAGTTTCTATGGGATAGAACATGACATGAAAGGGCTTGCAAAAGAGCGATATGAAAAAGCAAAGGTTGTAGGACAAAAGGGACAATGAGTACAAAAAAGCACATCTTTTATGTGACACCATATCTAGGGATACATGATAGCGTTCAGGGTACGCTGGTGGAGAGTCACAAATTATAGCCTCGAATCCAATTGTCATTAAAACTCATCTCATTTTGCTACTACGTACTTTGCAGCACTAAGCTCTATTGATAAACTATGATTCAACTCCATATTTAGCTAAGTTTGATCACAAACGCGACCCACTTGAAAACACTATAAGACAACCAAAATCATGTTCGGGGTCCTCCACATGTGTTGGGGTATAGCACGTGTCGATGCGATCAGCACGACACGGTGACAATATGAGTGATATTGCGATGGCGTTTTGTTTGTTCTATATAATGTCAAGGTCAACTACTATGTGTACTCACAACATGGAGCATATATATATACATAAGAGTTTTTGTAGTCCATGGAGTTTCTAGTACCACTTCTAGTGCCCTTTAAGAACTAACAAATTTAATATGTTGAAAAGGACCTAAACCTAAAAATTAAGTATAATAAACAATTTGAAATTTTTAGGCCGAAACATTTAAAGTAACTTGAATGAAAAAATTTTATCGATCAAGCCAATAGAGCAATTCTAAAGGAAGCAGTGGAATTATAATATCATCCTAATCTTAGCTAATCTCTTTAGTCTCTCAATTTCTATTGAAAACTAATTTTTATTAAATAAAATACTTAAATCAAACAGTGCTTTAGTCCTTTTGGGGGTGTTTGGTTCTGGTATTAAATGGAAGATAAAGGGAATATTCTTCGTATTCCTCCAAATAAAAAATAGAATGTGGGGAGAACGGTAGTTTCCCCTTTATTTCTTTTTTTTTTTTAATTTAAATTAAAATTTTTAAATATTATAATATTTAAATTTATAAAATTTAACATTTATTTTTGTTTATTATTTTATTATTTTAAAATTTTTAACTTTACTTTTTAATAAATCTAAATTTTAATTTTTTAAATTTTTTTTTAAATTATTAATTTTAAAATTTATATAATTTTTTTATAGAAATTTTTTAATTTATATATTTTTTGAGACAATTAAAATTAAAATTTTTAACATTTATAAATATTTAAATTTGGCTTTTAAAATTTTTAATTATAATTTTTAATAAATTTAAAATTTTATAAAATTTTAAAATTTATATAAATTTTAAATTTTTTAACTTGTATGATTTTATATACAAGTAAAATATAAATTTTAATAAATATCTTAAATCAAATATTTAAAATCATACAAGTAAAATTTTTATTTATTTTAAAAAAATATTATGGTTAAGAGTAATTTCATCATTACATACAACTACTGCTATATTTCTCTTATTCTTCATTATCACACTAAACATAAATTCTTTTATCCTTATAACTAATCTTAATATCTAACCAAATATTTTTTTACAATAAATTTTACTAGTTTCCAACTTTATATTTATCTCTGTAATAACTATTTTTCTCTTATTTCACAATCAAATTAAGCTTTTAGAAATTCGCTAGTACTAAAAGATAGCCTTTTACCTGGGCCCAATAAAAAATGGAGTTGAGAGGCAAATCTTCAGCGTATCTGATCTGCACTAAGGTACATGAAAACCTTTTTTCACCTTTTTATTTATTTTTTATTTTTTTAAGAAATTATTTTATTATTTTAATTTAATGATTTGTAGATGATAAACATTGGGGTTTTAAAAGTGGTTAGTAGTGGAGACAGGTTTCCATAAGTGGTGCAAACGTTGTAATGTAAACAAAGTCCAAAAGTGAAAGTTGATGTGAATGCGTAATTATGGTTTTTGATGGAATTATATATGCTATCCTCAATATGCACCTAAAAATATTATTAATTAATTAATATTATTATAATAATATTAAATAATTATTTTACAAGATATTAATATTTTAAAAATAATATTCGGCGCATTTACTTTCAAAATTAGATGACCAACTTAAATGTCATGTTTATAAATATGGGAAGCATTATTGTTTAGGAGTCAACAGTCAAAATGATCATTATCTTTGATTAGAATAATCATAAGGTCCTACAAATAAAGTAAAGTCATTTCAAATGAAATGTGGCATGCACTTGTATGGAAATGTAAAATAAAATGTTTTATAATGTAAAATAAAATGTTTTATAAAGGAATCTTCAATATTGACCATTTAGTCTAAATCAAGCGCACGTGTTACTCCTTGGGTTGATTTAGGATCCCAAAAGATTTAATGGTACTCAGCCACTACAATTGGCCGCTACACGATTTCGTGGATTTTGTTTTATGCGTAGCTTTAGCTGTCTAGAGAATCATCACAAAAGTTAGCAAAATTTTTAAAAATATATTAATTTTAAATCAATATAAACATTATCATATATTGACGCTATATAACGATTGATCTAATAGTAATAATAATTAAATTTAAATATTTTAGACTGTTATGTCGATCAAACGAATTACTATTGCTGGTGGGTCAGAACGTGATGTCCAAACTTTCTAAAAGGTCATATATTCTAGAACTATTATAGTTAGCATACTCAACTCTTTTAACTTATTGGTTCTAGCCACCACCCAAAATACTATGACCGAGTTAAGAGATTCAGTCATATTATACCTTATATATATATATATATATATATATGACTAATTAATCCAAATTATTTGGATGTTACATTCTTCGCCCTTTATATCATGACGTCCTTGTCAGGTTTAAGTACACTCACAAGCATCAGGCAATGTGATATTCGTCTCGCTAGTCTTAACCGATTTTGTGGGAGCTATACTTTATTCACAACGGTCATTAGTCGGGGAGCCACGCTCTACCTGTTATATAATTCTGGCTGAGCTGAAACTTATCTCACACTTTCCGCTGGTGATTGGCTTTGATACCAACTGTGACGTCCCAACTTTCTAGAAGGTCACCCATTTTATAACTATTCTAGCTTTAGACCTCTAGCACGCTTAACTTTCTAGGAGGTCACCCATTTCATATTATGCCATATATATATATATATATATATATATATATATATATATATATATATATATATATATATGACTAATCTAAATTATGAGGGTGTTACACACTAATTATTAATTCTAAAAGTTCGACCAATTCATTTAAAACGTATAGACATAGTGTCAGCGAATCTCATTTGTGATTCAATCCAATCAATCTTCCGTCATTTCGAATATAACTTTGTCCAACTCGAGCTCCCGTCATTTTCAAATATGACTCGATCCAACTCAGCTTTCCGCCATAAGAGAGGAAGCTGATCCCTTTAAGCCAACAAATATAAATACAATTTACAAACTATATACTTGTATTTCTTATTTCTTGTAGACCGGATGATATAATTATTTCCTCGTATGTCAAAACCAAATTATAGGGTAACATTCCGCCAGGAAATTACACTCCAAATAGTATCCCTAAAATTTAATTTATATTAAACAATAAACCATACTTTGTTTAACTAACACATTACTTACTTGGGAATGGGGTCGATTAGTCCAAATCTTAGAACACGGTCAGGACCAAATTGGGCTGGGCTAAACCCGGACCCGTGTCGCACTCAAGTGCCTCCGCGGCGCACGTTAGCACTCCCGATTCCCAGTGTTGTTATGTTCGATCTCTCTCTCTCTCTCTCTCTCTCTCTCTCTCTCTCACTCTCACCAAACCCCGCCTTCGCCATGGATGGGCTCGTCTCCTATGGCACTTGCGATCCCTTTCTCTCTAAACAATTTCGCGTAAATTAGGGTCAGGGTTTCGATTCCGATCGAGATTTTAGTGTCGAAAATGGAGCACGATCGATCGAAGATTGAGGAGGTGGCGGAGGAGACGATGGAGAACCCATTGAGACTCACGATCCACGGAGATCGCTATTGAGCAATGGGGATTTTTCTGTTCTCTTCAAGCCTCGCTTATAAGAAGTTAGCTGCAAGGTGAGATCATCGAAGAACACTATGTTACTCTAATTTTGTTCCTCATTTAGTGGGGTTTTTTTTTTTTTATTATTATTATTAGATTATGTGTTAATTATCACTACTTGTGATTCTGTGTATAATTATGTGATCCTTATGCTTGCTTGCTTTGATTACAATAGTTCTCATCTTTTCATAAGTCTAATGTTCTTGTAATAGTGCAATTGAAGTTCGTTACTGCTGTTTACTTCACTAGTGATATTGAGAACTCGTGTGATGCAACTATCTAATAATCAATGTTTAACAGAGGAGAAAGGTTCTCATTTGTTCAATCCTGTGACAACATTGTGAAATTAATCTAAATGAACTAATCTACTATTGCCTGTTAATCAGGACATGCTATTTCATTGAAAATGTGCTGGTGTGGTGTGAATATTATCAAAATTTCTGCTACTAATTAATATAGTTAGTAACCATTAGTGGAGGCTCGAGGCCACGGAACGCAAGTGCTTCCCCCAGCAGGGTGAAAGAAAAGAAGAAAATAGAAAGGAAATAGAGAACTTGATGAGGATTATTAACTTGGGTTTAGGCATTTCAGCTTCCTTGATTGAGAGGAGGAAGTGTTAGATCCTTTTTTTTTTTTTTTTTTGTTTGTTAGGAGAGTAGAGAAAAGAGCACAACATCTTCACTTCACTCTCTGTGTTCTTGACAAATTAATAGGTGTAGATTTTCACTAGTGCAGGTTATTTGCTCAAAAACTTGTTTTGGTTGATTAGTTTAACATAAGATTGATGCAGAGATGGAAAACATGGAGAAGAAGCTCGGGATCTCTCTTTTTTCTTTTTTCTTTTTCTTTTTTTTGAATAAGAGGGTCTAAAACTGAGAGTTTTGGAGTCCATTTTGATAAATTGAGACATCGCGGTGGATGAAATATAATAGTTAGTAGACATTTTTTTTGGTTAAAGAATACTAAACAAATTCTTCGTTGCTGTTTGGTTTTCTTGTTCCAATTCAGTAAAACGTGCACAAACTCTTTAATCCAATTCTTAACTTATTTCCTTATTAATGAAGGCACCATCCTGACAGAAGTGCAGATGATATTGAAACTTCAGAGCAGTTTAAAGAGGTTTCGTTTCTTATTCCTATGGCATTTTATCTGACCGAGACGGAAGATGTTATGATAATGCCAAATTGAGGTACTGCTCTCTCGATTCTTAAGATTCTGAATCCATTTTTGTACTTTTAAGTTTAGTTCTCCCTGGTTTCCTTTTATCTATAGATATCAGATCAACAAAGAAATATATGCATGCTGCTCTATTACTCTGTCATTCTTTGGGTGACATTATACTGGAACTTCCTCAACTGTAGGCCATTTGACATAGACTGCTACAATGTAAGTTCACTGCTATATTACAAAAGCTGGCTTATTAGTTGTATTTAAAGCCGTAAAGCTACTTTTCAAAGAACACATTCTAGGAAAAGAAAGAATTAAGAGAGAATACAGTGCAGTAGACTTTTTCATTTCTACTAAAACAAAGAGACGCCACACCAGACTGGTAGAGAACGAGACAACTTAATTGGCTGATCATTATTCTCTGGAGCTTGAAGCCGACTAAGACTAACACTCACTCGGACTCATCATTATAACCGCGCACGGTAAGACTCACAGCAGTACTTTCGAAACTAGTAGTATTCTAGTAGTTTGTGGGGCATGTTGGTTGATGTTGGCTTTCGCTATGTTGGATACCTTTTCCGGCCCTCCCCTGCCTCCTGTTGTAGCATTGCAGGCCCATGCGGCGGATGCCGAAGTGGAACTGTGCTATTGAGATAATTTTAAAACTGGAGTTCATAATATAAAATTTCTCTACATTATGGACTTTGGAAGGAGATATTATTTCAAACTCTTGAAATTAAAATTTAAATGTATAATCAGTAATATTTAGATGGTTTAAGTATGAAAAAAATTAAAAGTTTGAAATTTATTATCTAGGCACTAAGCAGACTCAAAAATCAATGATATAAGTAAATATTACTTGATTTGTAGTATATACATGTCTAAATTGCATAATTTTAATATAAGACCTTTAGAAAAACTAAAGAATATACCATTAATTCATTGTCAATGTAAAGATATGAGTAATTAGGTGAGAGAATTTTTCATCAGGTGGATTTGTTCCTTAGGACCATGTTTTAAATATCGAAATAAGTTATCAAGTAATATCCTATTAGGTATGAACTTTCTATATTATAATAGGAAGATAGGAGTGTTGTCAAATGTCCTGCAAATTACTTTTCCGAAATAAGATAAATTATTGAGCAGTGCTAGGCTTTTTGACTTGGAAGAGCCCTATGATTGGAGGGGGTTCTAACAAAGCACAGTAGGCCCTTCTCAATCAAAAGAACCTCCCAGTTCAAAGAAATTTTTTTTTTTTTTCTATCCTCTAAATTATCTCATACTATTTTATCAAATCATAAGTGCTAAGATTTTTCAAAAAGTAAAAATCAAACTACTAGCTTTCAAACATAAAATTCTCTTTATTATGGAATATCTTTATTCCGAAGTCCAAACGGGCTTTGAAATAGGAGGGATAGAATTGTGGAGTTATTCCGGCGTCAGCTGTTGTTGAAGCTTTCCAAAACCCAAAAAAGTTTCCAGTATAGAGGTTTTATATCTAATAATAATAATATTATTATTATTATTATTATTTTAGAGTCGGTAGAGTCGTGCGTGCTTGGCCTTTCACGTTACTCTTTACTTCGCACGGAAGACTTTTGTTTGCTCAATCTTTGTGCAAAGATAATTTTTATAAAAATTGATCTTTTACATAATTTAACATTAGAGTCAGTTCTAAGTTGATATGGCTTACTTTAATTTGTCCGGGGAATCCCTTTCATTTATTAAAAAAAGTAATCCTTACTTTGCAATGCAAATCTTTTTTATTATTTTAAATTGTTATAATATTTTTGGGCATTGGCTTTATTTATAATTGTTTTTTTCATATTGCAAATTATCCTAGTTTTTTTTTTTTTTTTTTTTTTTTTTTTTTTTTTTTTTTTGCTATCTTTTAAAACTATCCATTAGAAACAAACAAAAGGCTAAAGTTTTTAAGTACTCAAAAATATTTTCTATGATGGTGCAAATTATTAGTTGCATTCACTACAAGAATCTAATATTTAAGAACATTTTTATTTATATTTAATAATATTTAAAATCGTCTTAATGTAGTTTAGTGTAGTATTTGAAAATATTAATTAAAACTTCGACAAATAAAAAATCATCACATATATAATAACACTTATGTTAAGCATTGGTAAAATATATTCTAATATTTTAAAGTGTTAATATTTATTAAAATTCTGAAGTATTTAAAAATTTTAAAAGAAAAGAAAAAAAAAGGGAAACAACAGTGGAGTTGTTCCACCTGCCCAAGCGGGTTATCCTAGCTAACCCGCTTGGGGTGAGAACAGCTTGTTCCCACCCCAAAAAAAAAATGTTTGGATATAACTAGGAGATAAGAAGTTATCCCCTCTAGTTCCACTTACCAAATGTAGTCTTTAGGTATCGTTTGGTTTGGGAATTAGTGAGAATTAGTAGTACCAGATATAAGTATAAAGTACGGAATTAGGGTAAAAAAGCGTTTGGGATGGTTCTAGGGATAAGAGATTTTGTGTTTGGTATGATAATGAAGAATAAGAGGAATAAAGAGGTTAAGTTGGGTAAATTACTTTTTTACCCTCAAAATTTAATATGTGATAATTAATGAATTAAAGCTTTTAAAAAATTAAGATAAAATCAAAATCATAATCAAATTATATTTTTTTTAAATAATATTTAATTTAATATTTTTTTTCTCAAATTAAATTTAAAATTTTAAATATAAAATTTCAATATTTAAATTTTAAAATTTAAAATTTTATAATATTAATTTTAAATTATAAATTTGTAATGATGAGTGTATTGGGAAGAAGAGAGAGAGGGGAGAGAGAGAGGGATTTGTGATGATTAGAGTGTATTGGAAAGAGAGAAAGGAGGGGAGAAGGGGTAGTTTGGTAAAAAAAAAATTTATAAAATAATAGGTAAGAACTGTTGTTCCAGCTTATTCTGTTTGTACTGGAACTACTGTACCTAATAGTTCACCCTTTGTTCAATAATATTTGGGTACAAAGGGGGGGATATCCTCCTTTGTACCCAAACCAAACAAAGCCTTAGAGAATAAGACCGGTCGTGTTCCAATGCCAAATGCTGCCTTACAGTTTTTTATTTCTTCTATTATTTCAGCCAATTTTATATAATTTTTTAAAATTTTATTTGTTTTATAATTTTTTTTAATCATTTAATATCTATATAGCTATTTACTTATAATTAGTTACTCTTATAAAAATATATATCACACATTTATTAATTTAAATTATTTTTGTTTAAATTAATTTAACTATTAAATTATTTTATTTAAATTAATTTAGCCAGCAACCAAAATAAAAGTATATAAATAATTAATAATTTTTTATTATTAAAATACTTTACATACGGCGCAATTTTTTAACTAGTTTAAACTGAGTTGTATTCCCATAATACTTTCGTCCAAAGATTAGTTTTTTTATTTTTTTTCCCAATATTAATTTTATTAATTACTGGAATTTTTTTTTAAAAAAAAGAAAATTATTCCAGGCATTTTCGGCTACGTGGCGTTAGTAGACCATTTCTTTTAAAAAATACTATTTGTATATTATAAAAGAGTATATATTTTGTAACTTATTTATTTTAAAATAAAATAAATTTGATCGGCCATATTAATATAATTAGTAAAAAAACATTTATTTTTAAATGAGCATAATATGTATTATATATTTCAGATGAGATGAGATGTAGGAGTAGTATGAAAAATACTAGATATACACCTTAATTGGGACGTACATCTTACACCCACCCCATTCTGAGATGGGATGAATTTCACTCGTCCCATCGATGAAACGAGTGAAGGAATACCCATTCCAGAATGAGATGGATGTAGAATGTACACCCCATTTGGGGTGTACGGGTAGCACTCTTCAAGTAGTATTGGCAGTGGATTTAGATGTTGTGATTTGGATGCGGGAGAGGCCAAATGGCAGCAGGTGCACCCCCCACGTGATATCATCTCGCTCCTCGTTGTTAGGGTTCCAAATCCAAACATGTCCATTAATAGGTTCAGCCCCTCAGAGGTAAAAGCCAAACATGTGCCACAAACAACAAGCAACGAGATATTGAAATCCTAAACTAAGAATATTTTTAGAGCTATTTCTATTATTATATAGTTAAGATACCCATATAGATTCATTTATTTTTAAATCTCATTTAAGTAATTTATAAATTTTCAGTGATAGATTTGTAGGTTTGACCGTCAAAATTAAATTATTTACAGCTGGATTTTTTTTTTAAAATTTTTTTTTGGTGAGATGCGTGAAGTTGTTGGATGATTGCTACGTGTAATTGAAGCTTTAGCCCTTTCAGCAAGACTACAGATGCTGATGTAGATAATTTGTATAATCCCTTTGGTGTACATTTTGATTCAGACAACATACAAAATTGGATGATTGATATTAGAGATTCTGAATTTGAAGTGTATGATGATTTTTTGTTTTTGTTTTCTTTTTCTCTTAATTTATTATTATTATTATTATTATTTTTTTAAGAAAAAAAAAAAAAAAACCACCCGCTTCTTAGTTATTAGTTATTGGAAAATGCTAGATGTACACCCCAAATGGGGTATACATCTTACACCCACCCCATCCTAGGGGTGGGTGAATTCCACTCGTCACATGATGTGACGAGTGGATGAATACCCACCCCAAGATGGGGTGGGTGTAGGATGTACACCCCATTTAGGGTGTACACCTAGCACTTCTCATATAGATAGATATAAAGATAAAGAGAGCACGTACGGTGGTATATCCAAGTGGTACTCCGTCCATCACCATGTCCTCCTCCCGGTTGTACAGCGGCGTAGGCCTTATGCGCAGCAGCGAGAGCAGCGGTGAGTGCTTCGCTAAGTTCTATGAGAACTGGCTCGCCGAGCAGGAGCGCGACCTTGTCGACCTCCGCTCTGCCGCCGAGGCGGCGGCAGCACGGGGGGTCGGCGAAGAGAAGGACGGGCGTCAGCGATTGCAGAATTTAGTCGACAGGGTGGTGGGCCACTACGAATACTACTACCGCGCCAAGGCGGCGTCGGCGCGCCGCGACGTGCTCCCGATGTTCTCGCCGACGTGGACGAGCTCGACGGAGAACCTCTTCATTTGGGTCGGCGGGTGGCGTTCCAGCACAGCCATCCAGCTGCTTCTACTCTAAGTCCGGCCTCCAGCTCGAGGCCCAGCTCGCCGACATCCTCCGGGCTCTGCCCACAACGGACCTGGCGAGCCTCTCCCCGGCCCAGCTGGAGCGGGTCGACCGGCTGCACCGGCGCACTGTGCGCCGCGAGAGGGAGATCGCCGAGGAGGAGGCGGCCGTGCAGGAGGCGGTGGCGGAGGCGAGGATGGTGGAGATCGCGCAGGCGATGAGAGAGCCGGAGGGGACGGTGGCGGCCGAACGGGCGGTGGGGGAAATGAGGGGGGCCATGTCGGGGACGGAGGAGGGGATGGCGAGGGTCCTGGAGAGGGCCGATGAGCTGAGATTGGAGACCATCAAGGCGCTGGTGGAGATCTTGGAGCCGATCCAGGCCGTGCATTTCCTCACTGCCGCTGCCGAGCTGCACCACGCCGTGCGCCAGTTCGGGAAGCAGAAGGACGTCGGGGCCTCAAGGGCCGCCGCAAACAGGAGCGAAATCCCCATCTGATTTGGGTGGATGCTGCCGCAGTTCTACAAGACCAGTACGTCTTTTGTGATGCACTCCACTGCTTCTCTGGCGTCCGTTGAATTTCACTTTCCAGTAATATTTTTGTTTATAGCGAGCGAGTGTTACGTACTGTTCGTTACTCGTCTATTTCTCTGCTCCGTCCTGTCCTATGGTAGTAGTAGTAGTAGTAGTAGTAGTAGTTGTAGATGTACTAACTGTTGTCTGTTCCCGTTAGTGGTGCCTGAACAAATCTTCTTCTTCTTCAATGGGGGACGAAATCAGTGTGTGTGGAGTACTCAAATTCAAGGATTAGTTACAAACTTAGTCTTTGAATTTTGAGGTTGATTTCAATTTCATCTTTCCAACTCTCTGTAATCACCATGTTCTTTAATGTCTCCAGTTTCTCCACAATGTGCCCTGAGTCCAACTAGAAATACTAAATTATTACCACCTAAATTCGGAAAGTTTGGTCATCATCTAGAGGCCAAATTTGTGGCCTTTTAGAAAAAGTTAGTATGTTATCTTCTTTCTCTCTCTCTCTCTCTCTCTCTCTCTCTCTCTCTCTCTCTCTTTCAATAGTCTTCGGAAAATATAAAGCTTCAACCTCGAATCTCCACTATTAAATTTTGTATCGTCCATGTTAGGGATTCTTTGGTAAAAAAAAAAGTTTGATGGCCTTGTCTCCAACATGGGACGGTCCGTTTGTCCGAAAATTTAAAATTCATGTCATTTATATCATGGATGGCAGATACAGTATTCTCATGTTGGAAAATATTCCATCAAATTTTATTCCAATAGGGCAGATAAAATAATAATAATAATAATAAAATAAGGTGGAGAAAGAATTGATGAATAGCATTTTAACAACTCGAAATAAAGAACTCTAACGAAAAAGAAAAAGAAAAAAAAGAAAAGAAAAAAAAGCCAGACTAGTTGAGATTTGGTAAAACAAATTGTAAAGCTATAAATATAATAGATAGCATTTTCCATTTTAGTATTAAAGATAAAATTTTGATAAGACAAAAAAAAGTTTTTTTTTTTTTTTGATATATAGAGTAATATTTCAATTCATTTACACTAATAACTCATTAGTATATATATAGTGTAATATTTCGCCCATCAAATATAACTCGTATACATTCTTCCGTATTATATACTATATATGATATGGAACTATTAAGATATTATATATTTTTTCATTTTAAGCCCTAATGTTTTAATCAGTACTCTAATTCTATACGTAAAGTATTATTTTGCTCAAATATGCAAGCCATGGAGCCGACTCTAACAAGCAGGAAAGACAGTAAGCAAAACAAATAAATAAACTGACAAAAAAAAAGAAAAAAAGAAAGCAATGAAAAAACCAAATAAGGGAGTGCGTGCATCTTTCTAATAAGCAATGTATGTACGTGTGGGGACCGGAGTTCCTTTTTCCTTCGTCATTTGTACGTGTACGTTGAATCATCAAATCTATTCCAAAAGAATTAAGCAACGTATTATCTGACGCGGATTTTGCGGGTTTTTTTTTCTAGGAACAGCCGAACAGGAATAATAAGATATATAATAATAATAATAATAATAATAATAATAATAATAAGATTGTATATATATATATAATAATAAGATTATTATACTCCCATTCGGATGGACACGTGGGACGGCCTCCAGCTCCACGCGCCCCCGCGTACAGTAATAATCTGCACGCTCGCGATTTACAAACTTTAATTAGGGGGAAGTTTCCCCCTTCCCTTGTCTTCTGCTCCTCTGCGTTTCCCTCCCATCCTCCCACCTCCTGCTAACTCCCGACCGCCATCATCCGTTCGTTCGTTCGTTGCTTCCTCTAAAAAATTTAAACAAAAAAGAAAAAAAAAAAAAACTTATGTCTTAAGTAAAGGGAGTGGCGGAAGGGGACGAATACGAAAGAAACTCTAATCCTTCCTTCCCTCCGAAGAAAATGGAAGCGTATTTATTTAGATGCTACGTCCCCCTCTCCTTCTCCGCAGCCGCAGCATCGTCGTTGCAGAGATGGAAATGGAGGCGTTCTACGAGGGGTGGGTGGCGGAGCAGGAGCACATCTTGGAGTCGCTCCTCTCGGCGCCCCGCGATCGCCCGGACCTCCACGTCCCGATCGTCGCCCGCGCCCTTGCCCACTACGATGAGTACTGCCTCCGCCGCTCCCGGGTGGCGGACCGCGACGTCCTCCGCGCGTTCGACCCGCGCTGGCTGACCCCGCTCGAGCGCTCCTTCCTCTGGATCGCCGGGTGGAAGCCCGCGCTGGCCTTCCGCTTCGTCCCCCGCGGCGACCACCTTTCCCACCCGCTCGCCGGCGTGGAGGGGCTGCGGAGGGAGGTGGCGGAGGAGGAGCGGGCGCTGGCCGCCGCGATGGCCAGGGTGCAGGAAGGGCTGGCGGCGCCGGATGTCGTGGAGGCGGTGCGGAGCGCCCCCGGCAGGAACGGCCAGGAGAGGTCCAACGCCGAGGCCGCCGTGGAGGACTCGCTGCGGAGTCTCCTCGACGCCGCCGACGCTCTGCGGGTTCGCACGGTCCGGGCCATCGTCGACATCCTGCAGCCCTGGGAGGCGGTGCAGTTCCTCGCCGCCGCCGTGCAGTTCCACCTCGGCCTTCGCCGCATGGGCCTGCAGCGCTACCAGAGCACGAGGGCCTCCGGATAAAAAGATAATAATTAAGCCGTCCATCCGTCCGTCCGTCTGACGTGGGAGGCAAAAACATCTGTGATATATATATATATATATATATATATCAACCAACCAACCAACCAACACTGTGCTATGGTCATACTCAATATATAGTGTGATGAGTCCGAGAGAGTCCCAGTGTTAATGAGCTTCAAGCTCAGGAGAATAAATGATCATGACGAGTCGGTCAAGTTAGTCAATGGTTCTCACATTCTTTGCCAATCTGTTCCCTCGCTTTGTTTCAGTAAACTTTTAAAAAAGTCCTAGTCAGCGTTTTATAATATGGTGGTGAAAGAGGCCGGTGACGAGGTGATGGATCATTTTCTCAAACTCGTAATCTTCGACTTTAATGGCATGGACTGTTTGTTTGCTTTGAACTCGTGAAAATAAGATAACAAATTAAAAGCTGCAGATATCCGGATAAGCCGAGTCCTCACCCCACGCAACATATATGACTGCCACTTCCAAGTACTGCTAGCCGTTAATCTATCAGCGCATCTGCTGAATATCTGCCGCTACGTGAGTGTCTCATCGCGCCATGCCGGCCCGAGTGTTCGAGTATCGCAACCCCTTTTTGAAGCTCTTCCAAGGCGAAGATGGTTGGAATGTTCGAGTATGGTAAAAGAACTCTAAAAAATTGTTTCTACACAACTCAAATAACCATACATCATCATCTTCTCCTCTTTTTTTTCTTTTAACAAAATGGATCTTCAATTAAAAGTTCTCCCACAAATTTTGACTGGGAGATAAAAGTATTCACATTCTAGCTCTACAAGAAACTCTCACTGTGCCCTCTCAGCCAGCGGAAGCCAATAATAACTAACTGTAACAATTTTTTTAGTCCTAAACGACTCTAAAATAAGCTAGATAGCACAATACTATGGATTGCCAGACTCGGCTAATAAGAACTTACTGGTATCGCAGTTGAAACTGCGCATGAAACGATAAAATTTCAAAAAAAAAAATAAGCCAAACAGAAGTGAAGTAACTCAATTATACATTTGATACTACAGTCTATCCAGACCGCCAAAAGATAGGCATACTAATTTTTTTTTTTTTTTCTTTTTTTGTCGACGTCAGAGATCACATTTCTATAAAAATCCTGAATATAACAAACAGCTGCCTATGGGCAGTATTCAGCTGTAGCAGCATTTCGAGTAATAATCTGTTACTGTCCCATCATTTCGGAGAATTCCCATCCCCCCTGTTTTATGCTAGAATTCTGTTTCCCAACATCACATTCTAAAATCTACTCAATTCTAAACATATACAGATAAAACCCAAGTCGTCCTCAGAAAGATCAAACAACATCTAGTATTGAAAGACGGGTTCTTACGATTGTAAGTTGGGTAAAAAAGGGTTAAACTAATTTCACCATCTAATTATATTGAGGCACTTCTCACCTCAAAAAGGTATTGTACTGTGAGACGAAAAAACGGTAGTCAGGGGTATCCATCTTTAGGCCGCGAAGCCAACTATCAGCTGCTTGCAAAAGAGAGGTAGATAATTGCTGGTCGCACAAGCCATTTGAAGTCCAGATAGAATCCCTGAACCTGTAGGAAGCTAGCCCGAGCAGAGGTAATGCGAGCTTCTTGGAAGCATCTGCGGAAGTGCTTTTGAAGTTTGCAAGAGAATGTATCTCGGGATGCCCACTTCTTGCGTCTGCTAAGAATTCAACTCATTCACCAACTGTTAGGCATGACGATCTTACTTACAAATTCCGAGAGATGAATTTTATATCATATAGGGCCTATGTCGTGACTTGCATAGAGAAGCAATTTAAGCATCAGGGCCAACTAGATAATTAGCCCTGATAAAAGGTGACTCTGTAGTATGATTAACTCCGTCTTAAATGTACTCAGATGAATTATAATTCTTTACCTTTTAAAGGCGTCGACAATGAGTGAAAGGTCAAAAAGCGAGCATCCAGGTCCTGTAATGTGGGGCCTGTGGGTATCCTATATATAGGGTACCTGCATTATATTTGAGCAAATTTATGCCGCTTAAACTGAAAGAGATTGGTTAATAAAAGAGTAACAAAAATATATTGGTTAATAAAAGAGTACTAACAAAACAAAGTGAGAAGGCAATACCAAGCTACAGAGATCCAACTAGAAGGCAGTAGATCACAGCTCCTTAACGCCTTTAAATCAGGGAATTTAGTTGCAAGAACAGAAATCTGCAGGCATAGGTTAAGAAATTAGCGAGAGGATAATAGCATGAGGTATTTACATATAATGCGCCCCTATGGAAGTATCTATTTACACACATATATATACCAGCAAAATTTGAATTTTTATGTCCTTGCAAAAACTTAATTTCTCACACATATATATAACCATTATTCTACACTGATGCTCCTCTTTAAAGACACGGTCTAATACAAACCAACCAACCAACTTAACGTCAGGTCATTGCATTTTTGCACTTAACGAAAGTTATATATGAAATTTCTGTTTATTACAGCAGGTGTAGGCGTGCCAATAAATGATATTGCGGAGATATGTATGCATGTCAAATTAGTACATGTACTCATACATACCCTTGTATAGGCCCATTATTTTCATTTGGAAGGGTATACATCAAAGGTTCACACATGAAATTGCTTCAAAAATAAAAAACCTCCAGAACACACTTGCTATTTTAATCAGCAAAAAAAAAAAAAAAAAAAAAAAGAACCCCGAGGGACTTACCTTATCTGCCAAAGGTTGCCTCCCATAGGGTGGATCATACTCTTGGTACTCAAATATGGGCACCTGTGATTGGTTGCAAGCCTCGCTATCATCACTGGAAAAGCCTTCTTGATCAGCACATCCTGTGTTTCTTAAGGATTCTCTTCGTTCGGCAATGAGCTTCTCGCTCTCGCTCTCACTGCTCGCATCGCTGCTTGTCTCCTGGTAGGTTTCACCGTCGCTTTCCTCACCAGGTCGCCTTTCAACACAAGGAGGGTAAAGATATTGAGCATAAGAAAAAGGTTTTATGACTGACATTTTCATTCATGGTGACTTAAACATATACATATATCAGCCGAAAACTAAAATTCAGCAGTGTGAATGTATTGCATGTATCACAGTGTAAAGTTGTCTCGCAGAAAATCCTCAATTGAGTTCGGCTCTTAGAAGTTAGGATTTATTCAGATTTATTGAGACATTATTTCAAATAAGGGAATCCAAATTCCCGAAAAGTTATCTATTAATTGTATAAAAAGAGGAGTCGGCCGTTATCCACGTGATCAATAACAGCACGGCAAATAAGTAGCACCTTCAGATAGTTTTGAAGGAAATAAAGAAAAAAAGAAGATAACGCATAACCACATATCATGATAGTCCAAATCAACAGCACAGGACTATAATGCACGGTATGTCAAGAAACTTTAAAAATAAGAAAAAATAGCATATCGCAAATCGTGATAGTCCAAATCAACAGAACAGGACCATAATGCACTGTATGCAAAGGAACTTTGGAACTCATGCTTATTTAGGTCAAGCCATTTGAGATGCTCATGCAGAAGGCTTCGTTCATGATTACCTAATGAAAGATTCCTCGTAGAAGAATCAAAATCACCCATTCCCGCTGCTTATGGAAGAGAACAATTACAATGGCTACTGATCAATATTTGGACATGAAAATGATTAAAAGTTAGAGAAGAGCAGCTATAAAAGGAGATCTTCAGATCTGAAATTTTGTACTAAACTTATGGCTCACATGCCCTAAATCAACAAAAACGATCCCATTAAGCAAACTTCCGTCCACAAAAATTCTAGGACTAGGACCAATCTATACAGAAACCAAGCAAAACTGCATATAGCACATATGACTATTTAAGTAAAAGAATTCTATGACCAAAGAAAACAAATAAGCAGTGCAACCTCCAAAATAACTAAAAACTGTAATAAAAAAGAGCAGGCGGAACTTTGGAGAATCTGCAGCATTAGAAACTCGGCGATCAACGGCATCTACCCAACAAACAAACAATACAGCAAATGCTTTCTTGGTTTAACTTCCAAGACAGCTTCTCTACTCTAGAAGTGGAAGCAAGGAATCCGACAGCCAAAAGTCTAGCGCTTGAAGCAGGAGCAAGGCACGGTAACGAGCTTTGGCTTGCCGCAAGCAGAAGCTCTACTTTGAAATTTCTACTACTAGCTTAGCTTAGCTTAGCTTAGCTTAGCTTAGCTTAGCTTAGCTTCGGAAGACACCAATTTCGAAAATTTAGAGATTTTGGCCAGACTTGTGGAAATAATTCAACTCAAAAGCACTTCTGCAGCAGCTCCAGCAGGGCAAACAGCTATATCCATAATGTAGAAAAAGAAAAGGGTCCAATCAGAGAATCAACTAACAAAACCACACCATTAGGAACTTGATTATACCTTGCGCTGATACTCGGCCTCGACTTATCCACATATAGCTGAATAGCGGATAGGAAGGGGACATAATACTGTACAACATAATCGGTCCCGTTCAAAACCAACGGCACGCCGACGCCGTAAGCACTCCACTCCTTGAACGACTCCCACAGATCGGCGAGATTATAGTACGGGAACGATTCAGTATCATCGCTTATCCTCCACCCCCTCATACTCGTCTGCAACAAAATTAAACGAAAGAAGAAGAAGAAGAAGAAGAAATTGCACCTTTAATCACATCACCGAGCAGTAGAGAAGAGGAAGAGGAAGAAATCATGTTATAAAGAATCTATTGTGGAAATTACGAACTTTGGACAAGTATTGAGCTTCAACTCGTGGAGTTGTGGACTGGATGAACCGCTCCAAGTTCCCCGAAGGCGGCGGCGGCGGCGGAGCAGAGGAGGGCGAAGGTGAGGGCTTCGATGCTTCCGAATCGGCCGATTCCGCTCCGCTCTCGACCTCCCGGGCCTCGGGCGGTGGCGCCGCCGCTGTAGGCTGGCGCTGCGGCGCCGGCGCGGCCTTCGCCGCCGCTGCTGCTGCGGCGGCGCGCTGCTGCTCCTCCAGGAGCAGCTGCTGCTGGTGTTGCCTCCGGATCGGCGGGGGCCAGTAGAACCGATCGTCGCCATGGCCGCGGGCCAGCGACGACGATCCGCCGGAGAGAACCATCGCAAGAGGATCGGAAGGAGACGGGCTCGAGGAATCCGACGATGATGGAGCAAAAACCCTAGGGTTTCGATACGATCGATCGGGGAGGGGTTTTGGAGTCCAGAATCATGTCAAGTGTTTGGGGATCTGGCGATGATGGGCGTGGTGGTGGGCGGACTCAGAAAACAAAAACATATATATATATATATATATATATATATATATATATATATATATTTTATCGAGTTAAAGCTCTACAACCTCTTCCTCTCCCGTTTCTACAATTTTACTTAATTTTTAGGATACAATTTTTTTTATTTTATTTTTTCAAAAAAAGAAATTTTGCACATGAATCCTTAAGAACTTTGGATATTGCTAACAATTTGCCCAATACTGCATGTGGTGGTTGTCTCAAAATAAGTGCTCTGTTTTTTCCTGTCAAAATCAAAATATTATTTTTCACCTCTTGCTAAATTAAATTATCAAATATTGAAGAAAAGTTTAGTAGAGATGAATGTATAAGCAAATGCCGAGTCAATTAATAGATCTAAAATATTAAAAAAAAAAATTGCGCACACAATTACTCTCTAAATAAAACGATATAGTAAAATCACGTGAATAAGAATGTTCGTATTATCTTTTCTAATAAATATTTTTTATTCTCTCTCTCCATATATATATATATATATATATATATATATATATATATATATATATATATATATATATATATATATATATATATATATGCATACTACAGTGGAGCTAGTATAGTATTATTCCTCATCTAATCTAATTCCCATAATCCAAATGTTGGTGTAGTTTCCTATTTTGATGGTTGAAATTTATTAGGAAATTAGTGAATGTTGATGTGGCTTAACATACTAACATGGATTTTAATTGCTCGCTTATCCTAATAGCACTGCAAAGAAGGAATTAATTATATTTGAGCAGCAAAATCGTAATTTTACATGCTCGGTTTGGTTCTTAAACAATTTCTCCGCTCTATATAAAAAATAACAATAAATTCGGTAAACAAAAATTTGAAAACATCTTTCGCGAAGAAAAGTTTGAATAATTTTTATTTTTTTTTCTTGGAAACAACGAGTGTAAATGCGTCAAAAGTAGATTTACACAATTAAACTTTGCTTCTCCAAAATTAAGCACCACTTACAAGCCCTTCAGTTCGAAGCGATATGCTAAGAATTTGCTCATCGACTTTGCTTCATCAAGACAAAAGTAATTGAGTAGCTTAAAATGCATATAAATGGATGTATAAATATATACACACCACTCTCTCCCACCACAGCTTCTTCTAATGGAATAAGCTTGTTGAAATATGTTTCAATATTTAAATGAATTAATCCCCAGGATAAGCATGCATGCATGGTTTCTATGCATATGATGATAACAATGAAGATGACATACCCTTTGGGGAAATGTTAACCTCTTATTAATTAATTGTGGTAAAGAGTTGTTGAGGAGCAATCACACTTTGTGCAACTCTAATTTAGCCAAGCTATATACATGGAATCTTTTTACAATATTACTTACTTTAGTTCAAATGAAAAAAAAAAAAAGAAAAAGAAAAAAAGAAGAAAGAAACACAACAATTAATTAATAGTGCTACAGTAATTGGCTTACTTCTTTGTAGGTAAAATGTAAGGTAATTAAATTACCAAATTGAAAAAAGGAAAAAATTGTTTAATGGCTAGTTTAAAATTATCATCTACGAATTGTTTTTCGAATATTATTATGCTCAAAAGGAAATGAATTGCAGAAAACTAAGGCTCTAATGAAATAATTGTTACTAAAAATAAAGATCTTAAATTTTTACACGAATATGTTTTAAATGTTTTAATGTAAACACTCGATACTATCCTGTAACTCTCTTCGCATTACACTCATGCATCCTTACTATTACAGAGTAAAACAAACTTAATATTTGTATATATATATATATATATATATATATATATATATATATATATATATATATATATATATATATATATATATATATATATATATATATACATTTTATTGCTTATTAATTATTGAATAAAAAAGGTTCAACAAATGTCACGGGCACCCAAGCAAAGGGACCCAGAAAAATGACAACCTCTAAAAAAAAACTACGGAAAATTTGAAGTGGCCACTATGCCCACAATTGTGGGGCTTAACTTTTTGATAGCCAGGTAATATTCGAAAAATATTTGTTTTTTAAATAACAATAGTGTCATATGCATGGGTAGTGTAGTCCATGTAGTGTCTCGAACATTACTACAACTTTATTTCTCCTTTTTTTTTTTTTTTTTTTTTTAACATGACAATTTTAAACTACAACTTCAATTGGACAATAAACTTTTAACTATATTGAAAATATCGATGCGAAGTAAACATGTTTTGAATTTAAAATTTTAAAAATTAATAATTAAATTTTTAGCCACCTGTATTAGGTACAGTCCCAGCATGACACCGAGTCGAGTTGGTGGGTCGGTATTCAAGTTTAACGTAGTTGTCCACTTATTCTCCATATCAAACTGGGCGGGCCCGATTCCAGCTCGGTCTCAACTGCAAACAAGAATCACTTGGTTGGAAATTGGAATCAGGATCAAGTTGGAAAAGATGCCCCATATTTTCGAATATATTTACGCTTGCAAATAAATAGTGTAGAACAACTTAGAAATATGCATAGGGCGTGTGGAATATTACAAAGAGAACAAACTGTTGAATTAGATGGTTTGTGAACCGTTAATTGTAAGATTTATTTGTAAACTGTTATGATCATTTCAAACGCTAAGCACAGAGAACAAAATTTAACAGCTGAATTAGATGGTTTGTGAGCTGTTTGTTTGTAAGATCTATCTATAAACTTTTATGATCATTTCTTATAAGTTGGCATGGAATGGATTCAAATATTTTTCACTATACATTATGATGGACCTTGGTGAATCAATCAAGGATCATCACTGCATAAGGGAGGGGAAAAAGAAAAAGAAAAGAAAAGGAAAAAATATTTCTCATAGGCATATGAATTTTGAAGAGAAATCGATTCAATGCAAACAGAGTACCTACCATTTCTCTTCCACCACAAAGGGATAACCAACAAAATCATAAGTTTCTAATTCAATTCACAATCCTAGACATTATCCCCACTGCAACCACAATTATTTACGCGCCTTAATTTTATGCTTTGAGAGGCATGGGATTGGGACCTGAGCACCTGAGTAGGTCCCATTCACATTGAGGCAGGAAGAGGTTGTGTTGCTGCATTGCCAATTCTTGCATGTTACCAACTTGATATCGGCGAGCTCCACATTTTCGCAAGGAGCATCTTTGCTGCATAACAAGTTCACCGCTATTTTGGTCGTCGAAGTTCCCGTTATGTTTTTGAATGCTACGTTGCTGATTTGTACTCGCGAAGGCTGAAAAAGAAACAAAAACACCAGTTTCTCATCACTTGTATAGTTCTAAAGATTTTATTTTCAGTCAATTAAGTTTAGTAGTGAGGTTGTATTTGGGTAAATGAGTAGTACCTTTTGAGAGCAACCATCTTTGGGGCAATACTCTTGATCTATTATGATAGGGTTGGAGACATTGATCATGGTTATGTTCGTGAAAGTGAAATTTAGAGCGCGGCTAGCTGATGAACCGGCCCAAGTCTTGATCCGCACACCGTTGGTCGTGTTCTTCATCGTGCAATTCTTCACGAGCAACCCGATCACGTCCATCTCATTGTCGTACTTCCCTAAACTCCCAACACTAATTTAAAAGATTTTACAAGTTAATTAATCAAATTAATTAGTTCTGATAGGCAAAACAATACTTGATGTTTGACCTTGATTTCGAAATACATCCATATGTTTCAATTTGAACAATTTCATCCCTGAAATCAGGGGCAAATTTCAGCCCAGATCACAAGTATTCTTACTATGATAGTGATATCGTAAAATTTTATTACCTTATTCCGTGGCCCGGTCCGCAAGTGATATTTGAGACAACCACATCTTTCGAGCCAGGTCCGATGGAAATGCAGTCATCGCCGGTGCCAATGACTGAGTTCCTGATCCTGATGTGACTTGTTCCTCCTATATGGATGCCGTCGGTGTTGGGGCTGTGTCCTGGGGCGGTGATATTAAGGTCGTGGATGTCGATGTTCTCGCACCGGTGAAAGTTCATGTGGAATGCTTTGCTGTTGACAATTCTAAGCAGGGAAATCGTCGAATTGCTAACTTCTTCGAACTTGAGTGTCTACATGTAATTCAATCATTGTTTCAATAGATAAGAAAATGATAGACGACTTATGTACAAAAGTAATGTTATTTATTTTTTACCATATTGCATATAAAAATAAATAAATTTTGAACCAATTCTGGCGACCCACTTGGGTTGGGTCTAAGTCAACTTGGTTCAAGTCAGGTTCGGGTTGACCCACACAGAGTTATTATCTCAGGTGAATCCATACAGCCCAATTGGGAATGATGTGGCATGGTCCATTAATTATCTTCATTAAGATCTTTAAAGCTAGCCACATCAGTTTGTTTTCTCTATCAAATTCTTGGTATTCCAGTATCAAACAATAAATTTCTCAACTTATTAGTAACTTGTTCTCATAACTCCTGGAGCATTAGATCGTGGCCTCATGGGTGCTTAACAAAGGGATTCATGTAACTGCTACTGTTGGAATATAAAGAGTGGAGCTTCCACCACGTGCACTAGATGAGTATATACAAGATTACTGGTGTTAAGTAGCCAGTGCAGGTATGTAGGTTGTTCATCTTATGTAGCATTTGTATATGATACTTGGAACTGCAAATGACTTGGGGTGAGGGAATTCACAATTTACGCAGCATTAAAGTATTAAATTCTTACAGTCGGGGGAAGATCGCACGATCGACCATTGTCACACTTATTCTTCAACCACGCACGGGCGCCCTGGCCGTCGAGGGTGCCGCCGCCGGTGACCGCCAACTTGTCCAGGCCGTTGAATTTGATCCACGAGCTATCAGGGAAATCATCAAATTCGGAAGGAGCCTGCAGTAACCCCTTGATCTCAACTGAAGGAGCAATCTTGTTCTTGCATGGCCCGCGGAATTCGACCGGACCGAGATTGAAGGTCCCATTAGGGATTAAAAGGCTCGAAGTACCATCGAAGTTGCATGCGGCTTTCCAAGCAGCCAAAAAAGCCTAGGAACAAAAAAAAAATCAAAGGAAAATAAGTTTGGTGAACATAAATGAATGAGTGCAAAACATAAAGAGTGCTTGTTTTACTTTAATGGAAAGATTCAAATGGCTCATGCTGAAAAGTTAATCTAAGGTGATTTATCTTGTCTTTAATCGATCTTTCTTCGAACCATTTTGGTTTGTATTTATGTACACATTTATAGAGAAAGAAACTAAACTACTAACTTAATCTAGATTATATTTAGGGCCTGGTAATCTCATCATCATTAGAAGTGCATGAACTACTGCATGATTTACTACATACCAGAAAAACATACACAAACTTGGTGAATAAACCATAGCTTTCTAAATAGAAACCACTATTTTCCTGCCCATGAAATCATCTTCAGGTAGGACCCTGCTTTTAGACTCTAATTTTAGCTCTACACTTAAAAAGAACAATTTCTTTTTCTGAGAAATGGAGAACATCCTGAACTTATAGCTTTGAGAAAGGAGAATTGTCACTTACTGCTTTATTGTCCTCTCTATCCACATCTGCACCAAAATGAGTAACATCAAACACATTGGGAGGGTGATTGGCTTTGGCAAAGTAGAAAACCAAAAGGGAGAAGAGAAAAGCCACTCTGAAGTAGCGTACTGTGCTTATATGTATATGTAGAAGAGAGAGCATGGTGTATATTCTACTCAAGAAACAACAAAAAGGATCAGTGTACATACACATATATTACCCTTCACTTTTGAATTGATTAAATAGCATTAAGAATGGCTCCATAACTTCTCTTGCTCTCATAGGGAAAATAAGGAAACGGATTTGTTTCCATTAGTATGATTATTGCAGTAAATAAAATTACTCCATTAGTGCCCACTCTTTACCACATATAAAGATTCCTCATAGATTTTTTCCTTCCTAGTGAAGTGAAAATGTTACCGTATCAGTAAGTTTTTTTTAGCTACAAAAGTGTAACAGTAGCACGCATGCATACATACATATACATATACACAATATTTATGAATAAAGAATAATACTCGGACATATATTTGGTGACAATTAATAAGTTGCCAATGGTACATCTCAAATATGTAATCACATATTTCAAGTAAAAGAGATTTCACTAAACAGAGAGGGTCCACCGTCCAATAACCCACTGCTCGGTCGCCGCCGTCGACTGGAGTTGTATACAGTTTACTGCATCCTTGTAGCTGCGTATTCTTCACAATGTCCATTAAAAGATTTAAGGAAAAGAGTAATGAATGAAATACAAATAATTTAGCAAATCAGCAGGAAGAAACTTTTGAGAACCTGAAAACAGAGTAATGCTTTGCATTAAAGCTAAAATAGAAGAGGCCATTAATGCTAAAACAAAATACAGCTGCAAAAATGTATACATGTGCGAAAATAAATATGAATTTTATGAAATGAAAGTATGAATGGATATGTCAGACAACAATGTGGAATTGCAATGTTTGATACAACGAAGCAATAACTGGATGTGTCCCTTCTATTTAGGAAATCAGCAAAAAGAAATATTTGAGAACCTAATAAAAGAACAGTATGCTTTGCATCTTTTCCCTCTACAGTCTTGCATTCTCCCCTTCTCTTTCTTGTCCCAACCCGTAATCCTATAAGGCGACAGTAAGCCAGAAAGTCTTCGTATAACACAAGTGTTTAAACCAAGAATGGCGTGTGAACAATATAGTCTACCAATGAATAAACTATAGAGAAGTTCACCAACTTGAGGAAGCCAATTTAACTTCTAGAACCCCCAAGACTTGCAGATGTTCTGGAGGGGAGGCCTCCCCAGATCACATAAATGATCATCGGTAGGAAGACCAAAAGATGGAAACCATATGTTAGTGATCAGAACTTTCACTCCTCGTCTTCTGAAGCACATCTTTAATGAAGGAGCCGAAGCAAGACGAGCAGCAATTGTTTGAAACAAATATAGGCTCTTTGCCATCTAAGCCATGAGAACAGTTGGGAGGAGGCTGAAGGAGGCCTGAGACCATTCTACTGTGGTGCTTAATCCCGAATGCTGCCAAAATAGTGTGTGTTGCCCGCCTCGCAATGTGCTTGAAATTGTCATGCTCTTCAGTAAATATAAGAAAAGATCAGTTCGTGCGAATAAAGACAAAAAAGAAACCATAATTCAAGTTAATTATATCAAAGTTATACTTTGCAGAGAGTGATGTGAATTACAAACATACACTAATAAACAACAATAAGCGTCTTACAGAAATACAAGGCTGTAGAAGATAGTATGTATGTTTGCAATTATAGTACTAAAGAACGGATAATAAAGAAAGGATCAAGATATGAATTACATGCTTATCATACAAGATGGCATGCAAACAACTGCCGGCAAACTTTAATCATTTTATACAAGTTTGCATCCCCAAAAAAAGGTAATGCAGCTCTAAAAATATAAGTTCTAGATTCTGACAGCGCATATGATGCTTACAATAGATAAATCAATCACCAAATGAAATAAATGGAGTTTGAGCAAACCTACCTAATGGGGAATCCCTGGTCAAGCGTTTAAGGTGGCTCTTCACCATGGACTGCACTTGTTCCTTAGCCCCCTCCACATTCCTGAAACTTCTTCCCTCTCTATGCATGCATGGAGCCAAATTAGTACGAGACTGAAAAGAATTCACCCCTTCCGCGCCATGTAAAGGTTCTCGATTTCTTTGAATTTCTAAGGGCTCACCATCAGATTCAATGCCAGGTGTCACACCAGTTCGTGGAAAGATCTGCCTAGATCTGCCACTGTTGGAAAGCAAAATCCTTATACGCTGTTGGATTGCACGTCTCCCAGAAAGGGTTGAAACCTGTGATGCTGCCAACTGGTCCTCCTCTGGAAATTCTCTAGGTGAGAGGTTTAAATCAAACATTGATCTCTGAGGATTAGTATTAGGTGCACATTGAGGTACATTGATGTCTATTTCAACAGTTGCAGGACGGCTTTCATTATTATTTCTAGCTCCTCGATCGAACAAGGTGTCTGGTGCTTGAGTGATAGATGAGCCCTCTCCTCCAGTTCTACAACACTCACAGTACCAGTTGCCTTCGGGTACTTCTCTTCCCAGGCCAACACAATATGTGTGCGCGGGTGAGTCACATATGTCACAAAGTAGCATGAGATTATCGTCACCACCTTGCTGGCATTCTATGCACACGACGCTCTCATATGGATCAAGCATGCCCCTCATTTCTTCTTCAGATGGTTGGTAAACCTGTCAAATTAAACGAAGCCAGACTAAAGTATGGATCATAGAGCCCACAGATGCTATATTTTGAAATGACCAAGGATGACACAACAGAAGAAATTAAAAATTAGGCCAAGTCTGCATGCATACCATTTATTTTCCCACGGTACCACGAAAAGAAAAAGGAAAAAGAAAAAGAAAGAAGGAAAACAGCATGAGTCAGAAATCACTGGACTTTGTATCATGCGATTAATTCAAAAATCATCTGAGGGTGATTTTACATATTTTGAAATTCACAAACAAACTTTTCAGCGTTGTTATTGATGGTCCAATTGTGACTATTGAAGCAAGAAAATGTTTAAATTCTGGTGACATAAGCTAGACAAAATCAGTAGAGTTGATGCTTGCATGCCTAAATAATAACCAAAATTTATGCAAGCATGAATGAAGAATGCAGCATAAGCAAGCAAAGTTCAAACTCCAATACATTAAGGACGGATCCACAGTCCGGAGATTAAGATCAGCAACATAGAAATATATAGAGTGAGCAAAGAGGTAATTCAGACCTTTATTTATCGAGGATAATTTTAGAAAACCAAAGTTTAATCCCTTATTAGATCACTACATCTTTAGCCATTTTCAGTACCCTAATAATGCGTAGGACCACATGCAAAACTATGCAATGTTCATAAAAGGGCAGAAGGTAATAGGGAAAAGGATGGAAAATTCATATGCTTCAAAAAAGAGAGCTAGATAAATCACCAATAAAATCAACATCTGCTAAGTGATCAACTACTGGTGCGAAAGTTATAATTAATTAATGGCGAAAAGTCAAAACGTGATAATAAATTTCAAGATCGCTATTACCAAATTCATAAAAAGAACATAATAAGGCAAGGATAAAAGGGAGAAGATTATTATACCTGATCACGCTTCTCTACCTTAATAGCAGGCTTCCTGATTCCTAACCCTAGATCTGACTTCGACGACTTGGTAATAGTCACAAATCTCCTCTTGCACATAGGGCACCGCGATTCCACTTTAGACCACTCCATAATACATGCGAAACAGAAATAATGGGCACAGCAATTTAAAATACCCTGAATTGATGCTCTGTGCTCCTCTGACAAGCAGATCAAACAGATCGGCTTACCCAAATCATCATCAGCCTGTTTCTCCTTCCCTTTCTCCTCATTCTTCCTCCCTGCAAATATCCTCTTCGGCTGCGGGCAGTTTGTAACCCCTCCAACACCAAGATCACGTAGCTCTTCCTCTGAAATCATATAATCTGAATCGTCAGACGAATCCGATTTAATCGACGATCGCCGCTTCCTTCTCTTCTTGCTCTTGACCGGAGCCTCCTCGACGAAATCATCATCGTCGGTCGTCACATAATCGAAATCGGATGTATCAGAATCCACCGACGATCTCCTCTTCACCGGCGCTGGATTATTTGTCGTATTTCTTCTCCCGATATTATTCCTCTTCTTCTTCTTCTTCTTCTTCTTTGTCTTCCTAATTACTTCCGCTGGATCTTTCACAATGAAATCATCATCTTCGTAGTCATCATCATCTCCCAACTGCTCTCGTCTTCTCCTTTGCCTCTTTCTCGGCAGCTGCTTTACCTTTTTCCTCTCATTCTTCTTCTTTGAAACCCTAGATTTGCGCTTCCTTTCAATTTTTCTCGCGTCTCCGTTTCTCCTTGAACCGATCTTGTTAGAGCTCAAAGAAACCTCAATTTCTTCATCATCTTCCTTATCCGGCGAGAAATCCTCGTCCTCGTCCTCCTCCTCCTCCTCCTCCTCCTCCTCCTCTTCGTAATCCGAAACCCTAGCTTTCCTGCCGCGAGATCGGAACCTCCCCTTCTTCCTCCCAATCGCAGCCGTCCGATTCTCCTCCTCCTCCTCCTCCTCCTCCTCCTCCTCCTCTTCCTCCTCTTCCTCCTCCTCCTCATAATCATCATCATCCGAAACCCTAGCCTTCCTACCCCTTCCCCGGCCATTAGAGGACCTCCTCCGTGGCTTCGATGGCGAGATCCTCTTCTTCTCTACCTCCTCCTCCTCCTCCTCCTCCTCCTCCTCGAACGCCGCGTCACCGTCCTCCTCGGAGCACGCGGATCCCCCAAAATCGAACTCCTCCCCGGATTCCTCCTCCGAAGCGACCAAAGACTCGGCGGAGCTCCCCGACCCGTCCCCGTATTCCTCCTCCTCCTCCTCCTCCTCCTCCTCCGCCACGTACTCCTCATCGTCGTCGTCGTCCTCCTCCTCCTCCTCCTCCTTGTATCGACCCCGTCGCCGCCGCCGCCTCCCATTGGCCGTTTTGGAGCTCGGCCCCCTCCCTCTCACCATATTAATTAAAAGGGCCTAAATATAGATTAAATTAAAATACAAATAAATTTCGCGTACTTATTTGCGAAAATTCTTTCGTGCGCGAAAATTGATGATGTGTGACGGAGAAAGGAACAGTAGCTAACAAAAGCCCCTAATTTTTTTTCCCCTTTTTCTTTTAAACTTTAAAAAAAAAAAAAAAAAAAAATTGGTGCGTGTATAAAATAAATAGTAGAAAATACGAGGTGGAGAGAGAAAAAGCGGGCGGAGGAGTGGGGTTGAAGGTTCCGTACCTTAGAAGAAAGAGAAGGTCCGCGAAGAGAGAGGAGAGAGAAAGAAAGAAAGAGAGAGAGTGAGAGGAAGAGAGGTGGGGGGCGATTTAAACGGGGGCGAGGTGGAGTAATCGGCGACGTCAAGTACTGAAATGACTAAAATGCCCCTGTATTAATTTCCTGGCGATTCTTAAGCACACCTAACTTCCGACGAGTTTGTGTAACGCAACTGCGGGCCCCACGCATCGTGCGGACGAGAGCACGCCAGGGCTTGCCACGGTCCACGTGGCGTGGATCCAGCGGGAGGAGCTTACCGGTGCGTTTTGCGGGACACGGTAATGGTCTCGAAACAGCGGCGGGTGCGGACGACAACCCGCTTACGCCACCCGTAACGCCGTTTGGTTGGGGTGCCAACGGTTCGGATCCGGATCGGTTCCACACTGAGGATCCGACATTGAATATCGAAGTTTTACAACGACGCAAGAGCTCTGGGTGCAGTTTCCTTCCGCGCCAATCCTACTATGGCCGATATATATATATACATCCACACTGCAGAAGCAATCCCACATAGAAAAAGGTTGGAATACATATGAGCAGCAAAATTACTCTATCTACGTTGTTTGGTACAAATTATTATATTCACATACAATTGAACTAGTCAAAAATATAATCCTAAATATATAGAAGCAGCTATTCTTGAACAAGTGCCATATATATAGATATATATATATATATATATATGCTAACATAAAAGGTCGCTCTCGGTATAGAAAGTAGAAACAGCTGAGAAATGTAAAATTGGAATGGTGGCGACATTAACATAGAACCTGTTTGTGGAAATTGGTAAATGCCTCATCATGGGTTTATAATAAAAGATCATTTATAGAGAATCTAAGAAAGCATTGAAGCTTTCTTGATGAGTTCATTCCGTTTTGGCCAAGAGCTGGAAGCTGGCTTACCATTTAAAGAGGTTAGTATATGAATTTTCGATTCTGTGATATAACTGCAGAAAAATCATATGATTTTTAAGATTCTATTTGGTTCCTCCATAGCTGGTGCAGTTGATCTGGAAAAAAAGATTGAACCATACCACGAGTAAAACCAAATAGGCCTCAATTGAATTGTGGTTGGCGAATCCAGTTGAAGGAGAATTTTATTCCTTTGCCCTTTCATTTGAATTGTAATAACTATTTGATTCTCACTATTCTCAGTTAAACATGGTGGTTATAGATCTTAGAACTCGAGTTTTCATTAAATATTTATTTCTAACTACTACTAGGACAAAATTCTCACACCTGAAATGAAGGCTACAGGAATGTTATACTCAGCAACTTGCCGAAGAGCATAGTTTGTGCCGAAAAGCGAATAATTAGTACCGAATGCCAAATACTCAGAACCAGCATCTGACGCTGCAATCGACCGATTAGTATCTGATCACTCCGCAATAATTGTTTTGGAACATCTTCCCTGTTTCAAAGCCAAAATTAAGTATTTAATAAACATAAAGCAAGAAATTTTCTATTAAGTCGAAATGATGAAATTAGATCTTAGTGTCTACAGCAAAAGCTATAATTTTGAACTTGTATTTCTCCCAAAAGGAAGAAGTTCCAAAGCACTTGTAATGGAAAAAGACATAAAGCTTATTCAAACAGATATATTCAAATTAAACATTTCTTTACTATGATTCTGGATAGGGAACCCAAGAAGCCCATCCTATTATCACAACAATTTATCACACAATCAACTTTAAGCATCCCATTCTCTTCAGATTCATAGGGTTTTTTTTTTTTTTTTTTGGTGGGGAAAGCTAAGATTCATAAGTTCTATATTTCTTTATCATAAAGCATTTTGTTTAGCTTACATCAAAGAATTAAAAAGAACATAAGACCAAGTGAGATGCTAATGAAAATAAACAAACGTTTCAACACATTTACATACAAGGATGATACAATGGATAGAGAAAAATCCCACATCTTGAAACAAAAAAGAAAAAGATTAAAAAGGAAAACATGAAAATAGAATTTCTCCACCACATAGGAGATCTACACCATATAAACATCAAACTAACTGGATCCAGGGTCATTTCAAATTGTGGGACCTCTAGCTTTCGACGCCTTTTGAACTCCTTGGAACAAAGACTAACTAATAATTAGCATTGCAGAGAGGTTCGCCACACGCTCAATTCCATTGCCAGGCAATACTATTCAGTAAAACCGCTCTTCTCGCTGAGCAGCGCCTTAAAACCGCCATCCATTTTAGCACCGCGATCAGCTTAACCCACTTCCTACGGGCAGCATAATGTGCACTCTTATCATCCGAGACCTGAATCAAGCCATTACAATGATCCCAAATCGAGCAATATGGAGAGGAGCTCAACATATCTACTTCAAAATTATAACCCATCTTCACATTCTCACCTGCCATGCTTGGGTTGACCAATCCTCTAGCCTGTAAGCTTCCCCACTCTTCGTAGAGATCCCTCACATTCAAACTATTTGCTTGAAAGGGACTCAAATTGGGCAGATAAGAATCATGTCCACTCAACTGGGACATATCTTCTGAAGTTCCAGTTCCTGGCGGACAAGGTGGTCATGATGTTAATTTACAAGCATACTTGTGTAGTAATTTGAAAATTAAACTATGGCTAAGTGGTAAGTGACACCATTAGTCGTTGAAATTATCATAAAATTTCTCTTATCAGTGACTTCAAATTTAGAGTAATGAAGTCAGACTTTATTCTTAGGAAATTATTGAGATTTGACAGCTGAAGCCAATTGAAACAGAAATCGAAGTCCCTTGCATGTAACAAATTTAAGTCCATTTTGACCTACGTGAAATTTTACGGTAAGTTTAATGACCGATGGTGCAATTTCCCCAATTAATGTCATCAGAATTGTGAGTCTTAGATCACCTTGAATGGATGGAATTGGATGAGGAATCTGTTGGTCCATCAAGCTCGGCATTGGCATAATAACCGCATCAGTTAGAGATGGTAGACTCACGTTATTGTTAACAACTTGTTCTTTGAACTCAAGTATATGGCCTGGAGATCTATAAGCATCTTGCTGCAACTTGTTCACCAATACCTAAAAACAAACAGGCCTTACTTAGGACTAATAGCAACTCTCTTGGCAAACAAGATATGCACATCATTTCCTAACCAATTAATGTCTGTAATACTTTGATATTAATGCTGCTCCAAACCACAAAATTTTGAACTTCGCATATTTGCCAATAATAATTGGTGAAGGATGGAATGAAGGAGAGGACAAGTCAATCGCCTGAGAGTGGTTGAGAGATGTAGGAAAGAGAAGACAAGAAGATAGAGTACTAAAATTCAAGGGTAATTTAGATATATGTAGGAACGATATCATTCAAATTAACATGAATGGCTTATAATTTCCACAGAACAAACAACAAATATCAAACCTTCAACGATAAGTAACATACATTATAGGATGTAGAGATGTTAAGTGCAATTAAAAGTTTCAGTGCATAAGCGTCAAAAGAACTCAAAATCTTCATCAAAACTATTAGTATTAAAAAAAATTACTTGACAATAGACAAAAACACTAACACAAAATTGATGCTTATATAAAAAAGTAGAGGATAAATTAAGTTTGGGCAAAAGTACCTTTTGAGTTGCAGTAAGTTCATCCAAACTGTAACAGTTGCCATTCATTATTGTCCCCACAAGCTCATATATACAGCTAAACAGTAGCACAACTCCCTGCTCACTACAATATGAGTATAGCTTGTCTTCTAGAATGCACTCTCTAGCATGCTCCGTGGTCGCTTCCCACATTTTATTTGACATCCCACTGCCAAGTAACTATGAAGTATGCAAGATAAAATTGAGACAGAGAGAGAGAGAGAGAGGGGAGGGGACGAGGGCCATTAGTCTGTGCACAAGGAAGTCTTCAACTCCAAAAAGAAATCATAATTGATATGGTTTTCTTACCCGACGAAGCCTATCTTGATCCACCACCAAATTCCTCAGGAATTCTTGAACAGTAATGATCCCAAAATCTGTGAGTTTTTTATGAAAAACTCCATCTTTTCCTATCTTTTCCAGCCGCCACACATCATCAAGCAATGCTGGAGGATGATGTTTCTTATACACTAAAATTCCAAAAAGAAATTAGATGATGCAGGTAACAAAAATTTATTGAGCCATACACCTATAAAGCATCAAAATTTCACAAATATGCCTAAAAAATTTGATTTCCTGGTACAGATATACCCTTTCCAGAGGATTTTAATGAAAATCAGTTTCAAGGACACTTAATGATATTTAAGGGCATTGTGAGTATTTTTGATGTGTATAAAGGCTTATATGATATTGCCAACTTTAAAAGCCATTAACAAATTTATAGGGTGCATATGTTATTTTGCAGAAAAATTTAAATTTAAATAGTCAAAAGTTGACAAGATATGAACTTACACTCTCCTCGGTGATCCTTAATACAAAAAGCTTCACTAAATGCTTCATGTACTCTTTCAACTCCAGAATTATTTTGACAGACCCTCACGCCTAGCCTGAATTTTCGACTTCTTATCCAGCTGGAGTTATCCGTAAAAGTGGCATCACAAATAAAACCAACCCCATTGCTCAGTGTGATTGCCAGTTCCCCAGTGAGCAAAGGCCTTTTGCCCTCTCTTTCACGTACAATATTTTCACTAAACTCCTTTTCAGTCCAATCCAATTGTGAATCCGTTCCAAAATCACCATCAAGAACAACAATTTCGACCTGGATTGACGATAAAGGACCGGTTGATACTACCCGGTTTGATTCTGTATCGAAAATTGAAACTTGAATTGGTTTTTTGTTCTCGGTTTCTAATTTGCTGCCTGTGAAGAGTGTTTGGGGCAGAGTACCCTGGAATTGGAGCCGATATCTTTTGTTTGAAGTCGCCTTAATCTGATGAGGAACTCTAAAAGACAAAATACAAATGCATCTAAGGATAGTAAGAAAAGAGACAAAAAAAAAAACTATTGTAAGATAGTTGCATGTCCATCAGCAGATTTTAAAGCAGCTTTACCGAGAAAAAAGACCACCAAATTAAATTTTTCTGACGCTTTTACAAAATCTCTTGTTGCTTAGAGCGACCGGCGGGGTGGGGGAGGAGTTGCACTGGTTCATCATTTTTTTTTTCCAGTGATATGATCCCACATCTTTTAACTTTCTGCTGCACCAACATTTGCAAATAAAATTTCTTTAAATTGTCTCAATTCCCCCCCTCCCCTCCTTAAATTAAAAAAAAATAGGTGATTCCGAATATGTTCCCAAAATAAAGAAGACAAATAAAACCAAGCGGCAAGATTTCTTTAAAGATAAAATTATGGCAAAATGGTTTCAAACAGCATACAAATGTTACAAAGATTCTTTTTTTTTTTCAACTCTATTGTGCATTATACTTGTCAATTCTGACGAACTATTAATCGATATTAAGTGTTGGACTATAATATAAAGCATTTTAATATATAACTTAAAATGACAGCGGTATGGCATCTATTTACTAAAATGCTTACTTCGGAACTAAACGCACATGACGATACAGAGCTTTTTCCACCTCTTCTTGCACCTGACATCCATAAAAGAGCACAACATATCAGAAAATAAGGAGCATTACCTTTCGAGTGGCATCAAAAGTTATATATATATATATATATATATATAAAAGAAGTTTAGGGACATAATTTTAGATAGCCTAATATTGGAGGGGCGTCCATATGTTTTACCCCATATATTAATGATACATATGCAGATACAACACAAGTATCACAAAATTTCCAACTACACACAAAAGAAGCGGGCAACAACCAATACAATATTTTTTAAAATTACGCGAACTTCACAAAAGCTGTATATTTTAAAACATCTCTAGATATAATTTATCAACAGACGATGCAGCTAAAAGATGATAGGAAAATAAATGCGGCTATTCCTATTTTACTGGATTTATACACAGATCGACAGAATAAGAAGGTTTCAAGACGAGTGACTGAAATCTAACTAAGTGCCTGTTTTGAACAACCAAAGCTTCTGAGATATTCTTTGAATAAAGCTGTTCGAATCAATTAATTTTATTAGAATTGCCCAACAGATTCACACTGCAACAAGAAGCAGAATCTCTGAAATGGGGCAAAACACTTTCTTTTTTTTTTTTTTTTTTTTTTTTTTTTTTTTCTTTTTTTTTTTTCTGTTTCTCAATTCTCAAGTATAAGGAAAGAAACACAGAACCGCATGAATTAAATTGTCAAATTCAATTTCTCAATATCATACTCATCAATAACAATATACTTGAGTAGCATTAACTCTACCACTTTGCGCAGAAAAGGTTCCATCTTTGACAAATGGCGCTGCATGTACTGTGCTCCCATTACTTCTCGCATCGAACTACAATAATAATAAGCAAATTGTTACATTAAAAGAAAATTTTCTAAGAACCTATCACACAGTGAAAATAACAAACGAAATTAAATTAAAGAATAGGAGGTCGTAAGGATGAAATGCCACTCACTTGAGAAATGTTCGTCGTCTCTTCGCTTCCCGAGCCAACAATCCCTCACCCTTCCCCCCTTCTTCCTCTTCCTCCAAAACCCTTTTCAGATCCATCACGAGCTAAACCAAACAACAAAACCCTAAGCCCAGTAACGACCACCGAATCAACCGCCGCGCACACTTCGAAATAGTAACTACTATAAATGCAAAAAACGGATGGGGAGGAATTTGGGGGCGAAGCAGCGCCGAAGCTTCGCCCGAAACGTAAAGTAGGGCTCATCATAAAACCCTAGAAATGCCAAGATTCGATCTTTTCACCCCCCAAAAGGATAGGAATTTTGTCAGAGGCAACGGGGAAAGATACAAACCAGAGATTCTCGGGGCGCGAGCTCGAGATTGAGAGACTGAGCTCGAGATTGAGAAGCTTCTGAGAAGGGAGGAGGAAGGAGACGGGGGAGTCGCGCCTATCGAGGAGGCGACCGTGTGGGGGCCCCGTGGCCATTGGAGCTCTGCTTCTATTCGTCGTGGTGCGGAGAGACTAGAGAGAGCAAGAGCGAGAAACCCTAACCCTAACCCTAAACCCTAACCCTAATTCCTAAAGCTCTGATTGTGAGGAAAAGGAGACAAAAGGGACGGGGAGAGAAGGTGCTTAAAGTCCTTTTCTTTGCCGCTTTGTGGTTTGCTCCTTTTTTTTTTTTTTTTTTTTTTTTTTTTTATTTTTTTAGGCGAAGCTTTCGTTCGAAGAATATTGCAACGGTCGCCTTGTTTTTGTTAACTATATTATTATTATAATTTAGTACTTGCTACGAACTTTAATTTAATTTTAATTTAATAATAATTTAGCATTTCGCTTTGGTACTGGATAAAAGTTACTGATATTTTACTTTACTTTTTTTCATTTTTATATTTATTTATTTTTATTACTTTATGATGAACGTGTTTCTTCGTTGTCGCTCTAATAAAAGCGCTAGAATAAATTTATGAATTGCTTTTCTCTACCTCTTTATCAAAAGGAAAATGCTACTTGTACACTCCATTTAAGAATGTACATCGCACACTTCATTCATCTAATAGGTGGGGTGTGGTGAGGGATCACTTCATAATTTATGAAGTGACCCCCCCTTAGATGAGTGGGTGTAAGATGTACACCCCCTTTGGGGGTGTACATGTAGCCTTGCTCTTATCAAAATTACTATTTAATCCCTCGCTTTTTTTTTTGCACTTCCTTTCCTACCTTTTATTTTAAGAGTAGTGCTACCGGTACACCATGGTTCGGGGTGTACATCATACACCCCGAACCATGTGCGGCTGGGATTTAGTTCCAATTATGCGGGATTTCCATATACTCTATTCTCACCCCGCCTAACCTTTTCTCTCTTTCTCTCTCTCGCGCTCGCTCTCTCTCCCCATTCCCTCTCTCTCTCTCGCGCTCCCGCTCTCTCTCTAGTGCTCTTTCTCTTTCTCTCGCTCGCTCGCTTCGACTGTCAACCAGCAGGCGAGGGCCGGTAAAACCAGGGCTCTATCGTCTCCGTCGTTTAGGGTTGCCTTGGAATCGCCTTGCGAAGCACCCGAGGACCGCTCAACGAAGAGCTCTGTCGCCTCCGTCACCTCCATTGTGTAGGGTTTAGGGTTTAGTTACCTCGCCTCACCGCGCCGATCGGTAGGGTATTCTTTTTTTTTTTTTCTTTTTGTGTTTTTGCTTCAATTTATGTTAATCTTGTTAATCCTGAAATAAGTGTACAAATTCATATAGATGGGTTAAGCACAGTTATAGATGGGTTAAGCACAGTTATAGATGCCACCCAATTAGACCATTTCCACTATCTCTTTCCACTATTACCCACTTAACCACATTTGGGAAAAACAAATTTGGTTCATTGTGTAATTGTGTACCGGTACGAACCTTTTGGAACACATATGTACCGGTACACTTTTTTGTGTACCGGTACACTTATTTGTGCACTAGGATAATCGTATTCACTACAGGTACATTCTGTTTTGTACACTAGGATAATGGTAGTTCTCTTTATAAAAAAATCGTTCTTAATTTTTTTAATTAGCTAATGAAAGATCCCTTTTCATTCTCACAGAAGAATTTAGTTTTTTTTAATATCTTTTTTTGTGTTCCAACAAATATAATGACATGTTGAATTGAAATATTAAGCATTATTCTCTTGTAATTTAAGTGTTTTAGAATAATTAATGAATTGCTACACGTGATTTTTATAATGCAGCTGAAGATATGGTTGCTACCAGACGTATGGCGTCCAGTAGATTGGTCGAGGAGGCAACCACTAGTAGGCAAAGCACTACTTCCAAGATTCATGAAGAGAGAATAGAGAGAGCAGTTCAAGATATAGCAAAGAGGACGACAAAGATTGAATTAGTTTCTGGAAGATGTTATCCATCCCATTTACATAATACAATGATTGTAGAAGAGTCTCCGAAGACATCGGGCAGCTATACGATCGCTGGCCCAGCACTACGGGAAGTTATGTCTATTGAACAAATGACATTGTTGAGAACAACGCCATTTGCTTCATACCTCGACCTCCCACCACTAACCCAAGACTTAGTATTAGTTGATAGTCTCCTCAGCTTTTGGGATGATGAGAAAAGAGGAGTTACAATAGGAGAAACTTTCTTTCCTTTACTTGCGGATGAAATAGCTGTTTTGGTTGGGTTACCGACGCAGGGGGGAGCCGATTCATTGGGGTCAAAAGAGTGTGAAATCGAAGATTTTTCATAAATACTTCAACGGCGATTATAAGCACGCCGATAGAAGAAAACTCCGCCATATTTTGTACAGTCTTGCTGGTCAACAGGGAGAGGATGCAGTCAGCGATTTTGTCTCGGTATTTATATTATATGTTTTTGCCACTGTCCTCTTTCCAACGAGCCACTACAATGTTCCCAAGGCCTTATATAGATATATAGATGATGTACATAGAATTGGTGACTATGCTTGGGGGCATGCAGTATATAATTTTCTTGTAAGTTCTATATCGAAAGCATCTCGACGTGTAAAGCGTCGGAATAGTGGGCACGAAAGAAACGCTGGCTATATTGATGGGTGTACAGTAGCCTTCATGGTGAGCACAATTGAAAATAGTGTGTTAGTATACTTTTTATTTTGTAAATATTCATTTGTTCATTCCATTGCTGATAACTGGTGTTGATCATAAATGTAGAGCTGGGCTTTTGAGCACATCAAGGGTTTGGGTACTTCTGATGGGGACAAGGGTCTTCCACGGATAAGAAAATGGAAAGCTTCAGCAGGTTTTAGGAGCTATGATAAGCTGATGAAAAAATTATTGTCTTATTCGCCTTCAGATGTAATAAATTATATAATGATTGTTAATTTATAACATTTCCTTAATTTTAGATAAATGTATCTATCTAATTCCATGTTATATATATATATATATATATATATATATATATATATATATATATATATATATATATATCTATATATATATATATATATATATATATATATATATATATATATATATATATTGCAGGTTATACCAACCTTTACATATCGTCCAGAGGAGATGTATATATTAAATCGTACCGCACCAGTTTGGCAGCCACCTCAGGTATTCTATAAGTTAAGAATTATACATGTTATTGATCTGGGTTACTTTACGTATTTTTCTAGTGACCGTCTTGTTTTTGCTTTTTGATTATTTGAGATTCAAGCGAAAACTACGGTGACTACTACCTCTAGCGCTGGGGATAGTAGCAGTATTCATAATTTACTTACTAATTTGGAACAAGCTGTTTATGGCCTCGAAGAGCGGATTAAAATCTTGGAAGCAGAGAATATTAAGTTAAAGGATATAAATAAGAAGCTTCAGGACCAAATTGTGAGCGGCTCTGCTGTTGCAGCAGGAGAAGGCGGCGCGACAGGCGATGTCGAAACAGAAAATGTTGAAGATGAGGCTGAAGGTGGGCAGCACACATTAGGGAAAGAAACCAGCGAACATCCTCTTGATGCTGGTGAGATTAATATAGTGGTGCCCACTGCCGATATTAAAATCGACGTCCCGTCGAGAATTGAAAGGATTAAAGGCCGTGAAAGGAAGCGAAAGGAATTATCAGATGATTTCACGGCCGGGAAAAGAGGAAAAAAAGCATCTTATATTAGAAAGCGCCGCCTTGATTCTAAAGAGCAGGGGTCGAAAGAAACTGAAGCATCAGATTCTGCTTCCGGGGCCATTGCCGACGTCCTTACGGTATTATTGTATTAAGTTTATTGTTTTTAATCTTAACAATTTTATAAAGTATGACAATTGCATAATTTTTGGAATGATAACAGGCATTAAAAAAAGAGTATGATGATCCAGAAGGTGGAGTTTCATCCATCAATGTTCCGGATGAACCCGCTCTGGATAGCTCACCCGGATTCATTATTGAGTCTCGTCGCGAATATCCGGGTCGAGATAAAATTCCTAAAGAGGAAGATTTTGCAATCAACTTTTTTATATCACAACCAATAACTAAGTTAGTCCACCATATCATATATTCTTTTAATTGTTATATATGTCTATTTCCATTTTCTCATTACTTACCATAATATTTCTAATTCTTTTGATAGGGGAGCTATATGGGAAGATAGCACACAGGGTCGGATTCGCCTTGTATTAGTGGCGAAATCCTCCGAAACTTCTTATTTCGAGGCCCGACCCGCGATGAGGTTCGTGCACTGAAAACGATAAACAACTAGTTAAATCTTGTAATATATATATATATTATATATATATATATATATATATAATATATATATATATATTATATATATATATATTATATATATAGGAAAATGCTACCCGTACACCCCATTCGGGGTGTATATCACACACCCCACCCATCCAATGGGTGGGGTGTGATGATGGGTCAATCGATGTGACCCGTAAAAGATATCGCCACCATTAAAATGGTGGAGGTGTATGATATACACCCCTTCGGGGTGTACATGTAGCATTGCTCATATATATTATATGTGTGTGTGTGTGTGGTGTGTGTTTAACATAATTTCTTGTTGTTTTCTAATATAGGTGATAAATGTATATTTTCATATTCTTAATACGATGGATATGAAGGGTGTACAGAAATTTAGCCATCCTGCTCTTTTTTTCGAACTGAAGTTTCGGTGAGTTTCATATTTGTTTCAGTCCTATATTATTTTTATAAAGTTACATTTATGTATATATCACCTTAATGAAACCACGAATTATACGTGTCTTTTTAAGATCAAATTTAGCTATTTGTATATATATGACAACACATTTGAGAATTTAGATTGTACTCAATCTCACAATTTAGTTCTCTTATATTGTGACATTAAAATCTGATCCCTTTTATATTGCACAATAATATGCTGAAACATAAAAGACTCTGAACTGTTAAAAACATTACTCATTCAATATTTATTACCTTTTGTTTATTTACTTATGTTGCATTATTCACCATAATTTCATTCATTCAAACCTCTTGTCGTGATAAGCATTAGCAAAACCAAGATTGTAAGGAATTGATTATTAGATTGATGTTGTAACTATATTCCCTTTTATGTCCAGATGCACATACTTAACCATGATGGCAGGAATAAGGCCGGACGAGGCATCACAGCTGACTTCATCCGGAATGTCGCCTACGATTCTGCATCCGTACGGCACTTTTTGGAAATAATAACTCCGGAAAGTATCAGCTGTAATAGATTTATAATTATTCCTATCAATAGTAATTGGCATTGGCATTTGCTTGTCATAGATTTGAAGGAATCCCATTTTGAGAGTTGGAATTCCTTGTGGAGTCATCGTTTGGCAAAGGATGCTGCAAACGTATTGGTATGTATATTACTTTTATATTTATTACATTGATATATGCATAGAAGATTGACTTCACTATTTCTCTTATGCAGGCGAGGTGGTTTGCAGCCTATTTTGAGTTTATCCTTGAACAACGCATCCGCCACCCAAATTCATCTGGCAGCTTGATTGTCTAGCAACAAGGTTCGACTGAGGTTGATTGTGGCATGTACACAGCCTATTTGCTGAAAGAATTGTAATGAGGCGGCTCCCCCGATCTTTTGGTTTATGAAAAAGATCCCCCGTATTTCCGGGTCGCACATGGTGAGCCAAATCTACGAGATCCCTGTTGCGTGACTTCTGTTCGGGATGCATACAAGTGTTCCGTAAAGATAATTATGTACAATAATTACTTTGGTTTATATTTATATGTTGAGTGGTATTAATATGTTGTTCTATCGATGAATATGTATTGAGTCATATATACGATTCCTTGTATCCATTTTTGATCAGTTGATTTTAGTTTACTGTTGATTTGTATTGATTCGTTGTAGAGCAGATGACTATTGTATGAATTCAGTGTATCCCGTTTGATCAGTTTCAGTTTGCTATATGTATTGCATCAATCTGTTGTAATTTTTTATGAATATTGTATTGATTCCTTTTATTGATTCATTGTATCTAGTTTATGATCGGTTTTGGGTGTTTATGGTGAGTGTAGCATTCGCCGCAAATGTGATTATTTTTATACTGATTACCTCACTAATTTTATTTTTTTATATATTTTACATGTTATAAGTTTATTTTATATTAAATATAAAAATTTATTAAATTATAATTGTTTCAAAAGTATTCATTTTTAAATTTTAATATCTATACAATTCTTTTATATAATTGTGAAGATTAAATTTACTCAGGTACTCAATACTGAGTACCGTTAGTGAGGAATCCAAGTGTGTGGTGTTTCTGGTTTGAGGACCAGAAATGAGTACCGGTATTTTGGGTTTTGATGGAACTTGAATGGGAAGCGGATGCGGCATTCAGTACCGGTCCTCATTAATTAGTACCGGTACATAATCTTTCGTTTCGGTACATAACATTCAGTACCGTACATATTCCTACTGCCGGTACTAAAAAATGTACAAACCAAGTGCCTGACAAACAGATAGACTTACCCTTCGGTTGCTCATTCTGTACCGGTACTCACGATTTCGTACCGGTACAGAGTGATCCGGTATTCTTCTAAGTTCTTCAAAAACCAAAAGTATATTCATGGATTTATCCATCAGTACCGGTAAGCACCAAGAGTCCCGTACTTGAGGGAGAAATCCCATTAATACTACATTCGGGTTTTGAGGAACTTGGGTAGTACCGGAACATTTGTACCGGTACGCAATGATCATACCGGTATGAATGGACTGGATTGCAAGTGTGATGTCTTTCGGGGTTATGAGGAAACTTGGATGTGTACCGAACCATGTGTACCGGTACGGAAATATAAAGTACCGGTACGGAATTTAGTACCTGTACTGAATATAAGTACCGGTACAGATTTACCAACCCAAGTGTAGACTATCTGTACCGGAACACAATATTTATGTACCGGTACACTTGTTCTTCTCACTCAGTCGCGTTACATGAAACTTAATCATACAATACCGGTACCGGAACTTCATAAATTAGTACCGGTACTTCTATTTTTGTACCGGTACTATTTATGAGAACCGCTACTTAGTGTTAAAATTTCAAAGATTTTAAAACTTGAAGACTTTTAAATTGGGATTTAACAAATAGAAATATTGTGTAAGAATAGATACTTGGAAAATTGTGTAGTAAGTTGCTGTTCTCGTAAACTGGTAATGACAAAGGAACTCCAGAACAAATCAATATAACTGTTACAGCAACCACAAATAACAAAATATTCTAGAATAATAATTTCAAATGTTGGAGAACAATTGGGCAATTGCAGAACATCATATACAACAAATCAGCTTCTCCGAATACATCTCCAATTCAGATACCGGAAACACAGTGCAGTCATCTTTCAGATTTACAATTCCATTCCTTTACAACATCCAAGTTAGCATAGTACAGTCATACATCTTAGATTTGTACATGTGAATTAACCATATACAATCACAATCAGCTTGGCTTATGACCCCCTCTTTATACAATATGCCACAATTTTATTATAACCTCATGATTTACAGATTAGTTGCATTAAATGTATTTATAATTCAAGCTACTAATATGTACATGCATCAATAATTCACTTGAAATATAAATTTACATACCCACGCATTAACAGCATCAGAAATAGAAGAACATGGGGACAAAAAAACAGAGTAGCAGTTTCATAACCAACCAACCATATGTAATAAACAATATTCGCAACCCTCCCACTCCCCCCCTCCCCACTCATTGTAATCGCTCGTCAAAATCATCATATAAGAAGTAAAGACCTTATCGGCCAAATTTGGCAGCATCACCTTGCATCAACGGCCGTGTTGATTGGCAAGCAACCAACAATAGCCTTGAAGGCTGAATGGAACCGCCATGAAACTCCTTGTCATCATGCCAATAAAAAAGCCATTAGGTCTTAGTGACAAGTGACTGAAGCACAATACCAAACCTTACAAACTGTCACATGGCGTGAATGTTTGCAACAGCGATAACCAGATTATCTCGATTAAAACCCAAGGAAGGCTCCAGAATTGTAAATTAAAAACAATAAAAATCCGGAACACTAAGCCCTAATCTCTACATTCACAATTGTACCACCTGCTTCTCACCCTACTTACGTCATAACAGAAAGGAGAGAAGATATTCACAACTGGCAACAATAACTCGTGAGTAGTCTTCTGTACCAGAGCCAACGCGGCTTAAATGGCATTGCCTAATTCAATGTGAAAGGTATGATCATTGGGAAACTTACTCCCCACAAAGACATTTCCTGAATGCTAGTATAAATTTCAATATAATTTAACTATGTTTACACCCTTTTTGCCTCTATTCACAAAAAATCAAATAAAAATCAAATTCCTAAGCTAGCACTACAATTAGAAGCTTAAGGTTAGCCTAAAACAACACAAATGCTATTTTACATACCCTAACCCATCATGTTCATTTCAATACAGCTTACTCAACCTGATACGCTCCGCCTAAAGTTATTAATGACCAAAATGAGAATAGCAAAACATAAGAAATATTACTGGAACAAATTAATAGCCAAGCAGATGTGATAAAAATCTTGCAA